>OZ026588.1:0-565000 GCA_964020215.1 Aurelia sp. 3 sensu Dawson et al. (2005)
GGCCTAGGGTTAGATGTTTGGCCTAGGGTTAGATGTTTGGCCTAGGGTTAGATGTTTGGCCTAGGGTTAGATGTTTGGCTAGGGTTAGATGTTTGGCCTAGGGTTAGATGTTTGGCCTAGGGTTAGATGTTTGGCCTAGGGTTAGATGTTTGGCCTAGGGTTAGATGTTTGGCCTAGGGTTAGATGTTTGGCCTAGGGTTAGATGTTTGGCCTAGGGTTAGATGTTTGGCCTAGGGTTAGATGTTTGGCCTAGGGTTAGATGTTTGGCCTAGGGTTAGATGTTTGGCCTAGGGTTAGATGTTTGGCCTAGGGTTAGATGTTTGGCCTAGGGTTAGATGTTTGGCCTAGGGTTAGATGTTTGGCCTAGGGTTAGATGTTTGGCCTAGGGTTAGATGTTTGGCCTAGGGTTAGATGTTTGGCCTAGGGTTAGATGTTTGGCCTAGGGTTAGATGTTTGGCCTAGGGTTAGATGTTTGGCCTAGGGTTAGATGTTTGGCCTAGGGTTAGATGTTTGGCCTAGGGTTAGATGTTTGGCCTAGGGTTAGATGTTTGGCCTAGGGTTAGATGTTTGGCCTAGGGTTAGATGTTTGGCCTAGGGTTAGATGTTTGGCCTAGGGTTAGATGTTTGGCCTAGGGTTAGATGTTTGGCCTAGGGTTAGATGTTTGGCCTAGGGTTAGATGTTTGGCCTAGGGTTAGATGTTTGGCCTAGGGTTAGATGTTTGGCCTAGGGTTAGATGTTTGGCCTAGGGTTAGATGTTTGGCCTAGGGTTAGATGTTTGGCCTAGGGTTAGATGTTTGGCCTAGGGTTAGATGTTTGGCCTAGGGTTAGATGTTTGGCCTAGGGTTAGATGTTTGGCCTAGGGTTAGATGTTTGGCCTAGGGTTAGATGTTTGGCCTAGGGTTAGATGTTTGGCCTAGGGTTAGATGTTTGGCCTAGGGTTAGATGTTTGGCCTAGGGTTAGATGTTTGGCCTAGGGTTAGATGTTTGGCCTAGGGTTAGATGTTTGGCCTAGGGTTAGATGTTTGGCCTAGGGTTAGATGTTTGGCCTAGGGTTAGATGTTTGGCCTAGGGTTAGATGTTTGGCCTAGGGTTAGATGTTTGGCCTAGGGTTAGATGTTTGGCCTAGGGTTAGATGTTTGGCCTAGGGTTAGATGTTTGGCCTAGGGTTAGATGTTTGGCCTAGGGTTAGATGTTTGGCCTAGGGTTAGATGTTTGGCCTAGGGTTAGATGTTTGGCCTAGGGTTAGATGTTTGGCCTAGGGTTAGATGTTTGGCCTAGGGTTAGATGTTTGGCCTAGGGTTAGATGTTTGGCCTAGGGTTAGATGTTTGGCCTAGGGTTAGATGTTTGGCCTAGGGTTAGATGTTTGGCCTAGGGTTAGATGTTTGGCCTAGGGTTAGATGTTTGGCCTAGGGTTAGATGTTTGGCCTAGGGTTAGATGTTTGGCCTAGGGTTAGATGTTTGGCCTAGGGTTAGATGTTTGGCCTAGGGTTAGATGTTTGGCCTAGGGTTAGATGTTTGGCCTAGGGTTAGATGTTTGGCCTAGGGTTAGATGTTTGGCCTAGGGTTAGATGTTTGGCCTAGGGTTAGATGTTTGGCCTAGGGTTAGATGTTTGGCCTAGGGTTAGATGTTTGGCCTAGGGTTAGATGTTTGGCCTAGGGTTAGATGTTTGGCCTAGGGTTAGATGTTTGGCCTAGGGTTAGATGTTTGGCCTAGGGTTAGATGTTTGGCCTAGGGTTAGATGTTTGGCCTAGGGTTAGATGTTTGGCCTAGGGTTAGATGTTTGGCCTAGGGTTAGATGTTTGGCCTAGGGTTAGATGTTTGGCCTAGGGTTAGATGTTTGGCCTAGGGTTAGATGTTTGGCCTAGGGTTAGATGTTTGGCCTAGGGTTAGATGTTTGGCCTAGGGTTAGATGTTTGGCCTAGGGTTAGATGTTTGGCCTAGGGTTAGATGTTTGGCCTAGGGTTAGATGTTTGGCCTAGGGTTAGATGTTTGGCCTAGGGTTAGATGTTTGGCCTAGGGTTAGATGTTTGGCCTAGGGTTAGATGTTTGGCCTAGGGTTAGATGTTTGGCCTAGGGTTAGATGTTTGGCCTAGGGTTAGATGTTTGGCCTAGGGTTAGATGTTTGGCCTAGGGTTAGATGTTTGGCCTAGGGTTAGATGTTTGGCCTAGGGTTAGATGTTTGGCCTAGGGTTAGATGTTTGGCCTAGGGTTAGATGTTTGGCCTAGGGTTAGATGTTTGGCCTAGGGTTAGATGTTTGGCCTAGGGTTAGATGTTTGGCCTAGGGTTAGATGTTTGGCCTAGGGTTAGATGTTTGGCCTAGGGTTAGATGTTTGGCCTAGGGTTAGATGTTTGGCCTAGGGTTAGATGTTTGGCCTAGGGTTAGATGTTTGGCCTAGGGTTAGATGTTTGGCCTAGGGTTAGATGTTTGGCCTAGGGTTAGATGTTTGGCCTAGGGTTAGATGTTTGGCCTAGGGTTAGATGTTTGGCCTAGGGTTAGATGTTTGGCCTAGGGTTAGATGTTTGGCCTAGGGTTAGATGTTTGGCCTAGGGTTAGATGTTTGGCCTAGGGTTAGATGTTTGGCCTAGGGTTAGATGTTTGGCCTAGGGTTAGATGTTTGGCCTAGGGTTAGATGTTTGGCCTAGGGTTAGATGTTTGGCCTAGGGTTAGATGTTTGGCCTAGGGTTAGATGTTTGGCCTAGGGTTAGATGTTTGGCCTAGGGTTAGATGTTTGGCCTAGGGTTAGATGTTTGGCCTAGGGTTAGATGTTTGGCCTAGGGTTAGATGTTTGGCCTAGGGTTAGATGTTTGGCCTAGGGTTAGATGTTTGGCCTAGGGTTAGATGTTTGGCCTAGGGTTAGATGTTTGGCCTAGGGTTAGATGTTTGGCCTAGGGTTAGATGTTTGGCCTAGGGTTAGATGTTTGGCCTAGGGTTAGATGTTTGGCCTAGGGTTAGATGTTTGGCCTAGGGTTAGATGTTTGGCCTAGGGTTAGATGTTTGGCCTAGGGTTAGATGTTTGGCCTAGGGTTAGATGTTTGGCCTAGGGTTAGATGTTTGGCCTAGGGTTAGATGTTTGGCCTAGGGTTAGATGTTTGGCCTAGGGTTAGATGTTTGGCCTAGGGTTAGATGTTTGGCCTAGGGTTAGATGTTTGGCCTAGGGTTAGATGTTTGGCCTAGGGTTAGATGTTTGGCCTAGGGTTAGATGTTTGGCCTAGGGTTAGATGTTTGGCCTAGGGTTAGATGTTTGGCCTAGGGTTAGATGTTTGGCCTAGGGTTAGATGTTTGGCCTAGGGTTAGATGTTTGGCCTAGGGTTAGATGTTTGGCCTAGGGTTAGATGTTTGGCCTAGGGTTAGATGTTTGGCCTAGGGTTAGATGTTTGGCCTAGGGTTAGATGTTTGGCCTAGGGTTAGATGTTTGGCCTAGGGTTAGATGTTTGGCCTAGGGTTAGATGTTTGGCCTAGGGTTAGATGTTTGGCCTAGGGTTAGATGTTTGGCCTAGGGTTAGATGTTTGGCCTAGGGTTAGATGTTTGGCCTAGGGTTAGATGTTTGGCCTAGGGTTAGATGTTTGGCCTAGGGTTAGATGTTTGGCCTAGGGTTAGATGTTTGGCCTAGGGTTAGATGTTTGGCCTAGGGTTAGATGTTTGGCCTAGGGTTAGATGTTTGGCCTAGGGTTAGATGTTTGGCCTAGGGTTAGATGTTTGGCCTAGGGTTAGATGTTTGGCCTAGGGTTAGATGTTTGGCCTAGGGTTAGATGTTTGGCCTAGGGTTAGATGTTTGGCCTAGGGTTAGATGTTTGGCCTAGGGTTAGATGTTTGGCCTAGGGTTAGATGTTTGGCCTAGGGTTAGATGTTTGGCCTAGGGTTAGATGTTTGGCCTAGGGTTAGATGTTTGGCCTAGGGTTAGATGTTTGGCCTAGGGTTAGATGTTTGGCCTAGGGTTAGATGTTTGGCCTAGGGTTAGATGTTTGGCCTAGGGTTAGATGTTTGGCCTAGGGTTAGATGTTTGGCCTAGGGTTAGATGTTTGGCCTAGGGTTAGATGTTTGGCCTAGGGTTAGATGTTTGGCCTAGGGTTAGATGTTTGGCCTAGGGTTAGATGTTTGGCCTAGGGTTAGATGTTTGGCCTAGGGTTAGATGTTTGGCCTAGGGTTAGATGTTTGGCCTAGGGTTAGATGTTTGGCCTAGGGTTAGATGTTTGGCCTAGGGTTAGATGTTTGGCCTAGGGTTAGATGTTTGGCCTAGGGTTAGATGTTTGGCCTAGGGTTAGATGTTTGGCCTAGGGTTAGATGTTTGGCCTAGGGTTAGATGTTTGGCCTAGGGTTAGATGTTTGGCCTAGGGTTAGATGTTTGGCCTAGGGTTAGATGTTTGGCCTAGGGTTAGATGTTTGGCCTAGGGTTAGATGTTTGGCCTAGGGTTAGATGTTTGGCCTAGGGTTAGATGTTTGGCCTAGGGTTAGATGTTTGGCCTAGGGTTAGATGTTTGGCCTAGGGTTAGATGTTTGGCCTAGGGTTAGATGTTTGGCCTAGGGTTAGATGTTTGGCCTAGGGTTAGATGTTTGGCCTAGGGTTAGATGTTTGGCCTAGGGTTAGATGTTTGGCCTAGGGTTAGATGTTTGGCCTAGGGTTAGATGTTTGGCCTAGGGTTAGATGTTTGGCCTAGGGTTAGATGTTTGGCCTAGGGTTAGATGTTTGGCCTAGGGTTAGATGTTTGGCCTAGGGTTAGATGTTTGGCCTAGGGTTAGATGTTTGGCCTAGGGTTAGATGTTTGGCCTAGGGTTAGATGTTTGGCCTAGGGTTAGATGTTTGGCCTAGGGTTAGATGTTTGGCCTAGGGTTAGATGTTTGGCCTAGGGTTAGATGTTTGGCCTAGGGTTAGATGTTTGGCCTAGGGTTAGATGTTTGGCCTAGGGTTAGATGTTTGGCCTAGGGTTAGATGTTTGGCCTAGGGTTAGATGTTTGGCCTAGGGTTAGATGTTTGGCCTAGGGTTAGATGTTTGGCCTAGGGTTAGATGTTTGGCCTAGGGTTAGATGTTTGGCCTAGGGTTAGATGTTTGGCCTAGGGTTAGATGTTTGGCCTAGGGTTAGATGTTTGGCCTAGGGTTAGATGTTTGGCCTAGGGTTAGATGTTTGGCCTAGGGTTAGATGTTTGGCCTAGGGTTAGATGTTTGGCCTAGGGTTAGATGTTTGGCCTAGGGTTAGATGTTTGGCCTAGGGTTAGATGTTTGGCCTAGGGTTAGATGTTTGGCCTAGGGTTAGATGTTTGGCCTAGGGTTAGATGTTTGGCCTAGGGTTAGATGTTTGGCCTAGGGTTAGATGTTTGGCCTAGGGTTAGATGTTTGGCCTAGGGTTAGATGTTTGGCCTAGGGTTAGATGTTTGGCCTAGGGTTAGATGTTTGGCCTAGGGTTAGATGTTTGGCCTAGGGTTAGATGTTTGGCCTAGGGTTAGATGTTTGGCCTAGGGTTAGATGTTTGGCCTAGGGTTAGATGTTTGGCCTAGGGTTAGATGTTTGGCCTAGGGTTAGATGTTTGGCCTAGGGTTAGATGTTTGGCCTAGGGTTAGATGTTTGGCCTAGGGTTAGATGTTTGGCCTAGGGTTAGATGTTTGGCCTAGGGTTAGATGTTTGGCCTAGGGTTAGATGTTTGGCCTAGGGTTAGATGTTTGGCCTAGGGTTAGATGTTTGGCCTAGGGTTAGATGTTTGGCCTAGGGTTAGATGTTTGGCCTAGGGTTAGATGTTTGGCCTAGGGTTAGATGTTTGGCCTAGGGTTAGATGTTTGGCCTAGGGTTAGATGTTTGGCCTAGGGTTAGATGTTTGGCCTAGGGTTAGATGTTTGGCCTAGGGTTAGATGTTTGGCCTAGGGTTAGATGTTTGGCCTAGGGTTAGATGTTTGGCCTAGGGTTAGATGTTTGGCCTAGGGTTAGATGTTTGGCCTAGGGTTAGATGTTTGGCCTAGGGTTAGATGTTTGGCCTAGGGTTAGATGTTTGGCCTAGGGTTAGATGTTTGGCCTAGGGTTAGATGTTTGGCCTAGGGTTAGATGTTTGGCCTAGGGTTAGATGTTTGGCCTAGGGTTAGATGTTTGGCCTAGGGTTAGATGTTTGGCCTAGGGTTAGATGTTTGGCCTAGGGTTAGATGTTTGGCCTAGGGTTAGATGTTTGGCCTAGGGTTAGATGTTTGGCCTAGGGTTAGATGTTTGGCCTAGGGTTAGATGTTTGGCCTAGGGTTAGATGTTTGGCCTAGGGTTAGATGTTTGGCCTAGGGTTAGATGTTTGGCCTAGGGTTAGATGTTTGGCCTAGGGTTAGATGTTTGGCCTAGGGTTAGATGTTTGGCCTAGGGTTAGATGTTTGGCCTAGGGTTAGATGTTTGGCCTAGGGTTAGATGTTTGGCCTAGGGTTAGATGTTTGGCCTAGGGTTAGATGTTTGGCCTAGGGTTAGATGTTTGGCCTAGGGTTAGATGTTTGGCCTAGGGTTAGATGTTTGGCCTAGGGTTAGATGTTTGGCCTAGGGTTAGATGTTTGGCCTAGGGTTAGATGTTTGGCCTAGGGTTAGATGTTTGGCCTAGGGTTAGATGTTTGGCCTAGGGTTAGATGTTTGGCCTAGGGTTAGATGTTTGGCCTAGGGTTAGATGTTTGGCCTAGGGTTAGATGTTTGGCCTAGGGTTAGATGTTTGGCCTAGGGTTAGATGTTTGGCCTAGGGTTAGATGTTTGGCCTAGGGTTAGATGTTTGGCCTAGGGTTAGATGTTTGGCCTAGGGTTAGATGTTTGGCCTAGGGTTAGATGTTTGGCCTAGGGTTAGATGTTTGGCCTAGGGTTAGATGTTTGGCCTAGGGTTAGATGTTTGGCCTAGGGTTAGATGTTTGGCCTAGGGTTAGATGTTTGGCCTAGGGTTAGATGTTTGGCCTAGGGTTAGATGTTTGGCCTAGGGTTAGATGTTTGGCCTAGGGTTAGATGTTTGGCCTAGGGTTAGATGTTTGGCCTAGGGTTAGATGTTTGGCCTAGGGTTAGATGTTTGGCCTAGGGTTAGATGTTTGGCCTAGGGTTAGATGTTTGGCCTAGGGTTAGATGTTTGGCCTAGGGTTAGATGTTTGGCCTAGGGTTAGATGTTTGGCCTAGGGTTAGATGTTTGGCCTAGGGTTAGATGTTTGGCCTAGGGTTAGATGTTTGGCCTAGGGTTAGATGTTTGGCCTAGGGTTAGATGTTTGGCCTAGGGTTAGATGTTTGGCCTAGGGTTAGATGTTTGGCCTAGGGTTAGATGTTTGGCCTAGGGTTAGATGTTTGGCCTAGGGTTAGATGTTTGGCCTAGGGTTAGATGTTTGGCCTAGGGTTAGATGTTTGGCCTAGGGTTAGATGTTTGGCCTAGGGTTAGATGTTTGGCCTAGGGTTAGATGTTTGGCCTAGGGTTAGATGTTTGGCCTAGGGTTAGATGTTTGGCCTAGGGTTAGATGTTTGGCCTAGGGTTAGATGTTTGGCCTAGGGTTAGATGTTTGGCCTAGGGTTAGATGTTTGGCCTAGGGTTAGATGTTTGGCCTAGGGTTAGATGTTTGGCCTAGGGTTAGATGTTTGGCCTAGGGTTAGATGTTTGGCCTAGGGTTAGATGTTTGGCCTAGGGTTAGATGTTTGGCCTAGGGTTAGATGTTTGGCCTAGGGTTAGATGTTTGGCCTAGGGTTAGATGTTTGGCCTAGGGTTAGATGTTTGGCCTAGGGTTAGATGTTTGGCCTAGGGTTAGATGTTTGGCCTAGGGTTAGATGTTTGGCCTAGGGTTAGATGTTTGGCCTAGGGTTAGATGTTTGGCCTAGGGTTAGATGTTTGGCCTAGGGTTAGATGTTTGGCCTAGGGTTAGATGTTTGGCCTAGGGTTAGATGTTTGGCCTAGGGTTAGATGTTTGGCCTAGGGTTAGATGTTTGGCCTAGGGTTAGATGTTTGGCCTAGGGTTAGATGTTTGGCCTAGGGTTAGATGTTTGGCCTAGGGTTAGATGTTTGGCCTAGGGTTAGATGTTTGGCCTAGGGTTAGATGTTTGGCCTAGGGTTAGATGTTTGGCCTAGGGTTAGATGTTTGGCCTAGGGTTAGATGTTTGGCCTAGGGTTAGATGTTTGGCCTAGGGTTAGATGTTTGGCCTAGGGTTAGATGTTTGGCCTAGGGTTAGATGTTTGGCCTAGGGTTAGATGTTTGGCCTAGGGTTAGATGTTTGGCCTAGGGTTAGATGTTTGGCCTAGGGTTAGATGTTTGGCCTAGGGTTAGATGTTTGGCCTAGGGTTAGATGTTTGGCCTAGGGTTAGATGTTTGGCCTAGGGTTAGATGTTTGGCCTAGGGTTAGATGTTTGGCCTAGGGTTAGATGTTTGGCCTAGGGTTAGATGTTTGGCCTAGGGTTAGATGTTTGGCCTAGGGTTAGATGTTTGGCCTAGGGTTAGATGTTTGGCCTAGGGTTAGATGTTTGGCCTAGGGTTAGATGTTTGGCCTAGGGTTAGATGTTTGGCCTAGGGTTAGATGTTTGGCCTAGGGTTAGATGTTTGGCCTAGGGTTAGATGTTTGGCCTAGGGTTAGATGTTTGGCCTAGGGTTAGATGTTTGGCCTAGGGTTAGATGTTTGGCCTAGGGTTAGATGTTTGGCCTAGGGTTAGATGTTTGGCCTAGGGTTAGATGTTTGGCCTAGGGTTAGATGTTTGGCCTAGGGTTAGATGTTTGGCCTAGGGTTAGATGTTTGGCCTAGGGTTAGATGTTTGGCCTAGGGTTAGATGTTTGGCCTAGGGTTAGATGTTTGGCCTAGGGTTAGATGTTTGGCCTAGGGTTAGATGTTTGGCCTAGGGTTAGATGTTTGGCCTAGGGTTAGATGTTTGGCCTAGGGTTAGATGTTTGGCCTAGGGTTAGATGTTTGGCCTAGGGTTAGATGTTTGGCCTAGGGTTAGATGTTTGGCCTAGGGTTAGATGTTTGGCCTAGGGTTAGATGTTTGGCCTAGGGTTAGATGTTTGGCCTAGGGTTAGATGTTTGGCCTAGGGTTAGATGTTTGGCCTAGGGTTAGATGTTTGGCCTAGGGTTAGATGTTTGGCCTAGGGTTAGATGTTTGGCCTAGGGTTAGATGTTTGGCCTAGGGTTAGATGTTTGGCCTAGGGTTAGATGTTTGGCCTAGGGTTAGATGTTTGGCCTAGGGTTAGATGTTTGGCCTAGGGTTAGATGTTTGGCCTAGGGTTAGATGTTTGGCCTAGGGTTAGATGTTTGGCCTAGGGTTAGATGTTTGGCCTAGGGTTAGATGTTTGGCCTAGGGTTAGATGTTTGGCCTAGGGTTAGATGTTTGGCCTAGGGTTAGATGTTTGGCCTAGGGTTAGATGTTTGGCCTAGGGTTAGATGTTTGGCCTAGGGTTAGATGTTTGGCCTAGGGTTAGATGTTTGGCCTAGGGTTAGATGTTTGGCCTAGGGTTAGATGTTTGGCCTAGGGTTAGATGTTTGGCCTAGGGTTAGATGTTTGGCCTAGGGTTAGATGTTTGGCCTAGGGTTAGATGTTTGGCCTAGGGTTAGATGTTTGGCCTAGGGTTAGATGTTTGGCCTAGGGTTAGATGTTTGGCCTAGGGTTAGATGTTTGGCCTAGGGTTAGATGTTTGGCCTAGGGTTAGATGTTTGGCCTAGGGTTAGATGTTTGGCCTAGGGTTAGATGTTTGGCCTAGGGTTAGATGTTTGGCCTAGGGTTAGATGTTTGGCCTAGGGTTAGATGTTTGGCCTAGGGTTAGATGTTTGGCCTAGGGTTAGATGTTTGGCCTAGGGTTAGATGTTTGGCCTAGGGTTAGATGTTTGGCCTAGGGTTAGATGTTTGGCCTAGGGTTAGATGTTTGGCCTAGGGTTAGATGTTTGGCCTAGGGCGGACATCCTTGTTCTTCTTTCTTTTCATTCCTTTTCCATCCTCCCGCCCCCCACCCTTTCTTCTCACCACTACTTATACTCTAATGTGTAGTCAAGTTTTGTCATTATGAGTATTTCGATTTCCATACAAGTTTGAGCATGCGCAAACAGCATTTTTTGATATTTTTTGTGATAATCTTTCAATTTAGTTATGTTCGAACTAATTTTTTGCACTTTTAACTATTTTAATGTTGTATTTTAGAGTAGACTTTTTAGAAGATATTTGAATACAAAATAGCACGTTCTCTTGTATTTGCCTTTAATGTTGTTTTCTTGAACATCTTCAATAGTCAATTATTGTTCCTTTTATTCAAACTGCGGGGTCAGGTCATATGTTGGGGCATCAGGTCATATGTTAGGGGGTCAGGTCATATTTTGGGGGATCAGGTCATTTGTTATTGGTTAATTCATATGTTTGGGGGTCAGGTCATATGTTTTGGGTCAGGTCATATGTTTTGGGGTCAGGTCATATGTTTTGGGATCTGGTCATATGTTGGGGGGTCAGGTCATCTGTTTGTGGGTCAGGTCATATGTGAGGGGTAAGGTCATATGTTTGGGGGTCAGGTCTATTGTTGGGGAGTCAGGTCATATGTCGTTGGGTCAGGACATATGTTGGGGAGTCATGTCATGTGTTGGGGGTCAGGTAAAATTTTGGGGGGTCAGGTCATATGTTGGGGTGTCAGGTCATATTGTAGGGGGTCAGGTAATATGTTGGAAGGTCAGGTCATATGTTGGGTGGTCAGGTCATATGTTTTTAGGTCATGTCATATGTTGAGGTGTCAGATCATATCTTGGGGGTTAGGTCATATGTTGGGGGGTCAGGTCATATGTTGAGAGGTCAGGTCATATGTTGGGGGGTCAGGTCATATGTTGGGGGGTCAGGTCATATGTTGGGGGGTCAGGTCATTTGTTGGGGGGTCAGGCCATATGTGGGGGGGTCAGGTCATATGTTGGGGGGTCAGGTCATATGTTTGGGGATCAGGTCATATGTTTGGGGGTCAGGTCATATGTTTGGGGGTCAGGTCATATGTTGGGGGGTCAGGTCATATGTTGTGGGGTCAGGTCATTTGTTTGGGGGTTAGGCCATATGTGGGGGTTTCAGGTCATATGTTGGAGGGTCAGGTCATATGTTTGGGGGTCAGGTTATATGTTGGGGGGTCAGGTCATATTTTGGAGTGTCAGGTCATACGTTTGGGGGTCAGGTCATATGTTGGGGGGGTCAGGTCTTATGTTTGGGGGTCAGGTCATATGTTGGGGGGTCAGGTCATATGTTGGGGGGTCAGGTCATATGTTTGGTGGTCAGGTCATATGTTTTAGGGTCAGGTCATATGTTTGGGGGTCAGGTTATATGTTGGAGGGTCAGGTCATATGTTGGGGGGTCAGGTCATATGTTTTAGGGTCAGGTCATATGTTGGGGGGTCAGGTTATATGTTGGAGGGTCAGGTCATATGTTGGGGGGTCAGGTCATATTTTTGAGGTTCAGGTCTTATGTTGGGGTATTAGGTCATATGTTGGGGGTTCAGGTCATATGTTGGGGGTTCAGGTCATATGTTGGGGGTTCAGGTCATATGTTGGGGGTTCAGGTCATATGTTGGGGGTTCAGGTCATATGTTGGGGGTTCAGGTCATATGTTGGGGGTTTAGGTTATATGTTGGGGTTCAGGTCATATGTTGGGGGTTCAGGTCATATGTTGGGGTTCAGGTCATATGTTGGGGGTTCAGGTCATATGTTGGGGGTTCAAGTCATATGTTGGGGGTTCAGGTCATATGTTGGGGGTTTAGGTCATATGTTGGGGGTTCAGGTCATATGTTCGGGGTTCAGGTCATATGTTCGGGGTTCAGGTCATGTGTTGGGGTTTCAGGTCATATATATTGGGGGTTCAGGTCATATATATTGGGGGTTCAGGTCATATGTTTGGGGTTTCAGGTCATATGTTTGGGGTTCATGTCATATGTTTGGGGGTTCAGGTCATATGTTTTGGGGTTCAGGTCATATGTTTGGGGGATCAGGTCATATGTTTTGGGGTTCAGGTCATATGTTTGGGGGTTCAGGTCATATGTTTGGGGGTTCAGGTGATATGTTTGGGGGTTCAGGTCATATGTTTGGGTGTTCAGGTCATATGTTTGGGGGTTCAGGTCATATGTTTGGGGGTTCAGGTCATATGTTTGGGGGTTCTGGTCATATGTTTGGGGGTTCTGGTCATATGTTTGGGGGTTCTGGTCATATGTTTGGGGGTTTAGGTCATATGTTGGGGGTTCAGGTCATATGTTGGGGGTTCAGGTCATATGTTGGGGTTCAGGTCATATGTTGGGGGTTCAGGTCATATGTTCGGGGTTCAGGTCATGTGTTGGGGTTTCAGGTCATATGTTGGGGGTTCAGGTCATATATATTGGGGGTTCAGGTCATATATATTGGGGGTTCAGGTCATATGTTTGGGGTTTCAGGTCATATGTTTGGGGTTCATGTCATATGTTTGGGGGTTCAGGTCATATGTTTTGGGGTTCAGGTCATATGTTTGGGGGATCAGGTCATATGTTTTGGGGTTCAGGTCATATGTTTGGGGGTTCAGGTCATATGTTTTGGGGTTTAGGTCATATGTTTGGGGGTTCAGGTCATATGTTTGGGTGTTCAGGTCATATGTTTGGGGGTTCAGGTCATATGTTTGGTGGTTCAGGTCATATGTTTGGGGGTTCTGGTCATATGTTTGGGGGTTCTGGTCATATGTTTGGGGGTTCTGGTCATATGTTTGGGGGTTCTGGTCATATGTTTGGGGGTTCTGGTCATATGTTTGGGGGTTCTGGTCATATGTTTGGGGGTTCTGGTCATATGTTTGGGGGTTCTGGTCATATGTTTGGGGGTTCTGGTCATATGTTTGGGGGTTCTGGTCATATGTTTGGGGGTTCTGGTCATATGTTTGGGGTTCTGGTCATATGTTTGGGGGTGCTGGTCATATGTTTGGGGGTTCTGGTCATATGTTTGGGGGTTCTTGTCATATGTTTGGGGGTTCTGGTCATATGTTTGGGGTTTCTGGTCATATGTTTGGGGGTTCTTGTCATATGTTTGTGGGTTCTGGTCATATGTTTGGGGGTTCTGGTCATATGTTTGGGGGTTCTGGTCATATGTTTGGTAGTTCTGGTCTTATGTTTGGGGGTTCTGGTCATATGTTTGGGGGTTCTTGTCATATGTTTGGGGGTTCTGGTCATATGTTTGGGGGTTCTGGTCATATGTTTGGGGGTTCTGGTCATATGTTTTGGGGTTCTGGTCATATGTTTGGTGGTTCTGGTCATATGTTTGGGGGTTCTGGTCATATGTTTGGGGGTTCTGGTCATATGTTTGGGGGTTCTGGTCATATGTTTGGTGGTTCTGGTCATATGTTTGGGGGTTCTGGTCATATGTTTGGGGGTTCTGGTCATATGTTTGGGGGTTCTGGTCATATGTTTGGGGGTTCTGGTCATATGTTTGGGGGTTCTGGTCATATGTTTGGGGGTTCTGGTCATATGTTTGGGGGTTCTGGTCATATGTTTGGGGGTTCTGGTCATATGTTTGGGGGTTCTGGTCATATGTTTGGGGGTTCTGGTCATATGTTTGGGGGATCTGGTCATATGTTTGGGGGTTCTGGTCATATGTTTGGGGGTTCTGGTCATATGTTTGGGGGTTCTGGTCATATGTTTGGGGGTTTTGGTCATATGTTTGGGGGTTCTGGTCATATGTTTGGGGGTTCTGGTCATATGTTTGGGGGTTCTGGTCATATGTTTGGGGGTTCTGGTCATATGTTTGGGGCTTCTGGTCATATGTTTGGGGGTTCTGGTCATATGTTTGGGGGTTCTGGTCATATGTTTGGGGGTTCTGGTCATATGTTTGGGGGTTCTGGTCATATGTTTGGGGGTTCTGGTCATATGTTTGGGGGTTCTGGTCATATGTTTGGGGGTTCTGGTCATATGTTTGGGGGTTCTGGTCATATGTTTGGGGGTTCTGGTCATATGTTTGGGGGTTCTGGTCATATGTTTGGGGGTTCTGGTCATATGTTTGGGGGTTCTGGTCATATGTTTGGGGGTTCTGGTCATATGTTTGGGGGTCAGGTCATATTCCTTTCTATAATCATTTCCTTTCATCTTCACTTGTTCATCCTCCCACCACCCACCCTCTTCTCCTAAGTTGATGTATAGGCTCTGTCTAAGTCACATGCTGTCATTATGGGTATTTTAAGATCCCGACAATTGAAATGATTTTGAAAAATTCACCGCTTTTATCGATTTCATCCAAATATACTTCAAATAGCGTCCATTGACATGAACTCGTTGAGATTTGAAGTTAAAACGAGCATAGACAGTGCTTTGATTTGTTTGCATTAGACAAAGTTTAATAGCACCTGAATTGTCAGTAAAATTCCGACAATTGAGGTGATAATCAAAAAATAATCCGGATCCTTCGATTCCGTCCAAATATACTTTAAATAGCTTCTCTTACAATCAACTTCTTGAGATTTGTAGTTTAATTCGATTCCAATATTTTATGGAATGGTAATATATGATATATAGTTGTAATTTTTTTCTCTTCAGTTTAACATAAGTTAGGGGTAGATGTTTTTGAGCATCCCAGATTCTGTGATGAATTCTCACATCTAGTTAAGAGACATTTTGTTGCAATAGAATGTTGACTGTGAAGTCACACTTCAATCAAATACAAGTTTGCAACGTATAGAATTGTCAGGTATAATATATAGTTGCGAATCGTCTTTTTCTTCAGTTTAATATGTGTTGGACGTTGATCTTAAATACCCTCTTAAATACCCTATTAACCCGAAATTTCACATCGGGGGCGTTTTTCGCCCTCCCAAACCAAACTTTTCTACACTGCGCCGAAGCGACACAAGATATGATGACCAAACTTTGTGACTTTTACTCAAATTTAATTGGCAATCAAAATTTAAATGTCTCATTGTTCTAGATTTGATCACGTGACCACAATAGCACCATATTTGGAGAGTAGTTGACAAAAACGGCTTTGAACATCCATAAGTTCTTTGTTTCTCGTCCGAATTACTTGCAACTTGTATCATTCGATTGCTCTTAATAAGAGCTTTCATTTGATATATAATGTTTGCTAATTTGCTGACATCAGCAAAATTTAATATCTATGACGTCATTTATATTTATGACGTCATTTTTCGAATAAATTAATGTATTAATTGAAATTTTTGTTGCAATTTAGCTTATTCTTATTTGTTTCATGCATATTAAGTCGATCTATGTCAGAAATAGCAAGAAAACTACGGAAAACTGCAGTGACAGTAAGTTGAAAGGAACAAAGAGCTAATTAAGCACTAATTGGTCTATAATTAGATACTTCAGATTGCTTCAAAGCACATATTTTAATTCTACAATGTATTCCCTATCATTTAAGACTATTCTCATTAAAATCGGTTGAGTATTCAATTAAGTAGAATTTTTCTTGTGAAGCAGCTATAAATTGGCCAGTTTTCCTTTGTTTTTTGGTTGCCTAGCAACACATCACGTGATTAATTAATCACCATTGTTATATTTGGAAAGCTTATTGTCCAAAGAACAATGGAGGAACGTTTCATTGTTATATCTTTTGTAGTTTCAGATACCCTAGGTACCAGAGCCAAAAAAAAACAAAAAGAAAAATAAGGAAGGAAAGAAAGTTGGTTCTTGTCAAATGGTGACATCCATTGTAGGAATTGATCAATGAGAAGCCTATATACCCAATCGGGTATATAGATTCTGTGAGATTTGATTGGATAGCGTGAGTCACATGACAAGACTACGATTGTGATCAGAAAAATTGATTCAGACGGTTGTGATCACAACAATGGCGAATGTTTTGAGGGAAGCTGTGGAGAACTGGAAAGCTTTTCAGCAAAAGATAGGAGCCTAACTCCACAACAGTTAGGCAAAAACTTCATGATCGCTGAAGAGTCGTTGCTGTTTGCAGTTGAGCATTCATTCGCCCAGTAAACTTGGTTGAAGGTTTAGGCCCAGTTGAGGCTAGGGACGTCGAGAGCAGTTTCGAGAATTTAGCCATGATATTGCTATCACTGAAAATCATAGACACACTGGCAAAAGAGTAATCTTTGCTGATGGGGACTGCATTCCAAACAGGTAGGAACGTTATTATCTTTCTTATTGTATGTGATATGATTTGTGTTTATTTGAAATATCGAGGATAAGAATTGGATTTCAGATTTATTCCTCTCAAAATGTGACATTCTCTGTCTTCAACCAGTTTCTTGTGATAAACTTTTCCTACTGGTACCCAAGAAATACTTCCTGTATCGCTCATTTCGCAGCGAAACTGATTTTTGTTTGTGGCAAGGCCTTTAGTTGTTCAAAAGTTTGTTTGAGCAAAGACATTTGTCAATCATATAATTTAGAAATACCAACACAACATGACATTTGGATTTAACCTTGGTTTCCCCGTATCTGGTACCCAGGGTATCCAATAAGTGACTTGACCTTGGTTTTCCCATAAGTGTATTAACAACCGCAGACGGTACAATGCAATATTTTATGATAAATACTTATTTCGAAAAACGTTAAATCACTCGTACTGTAGTTCTGAATTTAGGATGTTTTGCCTGAATCGCGCGAGAAAAAAGAGTTCAGTTCCATGTTGATAGTTACAAAAGGCTGGAAGCAGTTGAAATCAGTTATTGTGGTTAGACGAATTTAGCATTACGGGAAGTCTTCAGTAAACATCCAGCTCCACAACAATGAAACTTTTCTCGCCATTCGAATCACAATCAGATCATCAATCGTTTAGGAAAATAATAAAGCTCAGATAACAACAAAATATGTATGTGATTAATAGTATGAATGAAGGTGTTTTTTGATTAAAGTCATTGCGCAAAAGGTGATCGAATTGATTCATAATCACGCTGATCAGCACCAAAACGAGGTCGTGTTATCATTTGACCAGCGCCTCCTTTCTTCCTTCTCTCTTTCCTCTTACCAATTTCCTTTCATTTAAATTTTGAGGCTCTGGTACCCAGGGTAAGTTTCAGAGAGAAAGAGGGGGGGCGAAAAACGCCCCCGCATGCCAAAATATCGAAAAAATACCCCATGTGAAAGAGGGTTAAATACCCTCTTAAATACCCTCTTAAGTACCCTCTTAACCCTATTTTACATGGGGGGCTTTTTTCGCCCCCCCAACCAAACTTTTCTACAGTGCGCCGAAACGACACTAGATATGATGACCAAACCTTTGTTACTTTTACTCAAATTTAATTGGCAATCAAAATTTAAATGCCTCATTGTTCTAGATTTGATCACTTGACCACAATAGCACCATATTTGGGAGTAGTTGACAAAAAACAGATTTGAACATCCATAATTTCTTTGTTTCTCGTCCGAAGTACTTGAAACATGTATCATTCGATTGCTCTTGATAAGAGCTTTCATTTGATATGTAATTTTTGCTAATTTGCTGACATAAGCAAAATTTAATATCTATGACGTCATTTATATTTATGACGTCATTTTTCGCATAAATTAATGTATTAATTAAGTTTTTGTTAATTAAGTTTTATAATTAAGCAGGGTAATTAAAAGCAGGGTACTTAAAAGCAGGGTACTTAAAAGCAGGGTACTTGTTTTCGATCGAAGTGAGACTTCAGCATAGAGTTTAATTTGCTGCAAAAAGTCTCTAGATATGAGAATTCATCACAGAATGTGGGATGCTCAAAAACATCTACTTCAAACACTTGTTGGAAATCTCACATTTACAAAAGTATATGTTTTTTAGCTCTGTAATTCTTTTTTCAGTTTCATCTTTTACTAAGCTAAACACATTTCTTTTCTATTCTGGTCTTTTCAAGATTAAGGAATTCTATACACTACACTGAGAATCCGAAAGTTTTCCTTTAAAATCGAAGAAGTAAGCAATTTACAGCCCGAAAATAGTGGTAAGGGACAGTGCAAAGTTTATTTTATGACATGGCCGGTGCAAAACGTAACAGGGCAACTACTCTTTTTGAGCTTGTACACAACTGGGTCAACACTTTTCATTAACCAAATATGAACGGGCTTGAACGGGCAGTGACTTTTATGAGCTCAAGATCAGACGAACTTTCAAGATGAAATGGCTCACCTTGAGGACCAAATTGTGAATCATGGAAGTTGAGAAATGCATGCAAAGATGTGTATAAATGAAGCCAAGTTTCCTTGTTAGTTTTTTGCAAGGAGGATTCATCAGTCATTGGCAAAGACTCTTATAGGGATGAACTGCCTTTCTTATGGTCTTTGGCTAATTCATGGGTGGTACTATAGTACTACACAACATATGTTGTTCATGAATAGCCACGGCTAGGGGGCAGATGCAATTTTTAAGGAAAAGGTGACTGAGCAATTGTATTTTTTGCAATGATTTCAGACGGGGCGAGAAGATTTTTTTGCAACAATTTTTCTTCTCCACCGGCCATGTAATATAATAAATTTTGCGCTGTCCCTAAGAACAGGCAGGTGTGCAAGTGCGTGGACTCGTGTGCTACCATGCTCGTTTTGTGTGTTTTTCATGAAGTACTATTATCATTGTTTATCCATTGCAAAATGAAGCAATGGCGGACAACCCAAGCAAAGACTTGTACTGTGTTTGTAGGACAATTTATGATCCAAGCAAATTTATGATTGAATGTGAGAAATGTAAAGATTGGTTTCATGGAAGGTATTTTTATATTTTGATATTATTTAATCAACTTATGAGGCATTTTAATAGAGTCATCTGGCTGACAAACTTAGCCACAGATGCAAGCGTAAGGCCTTTCTTCTTCAAGCAAATCAATAATTTGTTTACTTTACTTTGCTAGTATCAATTATGAGATTGATTAGAATTTTCATCCTTGTTGCTGGTACAGTTACTGCTTTTAGGTCTAAACTAAAAACTCATTTTCTTGATTCCTACGTTTGAACTATTCATATCAGTCAAGGGAAACACCTGGTGGAAGTTGTTGTAAATTTTAATTTAATAGGGTTTAGTTTCTTTGTTTTTATGGGGGGGGGGCTCTCTCTCGATTAGTTTATCTACTTAGAGAGCTCCTCCTCAGTCAGTCATTTCTAAATACAATTTGTAATGTCCTTTTTTTCTTTTAGTTTAGTTTTATGGTAGTTTGCTCTTTTTGATTTGTATTTATAAGTTTTTCTGTAGTTGTGTATTTGTAAGTGTATGTAGTGTAGAGCTGTAATATTGTATTTAGAAATGATTTATGATTCATATGAAACTGAAACTGAAACTAGAATGGTATCATTTGCAGAATTAGAGAATTAATCTCTTTGCAACAGTGACCACAGACTGGCAACTCAAAGGACAGAAGAAAACCAGAGTACTTTCGCGCTGACAGGATGATATTGATAGGAATACAGGCAAAAGACATTTTCAGATCTCAACATCAATATAAAAGGTATCGGTTTTCCGTACCCATTGAGTCGATGATTGAAATCTCGCTCTTGATTCATGAAAAAGTAAACATTTTAGCAGTTCTAAAATGTGTCACTTTTGAAAAAACGCAACACCTAACAAAAAACATATCATTAGATTCCTTAATGCCTTGTCAATACGACAAAATTAATCATCTACCTAATAAGAAAATTCTGTGCAACCTCGAAACTTTTGTCGCAGTACATTGTGTGGCCTTCCTGCGAATCGCTCCAACTCCAGGTGACCGCACTTCGCATAAAATTATGTTATGAACAAGAAAAAAGTATCAATTTGTAGCAAAAAGGACCAAGAACTTGAATATCTCATTATATTGGTTATTTGATGCCTTTATTTACGATTTTAGAGGCATTTACTGTGTTTCCTACTGAAGTTGCGATGATTTACATGAATTATAAGATGTCGGCTTCCGATACCTTTTTGGTTATTGATATTGTCCTGACTGAATACTGTTTTTTGTCAGAATCATGTGTTTTGTTAAAGGTGATATTTCTAAAGATATGAGGCTTTTCACGCAGGCAATCTTCCAAGGATTTGTAAGATTTGTCAAATCTTCCCTTTGCATTGATATTGGATTAATGGGTCAGCTTGTTTATTTTCCACTTTTGCACATTTGATATCCAGTTAAGCTGTTTCACAATTCATACCAACCTTTTAAGAGTAAATTCTAACATGTATGGAAACATATTGCCAATTTTTGTTGCCGATTTTTGAGTATTTTTGCAGAGGCAAATGGATCGGAAAAATTCCCCCTGAATGGGTCTATTCTTTTCAAGCGATTACACCAAGCGACCCAAGTTTATATGTGCTGGTTTTGTGTCAGTTTAGAAAGAAAAAGGTGCTACTACAGTTATTTTGATACATTTTGTGAGTTTCATCCACTTTGGTGCCACATCAACTTTGAGAATTACCACAACTGTTGAGTTTTATGTACATTTGAGATTCATCAGCGCAGGAAAAGCAGGATTTGTTTTTTAAAGCCTTGTGTTGCCAAGAATGTCAAAAGCCTTATGCCATACATATTTTCTTAAAGTCCATTCAGTGCAGTAACTGTAGCGAGATTCTTGGCTTCCCTGCTTGTAAAGTGTCCCTGCTGAGGCCCTGACAATATTTAGACTCATTCAGGGTGAAAATTGAGGCAAGATGTTGTTTTTGACTGCTGCTGATGGTGGCCACAGTTTTGAGAGGAAACGTGAGTAAGAATATTTTTGGCTTAGAAATAACGGTTGGCAAGGAAATGAAGTTTATATCCACCAAGAAAACATTTCTGGGAGTCATGCTTTTTGATAGAATATCTATTCTATTTGTGATTATAGTCTAGTTTATGCATTATGTTTTGTATAAAGGCAGTAGTACCCTAGCCATTTTTCAAGATCAAGATATCAGTTTATAGTAGTTTATAGTCTTTTAACTAGAATTGGAATCATTCAAATCTGGGAAATACTCTTGCTGTTATGAATTTTTGGGAGTGGCAACTTCTTTCTGGCTCACCTGGTATGTTACGTCTTTGGCGTGGAACAACATCAAGGACAGTGGAAGAACAATAGGTCTGTTGTCTTTAGACAATTGGCATGGTGTAAACCTTTGGTGTAACAAAAGTGAACATTCTACACTGGGGGAAGTTCAGACAGTGGATGGCAAGGATTCTCAATGATTCTCCACGTCTTGATAAAAACATGACCTGTGCTAACATCAGCTTATAATTTTATCTATATTTTTTTCTTGTTAGTTGTGTGGGAATAGCAGAAGATCAGGCTCAAGAGATTGATATCTATCATTGTCCAACCTGCGAAAAGTCCCATGGACCTCTAGTCTGTATGTGTTCTTTCTTTATTTCAAACAGTTTTATTAGCTCTTGGGATTATTCCCATTGAAGATTGAACAAGATATGCCCCCAAGTTTTAACAAAGGACCCATGTTTACTATCCATTAGACCAAAGACACAGCATCTATTTGTAGGAAATTGTGAAATTTGGGACCCATTTTTAGCGATTTGAATGCTTTTGCAAGCAGCACTACCATATCATAGGGATGGGTGGCTGTTGTAATTGGAACTAGATGACATCATGTTCTTTTCATCTATGGCAGCCATTGAAGTTTAGTTGTTTTAGCTGTGATGAAAAGGGAATTGGTACAAAAACAGACCTTTGTACATCATTGTTTGACAACAGAAAGTTTTCATAAATTCAACACCATACATGGGCACAAAATTAGAAATATCATAAAATCGTAAATAAGTATAGAAAGAAATTAACAAATCTTTTCCAGGGTTAAATTCATAGAACTAATTTGATTTTATGGTGCAATATAAAGTTTAACAAACCAGATCTGAATTGTTTGTCAGCAACATATGGCCATGTTGCCTATCTTTGATCCGCCTGACATGGTAGATTTTGGTACACTTAATTTCAGGATTTGTTGTTGTTGTTGTTATCTTATTTCAGTTTGAAAACAAATTAAACATGGTGGCTTCTAAATATACAAAAAAGAAGCTATATGATCAATTTTGAAAATGATTTACAAGACAAAATATAACTAATTTTACCAATAATTAAAAATGCCACCCTATTTTACTATACTGATTAATGGATTTTCATTGATTTTGATCAATGTTGTGTTTTTCAAATTGACATGCATTGCATTCACATTCCACTCCGTCCCATTGTTTTACCAGTCTTTTGAAACTTTGTATGTTTTGTGCAGAAGTCATTTCATTCGGGAGTCCATTCCATATCTTAGGCCCCAAGGCTCGTAGGCTATTAGTACCAAAATTGTTTGATTTAGGTCTATGATTTAACTAATCATATGGATTTCTCTGTGAGTGACTCCAATTAGATGATGATTTAAAAGGAAATGTGTTTTGCATAAAAACAGGATTTAGTTTCTTCATAGTTTTGTAGATTTCGGTGGAGAGAGCTCTTAAAAGGGCCAGGTCTATAACACGGACCTCGCGGACCACGCGAACCTCGCGGACCAAGGCCACATGGGGAAAAGGTCCGCCAAACAAGGTCTGCGTTTTAGGATTTTACATAGGGGTAAACCCTAAAGCACGGACCTTCTATTTCGCGGACTTTTCATATCTAAGCAATAATTGTGCTTCTTTGTTCGCCTGAAAACAGTTAATTGATTGAAAAAATGGTCACATTGTGTATTTGTCACTTCTAATATGTGCTGTGGGGTTGGTCGATTCATTTTATAATAATGTGTTTTTGCTCGAAAATATGCACACATAAAGTTAGAAATGCAAAGCTATGTCGAGAGCTGCGACATTGGAAATAGTTGAACTTTATCGCACATTCATTATTAAATTTATTGACGCATTTAGGATCAAAATCATTTTGGTCCGCGAGGTCCGCGCTTTAGGATTTACCCCTATGCAAAATCCTAAAATGCGGGCCTTGTTTGGAGGACCTTTTCCTTGCGTGGCCTTGGTCCACAAGGTCCGCGTGGTCCGCGAGGTCCGTGTTATGGACCTGGCCCTCTTAAAAGGGAAACATGCATATAATTTTTGCCTGATTTTGTCATTTGCTATCATTGAGAAGAAATCTTAGTGCTCTCTCTTGTATACGTTCAACTTTCTGCAGTGACTTTGGAGATGAGGAATGCCACACTAAAGGACAATGTTTAAAGTTAGAATAAACAAAACTTTGAACGAGAATTTTCCTTTCTTCAGAAGCCAATAAAGTGTTTAAGTCTTCATAGCACATTCAGTTTTGTAGTAGCTTTCTTACACAAATCTGAAATATGGGGATCAAAATTAAGCTTGTTGTCAAGTTTGCCACCTGAAAGTTTTACAGTTTTCTTCTGATTTAATGTTCTTATCACTAAGGCTATAATCAATCGACTGATATTTTTCTGGATTTGCAATCATCTCATTTTCTCCTAACCATTTTAGAACAACATTAGCTTCCCCCTCTAAGACCCTCAATAAATCTGACATTCGTTTAGAGCAAGAAATCAAAGAATTGTCATTTGCGTAATTATATACTTTGGTTTCCTTACTGAAAAGTAGCAGATCATTTATATAAAACTTGAAAAGGATCGGTCCAAGTACAAATCCCTGTGGAGCACCGGAAAGTATGTTCTGAAACATACTATAAACACTGTTAATCCTAACACATTGGTCATGCCGCTATAAATATGAATATATAAAAACTAAAGAATTCTCATCAATGAAATATCAATGATCAAAGGACTATTAGATCAATGAAATATTTTGCAGTTAGTTACTAAATAATGTTTTTATCCACAGTGAAACGAAGACGTACAACACATAGACACAACTACAAGGAACTTAATGATGGCATAAAGGTATTTACATTGTTACTGGCACATTGACCGGACACAGTGTTCCAAAAACCTTTTCAACAAATGATGTTTTGAATAATCACCATGAAAATGAATAGTCTCCATGGTAACATAAGTCTGCCCCCGCAGACCTTGGATTGATTTAGACACCAGGATATTGCAAACCTGGAAATTCACTGAGTTACAAGCTTAGATAAAGTTTGTGTGACCTGCAACACAAAAAAGCTCTTACCTAAAAGTAAAAGAAGGTTATTTGCAATGCTCTACACCTCATTACAATCATAACATACTGGGACTTGAAATGTAGTTTTGTTCTCATAACCATTGACAAAATTCACTGAAGAATTCAATTAGATCCAAAGGTCATCAAATTAAAACTGGCGATTAGAGACTGGATCATTTTCAAACTTTCTACAAACTTACCTTATCCTATCTTTGTGTAAGTCAAGGAATTAAATCATGATTAATTGTTTTCAGCCTGTCTTTGCTGGAACATTGGATTTTATCAAGCAATTAAAGGCCAGAAAATTTGCAGAGTATGTCACTTATATACTTATTGTTGATGTTCATCTTCACATGAAATGTGATGAGAAGTGAAAATTCATTCTGCTGTACGCTGATCATTTATACAGTAAGGCCCTGAATTTAAGAAACCACCTAAAAGAGACTTTCCTTACTTATAAGAAACACTTGAGGCTTGAAACCTAAAATAAATTTCTTGTATTTTAATCAATGCTGTTGATCCATGTCTGATGGTTTGTTGACATTCCAATTCATGCAGACTTCATAAGAAATTGCTACCAGTATATCCTAGATTTTACAGATTTTACCCAAAATCTTAACCGGTTTGTCTATGAATAATTCCATTCTGTTTTGAACTATTTTCCAGGACTTTCCTTGAAAAATTAGAAACGTCAGAAACTTTTGGCCTAAAAAATGAACAAGTACCATACATATAAGCAACATTTTAGGCTAAGGTCTGAAAAATTAGTTTCTAATATGCGGGGCCTTACTGTAAGTTATTATGTTACCTTCATTCTAAAATATCTTCAATTATTCTTGATACTGTATACCTTCATGTGTTGACGTGGTATATATTTTGTGAAGATGAAACATTATTCGGTTATGAAGGGAGTATCATACTTAATTCCAATTTCTTTCATCTTTTCTCTGCAAAGTATTGTATATCTGCAACGAATGCATCATTAGGTCATTGATCCCATCGGAACATTCTAACTTTTATTGGCATTATTATGCACTTGTCACAGATCATACTATTTAGTTTTGTAGAGGTAGGACAAAGAAGTAGGAATATGATGGGTCATCCATAAATGTCTACTCTTTTCATTTTCTATCAATGCTACGATTGTAACAACCCTAGACATGTGAAACCTTTGCAAGCGTTTAATTGAAGCCACGCATCGTAAAATTAATTTGCTCTCTGATAATCAATTCTTTCATTTCTAGCGTTACAAATAATATAACAATTCTTGAAAATGGATACTTTCTGAGTAGTGAATATTTAGAAGTGAATGGATTTACAAAACCAGTTCTTATCAAGAAAGTTGAAGGATTAGGTCTTTTATTGCCATCAAGCAATTTCACTGTTTATGATGTGGAACAAAATGTTGGTGAGTTTGTTGTTTCATTTCTGCATGAGCCCCAGGAGGGGGTGGCAAAGGGGAGGGGGTTGCGCCCCTTCAATGTTCTCCGGACGCACTTTTCTAATTCTTCTAATTCCAGTGTAAAAATTGCTGCGGGGAGGGGGGGGGGAGTAGGGCGGATGATCTTTGCAATTCAACTGTGTATGGGTATATAGGCTTGTACAATATTGCTGTTTTAATTGCATTTTCCCTATTTCTGCGCCCCATTCACTCAAACTTTCTTCTGGTGGTGAAGCCCCATGATCCTCGTTTTATGTGCATTCCGCACTTGCATATCTCAACAACATAGATTTTAGAGTTTCTTAGTCAAAATCTTTTTCACAAGCGAGGAGAAAATGGTCTGGTAGTGTACGGCAAGAATCCTCTGGCGAAATGCTGGGATGTGACAGGAAGATTCGTTTTAAGCCAAAGTATAAGTTGGCTTTTTGAAAAAGTTCAAAATGGATTGAGAGAACCGTTCTAGGAAAACGTGAAATTTCCCTGCGGAAGTGATTCAATGAAGAACTGTTACAAATTTATGAAAGTTTCCGATTTGGCCTTCTCAAGGACGAAATGCAAGATAGGCATTCTAAGCCAAAGAATGTCATGTTTAAAAATTTTCCCCGAGATTCTAATTTTAACAAGCGTTGCAACATGATCGACAATTTTAATTCAGCACAGGCTAACCTCTGATCGGTAGTGGGCCTATATTAGTTTGCAGTAGCTAGAAATCCTGACAAGGCCACTCAAGACAAATTGAAAACTATAAAATAATAATGACTAATTGCTATTCAAAACAGGACTGCTCATACTGAGGAGAAGGATCTGGTGGGTTTTTCAGTAGCGATAACTACAGATATAATATGATCTCTTACCATAGAATGTAAGGAATAAATGTCCATATGTAGTTGAGTCCGAAATTATTCATACACTGCCGAGTTCTGCGTATTTTGAAGTGCTTAATTTGTGGAGAAATTGCCTAAGGTTTTTATTTCTTCAATGTCTCTTGTACTTCTTGCAACCTTTTGTCACTTTTTTATCTGACTTTAACCACAATAGAATCTGGTCTGCAAATGAGAGAATGCAAAATATTCTGAGTTGGGCAAAGATTTGAAAATACTTGGTTTAACTGAAAGTTACTCATCTATTTATTAATTTTCCTGTTTGAATTTTCTTTCAACTTTCTATTTGATGTCTTTTGAAGGTGCATTACATGAGATACACGTGATAGATGTAGCAAAACAGGTAATATCATCCCCCTTTATTGATCTAGGTCCCCCCCTTTGATAATTTTCTGGTTCAAGCAATTGTTCAGATCTAACATTATTAAAGGTAATATTATCCCCCTTCAGTGATCTTATCCCCCCGCAATAACTTTGTTCCTCCTTTCATGAAATTGTTCCCCATCTGATAGTTTCTAATTCTCCTGGATTTCAAGTTTTGATGAATCTTTTTCCATACTCCATATGTAAGAACAGTTCAGTGCACATGGGAGATATATAAATTGAATAGTAATTTGGTACCAAACATTTTTTAGATTGCATGTAACATAGATGCTACAGAAAGGTGCCCTTTCCACTTGTATGGCATTCAAGTAGTAAAGCGGAAAGCGAAAGGAAATTTTACAAGGATAATGATAGATAAGTGCAATATTGATTTCTGTTTAGCTTCAGTTTCTTTTATCTGGCAGTGATAGAAAAAATACAAATCATAGAAGTTTTGCCATTGATATTCAATTTTATTTTCATTTTCAGGAAGATTTAAGAATGAGAATGAGGGAATGGACAGAATACTACAATTGCCCAATCCGAACGAAAGTTTTAAATGTTATTAGCCTTGAATTCTCTCAAACTCAGTAAGTTCTTAGACGTCCTGTAGACTTCAGGCTGTCCTTTTATTTCCCATCTTTGCTTTACCTTGAAAATATGAAATGCTCTATACCACATGATATTCTTTGTATTTTTTTATTTGTGAGATTTCAAAATAAATTTCTATACTGCTGCTTGTGTCACATTGTGCACCATCAATCTAAACCTCAGAATCGAAAAGATGTTTGATTAAGATGTTGTCCTTTAAATGTTGATGCCAGTCTGTTGAAGATCTCTCAATAACGCAATAGTTCATTATCATTTCAATCCCAAAAGTTTGTCACAGTTAGAATCAAAGCTCAAAGTAATGGAACAGAGAACGCTAGATTTTCGCCAGGTGCTAGCTTAGGTATTATTAAAAGACACACCTTTCTATATCATAGTTTGAAAGAAGGTTCAAAGTAAGGCAACAGAGAACGATGGATTTTTGCAAGATTCTGGCAAGCAAAATAACATTTCTTCAATGAAAAATAAAATCAAAGAGTTAATCGATCTCATATTTATGCAGCAAAACGTACAACTGTTTTCCCATCAATTCTTAGATGTTTTAGTATCAAATCTAAAGAGGCAGAGTATCACCATTCGCTACTGCCTGTCAGCTACAGTAAAGTCCCGCCTTTAAGAAACTGCATTATAAGAAACTCAGGCCTGATTTTGGTAAATAAAATACCTGTCTACAAGAAACTATCCAGGCTGATTCATGTTCAGTTTCTTTTACAATGGTACATAGTAATATTTTATGGTATCTATTTAAATATGGCTCCAATAAGTCTTAGTTCTCTAGAAATAAGAATGAAAGTTTTAAGCCCAAATTATTATAATTTCAAGAAACTTTCAGTACTGACTCAAACTATCAGCTTCTTGTTCAACTGCGCGTATTTAAAAAACGTTTTCTTAACAATTTTGACAGCTGTTTGGAATACAAAAGTGTTTCTTATACCAGGGTATACACACCCTGCTTTGAGGAAATATATTCTAACATAAGAAACCAACTAGGCTGTTTTTGTGAAATGAGTTTCTTAAAGGCGGGACTTTACTGTATTACAAACTTTCTTGGGGCTCTTTAATCGCAATAGAACAATTTCTTTTTGCGTTGATCGATATTCCATGAGAACGTGCGTCATTGGTTTACCATGTTTATTCAGTTCAGATTATATTTTATCTTAGGTTGGCTTCTTTAGTTTCTCCCCCAGCAGTTGTTAGAACAATTTCTTTTTGCGTTGATCAGTATTCTATGAAAACGTGCGTCATTGGTTTACCATGTTTATTCAGTTCAGATTATATTTTATCGAAGGTTGGCTTCTTTAGTTTCTCTTCCAGCAGTTGTTAGAACAATTTCTTTTTGCGTTGATCAGTATTCTATGAAAACGTGCGTCATTAGTTTACCATGTTTATTCAGTTCAAATTATATTTTATCTTAGGTTGGCTTCTTTAGTTTCTCCCCCAGCAGTTGTTAGAACAATTTCTTTTTGCGTTGATCAATATTCTATGCAAACGTGCGTCATTAGTTTACCATGTTTATTCAGTTCAAATTATATTTTATCTTAGGTTGGCTTCTTTAGTTTCTCTTCCAGCAGTTGTTAGAACAATTTCTTTTTGCGTTGATCAGTATTCTATGAAAGCGTGCGTCATTAGTTTACCATGTTTATTCAGTTCAAATTATATTTTATCTTAGGTTGGCTTCTTTAGTTTCTCTTCCAGCAGTTGTTAGAACAATTTCTTTTTGCGTTGATCAATATTCTATGAAAACGTGCGTCATTAGTTTACCATGTTTATTCAGTTCAAATTATATTTTATCTTAGGTTGGCTTCTTTAGTTTCTCTTCCAGCAGTTGTTAGAAAAATTTCTTTTTGCTTTGATCAGTATTCTATGAAAACGTGCGTCATTAGTTTACCATGTTTATTCAGTTCAAATTATATTTTATCTTAGGTTGGCTTCTTTAGTTTCTCTTCCAGCAGTTGTTAGAACAATTTCTTTTTGCGTTGATCAATATTCTATGAAAACGTGCGTCATTAGTTTACCATGTTTATTCAGTTCAAATTATATTTTATCTTAGGTTGGCTTCTTTAGTTTCTCTTCCAGCAGTTGTTAGAACAATTTCTTTTTGCGTTGATCAGTATTCTATGAAAGCGTGCGTCATTAGTTTACCATGTTTATTCAGTTCAAATTATATTTTATCTTAGGTTGGCTTCTTTAGTTTCTCTTCCAGCAGTTGTTAGAACAATTTCTTTTTGCGTTGATCAATATTCTATGAAAACGTGCTTCATTAGTTTACCATGTTTATTCAGTTCAAATTATATTTTATCTTAGGTTGGCTTCTTTAGTTTCTCTTCCAGCAGTTGTTAGAACAATTTCTTTTTGCGTTGATCAATATTCTATGAAAACGTGCGTCATTAGTTTACCATGTTTATTCAGTTCAAATTATATTTTATCTTAGGTTGGCTTCCTTAGTTTCTCTTCCAGCAGTTGTTAGAACAATTTCTTTTTGCGTTGATCAATATTCTATGAAAACGTGCGTCATTAGTTTACCATGTTTATTCAGTTCAAATTATATTTTATCTTAGGTTGGCTTCTTTAGTTTCTCTTCCAGCAGTTGTTAGAACAATTTCTTTTTGCGTTGATCAATATTCTATGAAAACGTGCGTCATTAGTTTACCATGTTTATTCAGTTCAAATTATATTTTATCTTAGGTTGGCTTCTTTAGTTTCTCTGCCAGCAGTTGTTAGAACAATTTCTTTTTGCGTTGATCAATATTCTATGAAAACGTGCGTCATTAGTTTACCATGTTTATTCAGTTCAAATTATATTTTATCTTAGGTTGGCTTCTTTAGTTTCTTTTCCAGCAGTTGTTAGAACAATTTCTTTTTGCGTTGATCAATATTCTATGAAAACGTGCGTCATTAGTTTACCATGTTTATTCAGTTCAAATTATATTTTATCTTAGGTTGGCTTCTTTAGTTTCTCTGCCAGCAGTTGTTAGAACAATTTCTTTTTGCGTTGATCAATATTCTATGAAAACGTGCGTCATTAGTTTACCATGTTTATTCAGTTCAAATTATATTTTATCTTAGGTTGGCTTCTTTAGTTTCTCTTCCAGCAGTTGTTAGAACAATTTCTTTTTGCGTTGATCAATATTCTATGAAAACGTGCGTCATTAGTTTACCATGTTTATTCAGTTCAAATTATATTTTATCTTAGGTTGGCTTCTTTAGTTTCTCTTCCAGCAGTTGTTAGAACAATTTCTTTTTGCGTTGATCAATATTCTATGAAAACGTGCGTCATTAGTTTACCATGTTTATTCAGTTCAAATTATATTTTATCTTAGGTTGGCTTCTTTAGTTTCTCTTCCAGCAGTTGTTAGAACAATTTCTTTTTGCGTTGATCAATATTCTATGAAAGCGTGCGTCATTAGTTTACCATGTTTATTCAGTTCAAATTATATTTTATCTTAGGTTGGCTTCTTTAGTTTCTCTTCCAGCAGTTGTTAGAACAATTTCTTTTTGCGTTGATCAATATTCTATGAAAACGTGCATCATTAGTTTACCATGTTTATTCAGTTCAAATTATATTTTTTCTTAGGTTGGCTTCTTTAGTTTCTCCCCCAGCAGTTGTTAGGGAGATTTCTTGGGTTGAAAATTTATGGCCTGAGCAAACTAACGAAGAGAGGTTATCTTTGCTTTATCCATTTTGAATATCTTGAGTCCTTCACATGTTTCTTTAATTTTTATTCATTTTACAATGTTTTTCTTTAATTGCTTTAACGAAAGGAACTTTAAAATATTCAACTAAGTAGCTGTTAATAGTTAAAACTTAGCTATTTGAATTTTAAAACGTTTCTCTAAGAATGACAATTCTGTTACTTTAAGTTCAATTGCATTGCCTTCTATCTTGTGATTTATCCTTGCTGTATGGTAAAGCTTAAAAAGCATTATGATAGCATTGGAGAAACGTTATCTGTGCGGTGTGGTCTTTAAATTTGAGTGCTTATCAATCTCTGAATCATATTTCTTTCTTTCAACAGTCCACATACAATGCCGAATGTTCAGAAATATTGTTTAATGGGCGTGAAAGATTGTTATACGGATTTTCATGTTGATTTTGGGGGCACATCAGTTTGGTATCATGTATTTCGGGTTTGTTAGATCGATTTTATTATATCTCTTCACTCAAGAATATTCTTAAGCGGTTGATTTTGCCGTTGTCTCTTTATTTCTATAATTCGAAGGGTCGTTGGTAAGAATTAATTACTTATCAAAGTTTAGATAGCGTGCGCGCAGCCTCCCCTTCTTCTCAAAGGAATAGTAGAGTCTGCTCAACAGCAAAGGAAAGCTTGTAACAGCCTCGCTTGGATCCGCATTGTGTATGATCCAATCAAATCCATCTGGCAATTTCCTGACAGATTGGTTTGATTGTGGTTTCTATTGTCTATTGTTCATTGCCTTCTTGCATACAAATTTCGAATCTTTCGGTGCGAGAAAAACTTAGCAATAAACGCACCTCACAGACTTTGGAATTATAATGAATTTTCTCTTGCTGAGCTTTTCATACTACACTGCCTGAATTCCAGTTTCTTGTGCTGTTGTTTTGACGTTTTCTCTGAGAGGAATAGCTTGTCAGCATCAACGGAAATTTTGATGTAAATGAAGAAACTGCAGAACTGCAACGCCACGACCGCCTGGAAGTTGTGCGATTCTATTGCACGCTTAAGGCGACACTTCGAGGATGTCATATACAGAAGCCGCCAGTTTTAGACCGTCAGCGTTACGAGCTTTGCTTCGTTGCTCTGCAGACTCTACTATTCCTTGCAAGGAGTTGAAACTGCGCACATGCTAAAGATTAAATCAAATGTTCCTGAGCATAGGTTCCAGAAAAATCTGGCGGAAGGGCGAATTAGGACCAACCAATCAAATACAAGAATAACAGAAAATTACTAACATAAGATTTACGTTAACAGCCAATCCTAGGTAATAGACAACCAGCCATGTGACAAAAGTAACTACTCGCGAGGCTAATACGTAATGAATGCTGAATGCACGTGAAACGATACCTAGTCATAATCTAAAAGGAAAATGATTAAACCTTCATAAACTAAAGCTGAAGGAAAAACATATTTAAATGAATGAAATTATATAAATTGCAAAACATTTATATCTTCATACCGTATTGTTGTTGTTGTTGATGATAATGTTGTTGATGTTGTTATTGATTTCTCTTTTTTTAAAGGGCGAGAAGATCTTCTATCTCATTGAACCAACTGATGAAAATTTAGCCAAATATGAAAACTGGGTTTCATCCCCAGATCAAAGTCAAATTTTCTTTGGTGACAGAGTAACAAAATGCATTAAATGCGCCGTGAAACAGGGTCAAACATTGTTTATACCTACAGGTTTGTCGTTTGTTTCATTCAGTTTTCAGAATAACTTTTGTGTAATAATTTATCGTTGACTAGTTTCTATTACATCTTGAAGCACTTCTCAAGATCGAGGGTATCGAATCTATGATTACGCTACAATATTTGACAGAAATTTCTTTTGACTTCTCATTCATTAATTATTCATTGAAATATAAATTGATTTTTTTGTTGTAAAATTAAAAGACCTTGATCATCATGCCATACTTTTATAAACAAAAGTTGATTTCGGTGTTATCCTGTTTCTTCACGGTCCTAAATTCTTAACCTCAATTTTATATTTCGTTTTTTATCACCGTTTGTCATTTAATCATCGTCTTTGCTATTTCCCCTTCCCCTTTTATGCCCGACGTTTGTATATAAATTCAGTCTTTGTTTACAGGAAATACCAAACACAGAGTATAACTTTTGTGACTCAGAGAAAGTACAGCTTAACTAGTTTGATCCGTATTGTAGAAAGCACAGCTTATCTACCGAGTGAGCCAGAAAAAAGTTCCCACATTTGAATATTCATAGCATCAACTTCACAGATTTTAATGATTGAAATTCTAGTTAAAAGACAAAAGATCAAAGTATTTTTTTTTTCTCGCTGTCTCAACAACACTAGAAATATATGTAAACTGAACTTTACAAAAATTTCATGGTTCCTAAATGATTAAAAAAGGGCATAAAACATTGATCAAATCATAAAGGGCACCTCGCACAGATCAACAAAGAAAATGCAATTGTTCATGAGTGAGAGATATCCATTGTACATTTATTGCCATGGGACTGGCAATCTTTTGCATTGTTTGAAAATTGGTGTCGTATAACCCTTAAGAGAGGTGAAAAACCCACTGCGCATTGTTCTGTGCACGTAGAGTCCTTACAACTTGATGAATGTTTTTGGCCATTTTTCAGTCATTTTGCGACCATAAAATTTTATCAAGTAAACTTTACCGACACTTCTAGTGCCGGTACGACAGGGAGAAAAATCACAAAAATACTTCGATCTTTCAGCTTTTACCGGAAATTTGAATCATTCAGATTTGTAGAGCACTCTTGGTGCTATGAATTTTTAGAAGTGGGAACTTTTGTCTGGCTCACCTGGTAGTATAAGCCGTATTATGAAATGCACATGTTATCTAATGCGAACCGTATTAGAAAAAGCACAGGTTATGTAATGTGAGCCGTATTAGAAAAAGCACAGGTTATCTAGCTAATGAATATATAAGTTAATAGATATTCTTTTCTCTATTCATCTTCCGTGTTTCTCAAAAAAAGTTTCCCTTAGTATTTGAGGTGTCATTTTAGTAAAACTACGTCTTACTTGGTAAAAATTATAAAAGAAATCTGTTCTACGATGCCAAGCTTAGATCTCAGTATTTGTTTCATGTCTGTATCTGCGCGTATTGATTTGCTATAGTTATTTTCCTGAAAAACAGAATACCTGAAATGTTCAAGAAAGAACTAAAAACGATTTATCAACAAGATCGTTAAATCTGCACCTATAAATCTACGGAAATTCTTCCTTTATAATAAATTCCAATCCAACAGTACGGAGCTTGAGCTCCTTAAAAGGACCAAAGAAAATTTATATTTGTCTGTTTTCTCCGTAAAAAGAGCGACTTTGCTTGATAGTTCGAGGAAAAGTATGCTACACAAGACAAGTTCCTGTGGTCCGCACTTTTGCTTATTGCCGAGTTTGAATACCAATTTGTGAAATCGACAAGCGGTTGTATATCTTCACAGCTGTGATGTAAAACATGGAAGAAATGGAACATGTCTCCATCGATAGACTTTTCTCCTTTCAAGGGCTTCTCGAGCATTACATTTTCGGAAATTGATATTTTCGAAGCCTTTTGATTGGGAAAAACTCTGGAAGGATTATATGGATCCAAGTTAGCCTGTAAGCAAGAGATTGCCGTTTAAATGGTTCAAAGCAAGACAATGGTTGTTTTTCTAGAACTGTTCAAACTGGAAACTTTTTTAGGACACCCGGTATGCTTTGATTGTTTTTAATTCTGTTTTATTGATCTCCTCGTTATATTTAGTTGTTTATCTAATTGCACCTTCTTACTTCTTTCTTTTCTCACAGGATGGATACATGCAGTAATGACTCCAATGGACGCTCTCGTATTTGGTGGAAATTTTTTGCATTCCCTAAATATCGGACTACAATTCAAGTAAGCTGCTAATTCTTTAGTGTGAAAAACGTATCTTTATTCAACGAATGTCAAAAATCATAGCAGTTAATATTCTTCTACCAGTAAAATTCGAATGAACAAAGTCATGAATTGATTTGTTTTGCTCGGTATATAATTTATTCAAAGACATTCTACTCTCCATTTGGCATTTCTTAAACTTGTTCTGTTCAGTGAGAATAATTTGTCACATCCCTATTGGATTTATTCTTAGGATTTTTAATGATTCCAATCTAGTAAAAGGATTTTTCTTTCTTGTAGGATTTATGACTTAGAGCATAGACTCAACACTCCTATCAAATTTTTATTTCCAAATTATGAAACAACATGTTGGTATGCTGCAAGGACTATTTTGAGGAAGGTCAAAGGTAACACTGTCAAAGGTCAAAGGTCTGCTAGCTTGTTGAAATGGCTTTATTTTCTTGTTGGCAATAGCATTCTTTTTTATTTTTATTTCGTTCTTGAAATTTTATCTTTGTTTTTCGTTTGATGTTGTATTTGTTATCTGTAATTGTAAAATGCGAATAAGTTATTGTATTTGTTTGCTTCTTTTTTTTATTTACAGATAAACATTTCTAATGGCATTAAACTTCCAATCTGTCTCTTCTCTTTTATCTATTCAAGCTTTCATTGTTCTTTGTTTGATGATGTTCTTTCATAAATCTTTCATAAATCTTTTATCTCGTCCTTCTCTGTTAATCTTTGATATTGTTATAGCATTATAAATGTATTGTGATTATATCTATAACACTAAAGACTATACCAAAACCCGCCAAGTTTACATTCGATCCGGCAAAAGTGTTATCCAATCTCTGCGATCTGTTTCTCCCTGTGAAGGGACCAGAACTTTGGTATAGCCTTTAGTATCCGTATTGTTGTTTTTTGTTATGATCATTTAGGGTAGCCATGCCTATCATGCTCCCAATGGTATCGTTAATGTAAATATATTTGTTGAATTGTAAAGTTTTAGATTGTGTAAAAAAATAAAAATTATGTTCTTTTTTCTTTATTTACTGCCTATTCTTATGTTTTGCGATTAAAATCTGTATTTGACATCTCTTTATTTCTTTTTACGTTTTTTGTTGCAGATCTACACTCTGATGGCATAAGAGTTCCTGGTTTTCTCTTTAAAGGTGTTAGTGATCTTGTTAGACACCTCAGAGGTTGGACATTTAATAAGGAGGTAAATTTATCAACTCTACCTTGCGAATCAGAAAAAAGACAGACACCCAATTTGAAAGGCAGCTGCTCCCTTGATGAATAAGCTGTAAATTTTTACAATATTTCATTGAATAGCGAACACGTTCAATCATCTTAAGGATATCTTCTGGCCGAAGTCGGTCTCTCTAGTCAGATGTTATAAGGTATTTTGTCGAGAAAAAAAGACGTGCTAAAGTTGCGAGCAATTTTCCTCTTTATTTCTACCTTACAAGAATGACTTAAAAACCCTTCAGCACTTTCTACCCTCTTTGGAGAATACAAAAGTCTTCCGCCAATTGTGAAAACTTATTCAAGGCTATTGCTTCCTCCCAGGAGGCTATAATGTATGCTTATTGGTGTAAATGTCAATAATTGCCACAAATGAAAATCAAGGAAATTGTGCTGGTCGTTTTCATTAATTTTTGCATGTTTTTGAGAGGGGCTCCCGGCAGATAGTCTCCCGTATCAACGGGAAGGAATGACTGATTAAAGCCAGGTAATTTATTGAATATAATTTAATTTATCGACTGTAAAACAAGACATTTTTCAATTTTATTCCTGTGATCTTCACAGAACAGTACTCTCTCATATTACGGGCGTTTTTTGACTCAACCGGTATGTGGTAATCTTTGGTATTTTCTGCAATGCAAGTTTTGATGACATGTCATGCTTTATTCAAGTAAAAAAAACTTATTTTTGGAAAGTTGTCGGAGACTAATTACATGAGGTTTAGTTCTCGCATTGAATTTGATGTTTGTCGTAACTCGTAAGCTCACCCCTTGATTTGTGTTTGATTTTTAGCTGAAGTTAGTTTTATTTCTTTACTGCAGAAGTTCATCAAGTTTCATAAATTTCAAGTCCCGGTAGAAATCAATCATGCTAAGTTGATCAAAGCAATTGAAAAGGAATTGAGGAATGATATGGTATATAATTTTTATATTCTTTTTATCAACAATTTAATTTTTTTTATTTATTCATTGTATCCTTGCATTGTTTGTTGTTATTCATATAAATTTGCTCAATTTAGTTTTGCTCTTATTAAATGTTAAATATTCACTTGAAATACCGTAATTTGTATTTGCCTTTAGTCTTTAGCCTCTCCTTTTAAAATCTGTATGATCAACTATAATTAATTGATAATTTATCATAATCTATTTAAAGGTTTGATGCATAATGTACATTGCTCTTATACGTACCACGTCTTTCGTTGAATTCAGTTTTTATCATCAACTACATTATGTAAAATTTATCATTTTTGATAATGATTTGTAGAGAATGTCATTGGCGCAGAGAAATTCGATGAAAATGATTCCAATCATTGTGATGACAGAACCACCGAAAAAGAAAATTGAAAAAGAAGGAAAGAAGACTGTCATTAAATTGAAATTAACTGGTCCAAATCCAAATGTTAATGATGAAAATTCAGACGAAAAGAAAAGTAAGATTAAAAAGATGAAGAAGACAAAAGAATTATCAACTGTGAAACATTTGAAAGATGGTAGAAAGCAAATTGTCAAAAAGAAATCAAAAAAACGAAAATTGAAAGTTGATCAAGAAAGGAGAAATGATATAGCAGCAATTGATAACAAGAAAGAAATAAATGATGAGACAAAGATTCAAGTTTCAAATGGAAAAATTAAAGGGTATATAGTGATATGATTACCTTATGAATTTATTTTTAAATTGTAAAATGAAGAAGTATATTGCAACATAGTCATTTTGAGTATTTATTTTCAAATGGAAATTGACATGGCAACAGAGATGGACATTTAAGCTTTCATCATGTGATTTGTGAAATTGCAACATAGTCATTTTGAGTTTTGATTTTCAAATGGAAATTGACATGGCAACAGAGATAGACATTTAGGCTTTCATCATGTGATTTGTGAATGCATGTTTATGATTTAGTCTTCTTGACAACTTTTAGGTGAACTGACAAACGCATGAAGTAGCTAATATAAAGTATCAAAGATCTTTTGCTGTCATCGTTCAATTCATTTAAAAGCACAGAGATGCTGAGATGGATAAATACATTGACTTGCAACTTGCAACTGGGATTTTGGATTTATTTTCTATGTTTTATTGTGCTTTTTATTGTTATTGATATGATGCCATATTCACAAGAAAGATGCACGTTATGTTAGGTAGCGGAGCCATTTGATTTATTGTTCGACTATAGTATCACTAATTTATTTATATATTTCTCTTCATTTACAGTGAAAGTGGTGAATCAATTTTAAGTGGAACTCATTTCAACCCATTGGTTACTGCTGGATCCACTGAACACGTTGATGATGATGCATTAAAACTCAAATTTACTTGTTAGTCATTCATCATCATATCATTTCTCCTTTCTTGATCAATTTTCAATTTTTATTCTATGGTTTCTTTTTTACAATTTGCTTTCCACTGCGTCTGTTTTACATTGTTTTTCTTCCTCTCAATCAGGTTCTTTGCGCAATTTTTCGTTGCTAATTTATCCTCGAAGCTGCCACAAACTCATATAAGATACCTTCAGAATCAAATGGAATGTCCACATTCGCAAAGGGGAGAATTTCTAGAAGAGTCATATTAGAGTGTCTTTCTTTTAAGAATATGACGTAAATATCACGTATTTGTCATCATTAACGGAATTTACTTTGCTTTTGGTTCATGATTTTAACTTTGTTGTGATACCATCCTTAAAAGAGAAAGTTAAAAAAATACAGTCTTTATTTGCAGTCAGTTCATCACAATTTGGATCAACAAAATTTGAAGATCAAGATTGGGAAGCAGCTCATTTGCTGTCGCAATTTCCTGGAATGGATACCCGGAAGTCAGATACAAGTCAACAGTCAAACCAATCAAGATCATCATTTGAAACTTTTATTCAACGACCAACTCAGCCGATATCAAGTTCTGCTTCCAAGTCTTCTGCATCATTCTTGTATGTTTAATCTATTCTTATTCATATTTCATTTCATCATTATGTTGAAATAATGTGAATTGGAGCAACTGAGCTCACCTTTCTCGTCAAGAGTTAAGTGAATTATATAAAGTACTTAATTCAGAGTACATTTACGCGAATTTGCAAGGTTAACGTTGATTTTATGCATCGTTAACTTTCTGTGATAAATTCATGTTTTTTGATGCCAATGTTTTCTGTATGTAAAACGTGACTGAAATCTAATGTTGAGGATAGAACAGGCTTGTCTCAAAATATCCTTAGTCAATTGAATTTGTCGATTTTGTTTTATTTCATTGTTGTTGAATTTCACTATCAACTATTTACATCTCAGATTATTTGGAGCTGTTACATTCTCTTGTCTTGATAACTTGGAACATGTTTCATTAAATTTGAAAATAGTTAGCATGTTTATATCTAGTGAATACATGCTGATTTCTTCTATAAACATGATTTTCATCGCATTCTTACTCTCCTTATTTAATGAGATAGATCATTAAAACTTCATTTCCTACAGGGTGTCGCCAAAAATCATGTGCACCGTTTGGGCGGTTACTGTGAAGGAGCCATGGTTCCGATTTTCCTGTTTTTCAGATTTATGAATAGAAGAGAATACTTTTGAGCCAATTTTTTTTCATTTAACAGAGATGAAATCGAGGCTGCAAAGCTGGATGTATTTCATGATGACAAGGAGAGCAATGCATTATTTTTCGAATCAAGCAAGAAGAAAGAGAATCGAAAAGGAGGCTATGAGTCAGATGATGAATATCGAATAACACATCCTCTCCCAAAACCAAAAGGAGGCTCAAAAAGAAATCGGTCCGATACAGATTCAGATTACGACCCTGCGGAGGAGTACTACCAAGATGCCAATTACGTCTATCCCCGATTAGAAACAACGGCTGATTTAGACGGTGATGATTTCGCATGGAATCCTGGGAAGAGAAATAAAAAGAAAACAAAAAGGGGACACAATGCACAAAGTAAGGATCCTTTTCGAGATAAATATGAATTATGATGTGAAATGAGTTTTAAAGGGCAATTTTAACTCAGGATCCTTTGGGCGCATGCTGCAATTTTAGATTGTCTGAATATTAAATTTGGCCCTAGCAGTAATGCGGATCCATTCTGTAAAAACTGATCTGATAGAAAAGTCAATTACGGCTAAATTTTTCTGCCAACGATATTGTTGTAATGCGCATCCATATTTCTTATTTCTTTCGCCTAATTTTAGTTCAGTTGAAAATACTTATTTGAGCTTCTTGAAATTTGCATCGTATTCTCTTTAAAATTTGAAAAATCTCAAACAAAACATAAGATCCTTTTGGATGATTACAAAGTCCGTCCTGAGCTAAACAAGCATAAGAATATCTGATTATCGATTTCTTCATAACCCCAAATGATCGTTGATTCTGTTTTTTGCTACAGTCAGAGAGATGAGTGTTGCTGCTAAAGTCGCCTTCAATGGAAAATCGAGCGCCTAGTATAAGGACAAGAATCGCCTCAAGGTCAAAGGCAATGTTTTGGTCTTTATGTCAAACGAGAATGATACGCAAAAATCAAAAGTCATTACCCCTAGTTTGCTTATAGTTCATGCACAAAACTATTGGTGCATCTGTGTCAAATGAGATGTCATGGGAGATTTACGATAACGCAAAATTACATATGCAGAACCCTACAGAACGTTTCAGTTGTTGCTATTCGCGGGTATCTAATTTGAGACAAGCAGTCACGAAGATTCCTCTGTGCAGAATGATATGCATGAAGATGTTTTGGTTCAGTGTGATCACGCCCCTTCCCCCAGTCCATGGCGCCATTGCTTGCTGGGATTCTGCACCTTTCGTCTCAACTTCACCTGCGATGATTGCATCCGTTGCTGTGTAGGAGGGGGGTCCTTCTACCTTTGGCTATGCTGCAAATGCTAGCCTCTGTGCAGGCCGCCGGTTACATCATCCTCTAAAGTTGAGTTATTTGCATAATGAGTACTATCAATAAGTGGCTAATGATTCGTTCGTTCTAGAAAACGATTGTTTTGACATAATTAAGCTGCTAATGAAGTCAAGAACGTGCCAATTCTGGGTGAATTTGTTGCTGTGCCAGGGTAAACATCCTAGTAATTTATCCATCTTATGGTGTCAAATCTGTCTAACATGAAATAAGCCGACGTCAAATTCTGCTATAGGATCGCGGGAAGCTTCTGTGTTGTATGCGCTTTCTGTGCGCTTTCTTTATTTCAGTGCCAATTAGCAGAGATAAAACGTTAATCAATTGCTTTAACGAGCGTGACGGAAGTGGGTTACTTTCTTTCTGACTGACTGACTGACTGACATCGAAGCCCCTTCTTAGATTACAAAGTGGACTTTGTAATCAATAAAAAGGAAGCGAGAAGGGCCATAAATCACACATTGAGGATCACTCATGGCATTCATGCTGTTATGTTGTTGTTGTTGTTGATGCGTCATTGTCTTCTCATCTCTGTCAATAGGCAAACTGAACAGTGGAATCACTCACAAGACTATGACGTCATTTGATGACTTCCCCAGCGAAGCAGGTGCAAAGGTTTGAAAATGATTTGAAATGCTTATTTTTCTGTTGTTTCGGATGAGTCAGGAAAAAGTCAGGTTCATTGCACAGGTAAAACGGCCAACTTAGGAAGAAAATTTAGTTTCCAGATTACGAGGAATTTCGGAAGAATGTTGTCACGAGAATCGTAATACTTAGAATTCCATTATATTCATGCATATGCAAACTTGTAAACAAGGACAAACAGTTTTTTTTTCTCTACCAACTAGTAAACCATGACAAGCATACTGTTTCTCCAAGACCAAATTGAAACAAAGCATGCATTGTTTATGAGCACAAAAGGAAAAAAACTGTTTTTAGTCGTACAGGATTATTCATTTAAATTGAATTGCTAGGAAACAGAAAGTTCTTACAAAAATGATTACCTTTTCCATAAATAGCGATATCCCAAATTCACAGATAAATATGAAAAGCAATCACGCATTTCAACACACTAAATTTCTATGACTAATTTGACTTCTCCATAATCCCTCAAAAATGTTTTCAAATTCTCAGAAGTCAGTTTGATAGCTTGCCCTGTATGATTGTTCAAACATTAAATACAATTTGACTGACTCACCCTCTGGAATACCTCTTTACTTCATACATTTATCAGACATTCAGATTGGGCTTTTGTTATTAATTACATTCTTGCTAATTTACTGATGTTTTATTTATCATAATAATCATTTTCTTGATTTTTACCTTTTTCCTACATTCTTACAGGCAAAAGAATCCCATTTTGGAAGCAAATTACATCACAAGAATTTGGGAAAGCAAGAAGTACAGCAAGGTAAGATATACATAGACCAATTTATTTGAGTTCATTATAACGATTTTTTAATTGCCAGGCATGTCAAAATAGAAAAGTTTATTGGTTCGAAATAAATCTTGTATGACAGCTAATCATGATTGACACGAGGTTATTTCAAAATGGATCATATCTTATTTTGTTTCTTTAAGGGATAGAGAAACGGAAAGAGAAAATTCGACGTGGAAGTACTACAGCCAAGCAACGTTTGGGGAAATTATTGAAATTAGACAAGTTAGGAGGACGGTATTTAAGATAGTTGATGAAGACATAGCTACAAAACTCTTGATTTGAAGACAAAATTATGATGATAATCTTATCTATGTATCATTTTGATTTGATGATAAGTGTGTGTACAGTAATTCAATTCAATTCTTAATCGACGTTTTATTTAAATCAAAGCTATTATAGCCGACAAGCTCGTTCCAGATCTGTTTCTCATTTGTTTTGTTCGATTTATATCTACCTTAATTGAAATGCAGGAATATTTCTAGTACATGGTCCAACATAAAGATATTATCTACTTATTCATAAGAAAATAATAAGATTAAACAACTGAGACTATAAGATGTCCCAGAGAAAAGTATACAGATTTGTTTCGATCCAGCGATGTGAATTTAGCTTTTGGTAATTATTTTCAACATTCAACATCAAATATTAATATTAAAAGGTCAAATTCGCGTCCGCTTCCAAACCAGAGCTTTGGCGTTCTGGCCTAAACAATTTTTTAGGCACAGCAAATAGATCAAGTTAGTTACGCAAGGAAATTATGAAATTAATCAGCCACTAATCTGTATACTGGTTTTGTAGGACACCCTCCCAGTTTGTTCTATTCAACTGTTTGGTTACCCACGTAGTCCTGTTTCTATCAATGAATATCATTTTTGCTCATTCATTCAACTACTTTTACAGTTTGATATTGACTTGATCTTGATTTCTTCTGCGTATTGCTCATAATTCGTGACTTGTTACGCAAAGCATCGTCTTTCATCGCAGCCTCTCTTTCGTTGCCATGTTTTTCAACAAACACTGATGTGATTTTCGGTCTCCCAACACTAGTTGCTATAGAAACGAAAACAAAGGGTTTTCACAAACTACAAGAATGTCTTGTTTGATTTCAAAAGAGTGCTGAGATCTCAAAAATATTTGAATTAAAGTTTCAAGAAAGAGCACTTAAAAATACTAAAATGTCATCAAAAACTGTTAAGTATTCTACCATTTCCTAATAACTGAATATAAATATTTTGATGGGAATAAGAAGTCGTCATCTCAATCTTATCAAAAATTATCATAGCTAAAAAAGGTCCAGAAGAAAATTGCGTTGCATTTATATGAGACAATTAAATCCATGTTCGGGTACAAAATTGATCATTGAAATGATTTAATTTTCTCTAGGACAAAATATTTTGACGCAAGAACAAAATTTTATAGTTTCAAACAACGTCTATTATGTATAGATTATATGAAAGCAAACAAAGGTAAGATGAGGTTATGATTGAATACCTTTGTGTGTTTTTGTTCCAGCAAAAGAAGATTTTCCAATTGCTTTCACATGTACCAATCTTTCTTTGTTTTCTTTAATATTTCGTGAGCTTGATGTTCTTTGATTGCTTATCACTGTTGGCCTATCCATTTCTTGTGCTGCTTGCCATATTGTAGATGAAGGAGCCCCATGTGATGCTGTTTAAAAAATGCAAAGAAACAATTCATTATTGTTAAAGTCATGTTGATATTTTTAGGCTCGTGTCAATTGTAGAATGTTTATTCAGATTGAACAAAATTTTATTCGCGTGAATTGCGACACAAATAATTGCGAATTTAGACAAGACTTTGTTATCACATTGAATTTGCGTATCTTCGAGCTGGTCTTGAAGCTCTGGTGAAAAGTTGAAAAGCAATGGTATAGGAGAAAGATTTACTGGAATTTGTTCAGAATTACTTAATGATTGATCAGAAGAGCTCTACAAACAATGAGCCAACAAATCGTCCAAATAAAATACATTAAAATAACCTTCAATCTTGTCAATTTTATCAAATCGAGGTTGTACTGTTTATTTATTTGCATTTCATCTTTGCTTTCATATCACTTTCGCCGTAAAAACTTAAACATAGAATCACCTGTTTCACTATCTGTACTTTTACAATTTTCATTAAATGCAGGATCTAAATTCTCTTCGTTTCCATTTTCTCGAAACATTCCCATTGCTTCCATATTCAAGGCACAAACTCCTCTCATAAATGCTTTCTTCATCGTCTCTTCATATCGTTCTCTTTCACTGTGCATGCGAGCAACTTCTTGTCTCGCCATCTCTAATGACTTTTGCAACTAAAATGATAGATTTATGAATTAAATTTTAGTTAATGAGAGCTCTTCCTGGAAACTAATAGCAGTTAAACAAATAGCTTTTCAATGATATGCATATTCATTAGCTGTGCCATATTCTATCACTGTATTTTTGCTCATTTACCTTTTCAACAACTGTTTACCAATTGATTGTCAATACTAGCAGCATTCTCATTTGAATACTCGAAAATGAATACTGAACAAAATTGGATACTCAGTACATGAGGCAAAGAATACAGAGTTAGGGACGTCATCCGAACTTTTTCTTTTTTCAGCTGTTTTCGTTTTCTAGCTTTTCTGGTCAACTATTTAGCCTCCTGATGCCCATCGTTGAAGTATTCCAAATGTTTTCAAGGTTGCATTTGAAGGTTTATAACTAGTGAATTGGTGGTTGAAAGGAATTTGAAGAAAATATAGATTGATACAAACATACCCCACGAAGTCTTTCTTCATAATCTTCAGTTAGTCTAATGCAAACTTCTTGAGATCGTGCCTACGAAATTGAAACGGATAAAATGGATTGGTGACATCACAGGTATTTAAACAATGGGTTACAAAGAGCGTCTTTGATCCACAAGAAACTACGTACCAAAACAAGGCTTAGTTTTGGAAAGAGGCTAGCTCCTCCATCACGTGATTCAGATCTTCTTTAATGAAGCATCATCGGTTGCAATGAATTCCCATATGCTTAAATTCCTCATATGCTTAAAGGAAAGCCAAGTTAAAAAAAGTCTTGTGTATTCGACAACTTTGATAAGTATTCCTTCAATATGTAGCTAGGCTTCGCTGTAGCCTACTCGATATACCTAAGTCGGTTCCCCTTAAAATTTGTAGAATGATCAATTGATTACTAAAACTTTGAAATCATGTTGGGGTAATCATAAGAATAAATATGAAACAATAACAACTCATGTAACAATCTCTGTAAATATTTATAGAATGAAACGTCCAATAAATACCTGACAAGCACGCTCAACTCGTTGTTTCCATCTCATTTCAATAACAGTTCTCCATCCAAGCCAGATTTTTGACATTAGATTTTTTTGGTAATGTCTTTGAGCCAATTTTGAAGCAAATTCTTCTCTTTTCTCATCATTATGCTTTAATTTCCAAGTCAGCAATACCTTCATTTTTTCTTGTTTTTCTTTCTGTTTAATAACATAGACATCAATAGGGAAAGATCTTCAAAACTGCATAACTATCATTTAAAAACTGTTTTAAAGAGCGATGATTCAGAAATTAACAATAACTTTGTAACAATGTTTTAAAGAGCCATTGTTACCCAGAATCCTTTGCCGACAAGTTACAATTTCAGACCTTCTGAAAATCAAATTTGCCTTAAACAGAAATTAGATCCAAAGTTCTAGTAGTTGAACAGTTCCAAACTTTTTGTGTCAGTCGAACTAGTGCTGTGAGGATCCACGGTTTTCAACCCAGCCAAATTTGATTTCAGACTCCAAGGGAGGTACATAACATGTGAGGGTACCAGTATGTGCCACCCATATCGGTGGGTTTTTGGACCCAAAATTGCCTAAGTAAGGGTCCTTTTTCGGCAGATGGGTGGCTTTGGCTGAAATTCGCAAGAAATATTTAAAAACGGGTGCGCCAAAACTCATCATAAAAGTGGCTGCAAAGGCAAGTTTTGGTAATTAGGAGAGGATAGCTTTTGAAAATCGTGCAGCAGACCCGCGTCCATCGACAAGTCATGTGCCCTCCCCCCCTCCCCCCCCCTCGGCCGTCGTCAGACAGTCTGCAAATGCCTCTTGGTGACGACTGGCTCTTTAATATTGTCATACGTCAACTTCTCACTTCTCATTTGAAGACACGGAGATTGGTTTCCACAATACACCTTGTTATGTAGTTTGATTTCTGCTTTGAGCCCGGGGGGGTACATGACTTGCGGATTGACGGGGGTCTGCCGCCCGGTTTTCAGAAAGGTACCCTCTTCTAATTACCGAAACTTACGGTCATACCCACTTTTATGATGAATTTTGGCGGAAAACCACCCATTTTTGTTATTTTTCGCCAAGTTCTGGATAATCCACCTTTGTTTATGGAAAATCTGCCGAAAAAGGGAGCCTTGTTTAGAGAATTTGGGGCCCAAAAACCCACCCATATGGGCGGCACATACCCGCACCCTCAACATGTTATGTACCCCCCCCCCCCCGAGGCTTTGAGACGCTGGTATGTAAGGTTGTAAATGAAATGAAAAGATCAAATCACCTGTTTTTGAACAGCATCAGTGAGATTTGTTATGACTACGTCTTTTTGATGAATCGATTTTTCATAAGTGTGGAGAAGTTCTTTAAGATTTTCGATCTGGTTTTGTAATGCATTAACTTCAGAAGCATGGCTGTAAAGTTAAAGCAAATGAACGGAGATATAGCGACATAATCTAAACATAGCACAAAAGAATGGCAGGCGCCACTAATCTTCTTATTGTTTTCGTAGATCGAAAACATCAAATACAATAGGTTATATTTAGATTACCCAGTCCCCTTAGCTAAGTTTGCTTTTAACCCCGTTGATTTACTTTAAGGAATTTCAATTTAGCTATGATTAGTTTGAGGGGAAAGAATGCAAACTTGATATGATGTTCAAACAATTCAGATAAAAGCAATCTCCACCTTTATAAGACTGAATGTTGAACAGTTGCGTTAATCAAATGATGCACCTTGAAATATGTGACACAGATAGAAAGGGCAAGAAAAGCAAGGAATTTAAATTCTTTGTACGAACTAGGAGTACCTTGGATGGAAAAACTTTGAGAGCAGCTAACAGATGATTGAAGATGTGTCTCATTTTCATTTCTACGAGGCCTTTGTCTTCACTGGAATCTTAGTCTTGAACCAAACTAAAGCAATGGCTGCGGCTATAGTGGCCATATTTTTATTTCAAATGAAAATACTTTGTCAGACTTGCACTATTTTGGGAAGGCGTTAAAGAAAAGTATGATTCTCATGATCGTTATGATGCAGTTAAAACAATGAAATCTTAGGATCATTAGGTTTTAAAGTTATAATTCTTATCACTGTCATAAAAACAAGGCTTTCAACATTAATTTCTTACTGCTGTTTCTGAATTTGTATTCTATTTTGCATTTTTTGTAACAGCTTCATCTTTGAATGTGAGAATTCTCCCTGTTAATGAAAAGCATTTATGAACAAAAGTGTAATAGAATTTGGAAAAACGTTTCAGATACATCATACATAACATCAATCAGTTACGGAAGTCTTGGAGAAGATTTTAACGTGACATTAGATATTTTTAGTATAAAGAGCGTTTGCTTGATTTCCTAAACTAGTAGCTGTTATATCTTCCTGCCATTTTCTCCACAAATAACCTCAGCATAACTACATGATAATTAAGTGTGATCTAAACAAGATCGAATTATACTCACTCTTGAACTTATTATAGTTACTCTTGTGAATTATTTCAGTCAATGATGATTCAACAATTGTGCTTAGATTCATGGCTTAGATAGTTGAAGAATCGTGATAAGAAAAGGATTTCTTACAAGGAAATTTCTTTTCAATTCAAGACACCATTCATCCATTAAACCTTCCATTCTAATCATATCTTCATCAATTGTTTCATCAATTTCATCATTCATGCTCGTTGATGGGGATCCTCCTGAACATGCAGTTGATTGATTTTGTTCAGTCTGCCATAAATATTGATACTGAGGATCTGTGAAATCAATGAAAATTGTTCTATCATTTTCTTAAATTCTTGTTGTGTTATAGATAATTTAACTACGAAATGTTCCTTGTAATACTGCTCTTGTGAAGACATTTAGTGTTATAATTACCATTTCCAATCAATCTCTGAAGTGCAACTGATCCTCCGGATTTCTCAGCAATCTTTGTCTCCTTTTCCGGGTCATCATTTTTTGAAGGTTGGTCAAAAAGTGCTTTCTGTTGGCTTTTAGGTATGTCTGCTGCAGTTTGTTGTTTTTGTTCTGTTTCATCTTTTAGTTCATCAAATAATGAATCATTTTCAGTCAATGATGATTCAACAATCGTGCTTAGATTCATGGCTTTCGCATTTTGGCCCTTTTTCTCGACGGTAGCTTTGGGCCTAAATTGATCCGTCGTTGTGATGATGTCAGTTTGCTTTTGTTGTGAATATGCATCAGGACCAATTTCAAATCTTGGCGTAACAACTGCATACTTTAGAAGATCTTCATATTCTCTTTGAAAATCAGATGACACTGATGATCCTCTAGATGTATTACTTTCAATTCCAGGTGAAGCAGTTGAAGCATTGCTTTCAGACGACGACGCCATTTTGTTTTTTGAAACCGTTAATTTCTTTTTGCCGCTTTTTGACTGCTTTATTCTGATTGGTCAATTTCTCAATCAATCTCTTTATCCATACGAGGCTGATCTCTACCGGGCCCCGGGCCTAAGTTTGCAAAGTTCAAAGGTCGTTTTACTAAACTTTCATACTCAGCAGCACTGGAGTTGGATTTTGCTTTTTGTTTAGATGTGAACGAAGTAATTTTCTTCGGAATTGATCAAATTGCAATTGAAATATTCAAGCGATCATTGAAGCAAAGATGATACGAACAAGACATTTTGAGGTAGAATACATTTGCAGACTCGAAGTCAGATTTTTACTTTTCAAAGTTAATCTCTTTCTTGTACTGCATGTTGAGTGCTGATAGAAAACAAAGGAAAAAATCATTAAAGAAGAGCAATTTGCCTTTCTTTACATACCAGGAGAACAATCAACATATTTTTCAACATACATGGATGAGATCAGGAGCAGAGCGATGATAGCTATGATAGCTCTCCCAAGGCCTAGTTTGAATTTGAATGAAAATGAGCAAGTCAGCAGAAGTCAGCAACTGCAAATGATGATCTGATCATAATGATAAAACTTTTCAATTCATTGTCCTGCCTATAAAGGGTCGCACCAGTCTGTGGACAGTATTATTCAATTGGTTATTGCCACTTAGAAATAGCATACAAACCTTATCACATTCAAAGAAGATCACACACAATATTTGAATGAAATTATATCAATTTCCCCGCCCGGAAGGGATTTCTCAACTCCTTCTTATTTTGTTGTCTCTTTCCAGTTTGCGGCCATAACCTCCCTGTGGACATGTAATATATTCACTACAAGTTTGCCCTGAAGCACATTATTTCAGAATGTTTCCAACGAATTCGCCATTGCCATCACATTACCAGACTTAGCAAATCACAGTGATTCAAATATGTTCCCTGATGAAATTTTCTTCGGAAATTTCCAAATGAGTATAAAACAAAAGTTTGAATGACCATAAAAGCGTGTAGATTTATGTTCTCTTTATTGTCAAGAACCTTAGTTTTGTTTTCCGCAGACTAGAGCTGTCCACAGACTGACCCTGTGCACAGTATGACCCTAATGCTTTATTTGATATACAATAATGAAATTTTTGGTTTTCATTTTAGATCCCTATCAAAAGGTTGCTCTTATGTGGAAATGAAAGAATTGCAAATGCCTCATTAAAATTATCATTAAGTAGAGAGTACAGGTAAAAGTGCTTAATATCATTTTTTATGTACGGTCAAGCCTTTGTGTTTAGTTTTGTATTCACATTTAAATCAGCTTGACCAAAATCAGGTTAAATTTCAATTACTCAATTTTATTTATTGTGCTAAAGTCTGCATTGTTCACTTCTTGTTGAAGTAAACACGGCGCTATCCTAGAATTGGACACCGATGGCTGAACTGATCCTAAGTGAACCCTACCAAAAACTCTTACCAAAACCCTATAAGGTGTGCGATTCTATACTAGTCCCGTAAACACTTTCAAAATTCCCCTAAGTTCCAGCCTGGAGTTCCTTGTGAATAAGATCTTTATAATGATATGAAATCATGGTAATCCACCACATGTACATTCAGTTTGTACCCAAGAGTTTGGTGTATGTGCTTAAGATTTGGCCCTTGCAAAGTAATGTCGCATTCAATTCCTACCCTGACCATCCCCCCGGGACACCCCCGGGCATTTGCACAGATAAAATTCCCGGCCCCCGGGCATTTGACAGTCAATTTGTTCCTGGCCCTCGGGCATTTGACAAGCCCAGGGATATTCAAAATGTGTACAGTATTTACTGTATAGGAGCATGAAATTTGCATTACAGTAGTTTCAGCTTTCAGGTTTCGCTATTTTTGGAAAAACACTTCTGAATTCGAACACGGGAGATCTCGGCATTTTTGGTTTCCAATTTCGGCATCGAAACATGGTCTTCGGAAGCTTACTTGATATCCTGAATGATACAGGGTTTAGGAGCCTTTAATGTTTGTTGAACGATATCCCAGACTTCAGTTTGCGTCTAGGGTAGTATTTGGAATGCAATAGGCCACTGTACATCGTTTTCTAGATATTGAGGAAGGCTGAGGAAGAGCCTTGCAGTCGCAAGAACATTCTTTTGAATTACTCAGTTGTATTGAACAAGAAGTTCAGTTTTGTTCTTTTGGAAGTTTCTTTAATTGTTACAGTTCTGTTCCAGTTGTTATACCCTGTGAGTTTATTTCTCTGAAACACATTCTTGACAAATTTAGATTGTATTATATTTCTGAATGTGGATCTTCTATTGCGTCGTTTGAATCAGCATTATTTTAGAAAGTGTTAAAAGTATCAGAAATCCTTCGTGTTCCTCCAGAATACCAAATATTAAAACAATCAACAACATCGCTGACTATAACTTTTATATTTCAATGGCAAGGTTGAAAGCAAAATTGTCCGCCCCTGGGCATTTGACAGTCAATTTTTTCCCGGCCCCCGGGCATTTGATAGTCAATTTTTTCCCGGCCCCCGGGCATTTGTGCACAAAAATTTTGTTGACCCCCGGGATGCCCGGGGGGGATGGTCAGGGTAAGAATTGAATGAGACATAAGGTGAACAAAAGAAGGCATATATGCTGCATCAGTCTGAACAAATATAACCTTTTCTCTGCATCACTTCAGTTTCTTCTTCTACAAGTTCTCTATTTCTTCATATGAATCAATATTTTTTGTGAAGCAGACAATAATTGAGACTGAAGAGTTCAGTTGGATGTCACTGTTCTTCATTGTCTGCAGTACATTCATTCTTATTTTACAAAAGTTATTCAGTTATTTTCAATATTTTCTACATCTGTTATTTCATAGCACAAATACATCTGATTATCTACAAAAAAGCAAAATACCAACAATGCATTTTCAAGCAAGTCTACCTCGTCTGCCCATTCCAAAGTTAGAAGATACAAATAGGAGATATTTGGATGCCCAAAAACCATTATTAACACCTGATCAATATGAAGAAGTTAAAAAGGTCACTGAAAACTTCATTGGTTATGAAGGAAGAGGTAGAAAATTGATTATGCAGCAAATACCAATGTATAAGAACCTAGTTGATTAATACATAAGAAGCCAGGCTGACTTGCAAATTATTGGTTCTTAATGCACTGGTGTTTGATGTATTGTTAACTCTACATTATATGGCTGTTCTTGCCCTTTAAAGAATAAGATAGATGTGTTCAATCTTTTATATGGTATCATCAATTAAAGCTTGACAATATACATACTTGTGCTACTTACGCAATATTCTACAATATGTACTACAAATACGGTACCAAGAGGAGCAAGATATCATGTATGCCCTGTGGCTTCATGGATGAAAAGAGAAAAAAAGGAAAACTGCATAAAACTACTCAAAAAGAAATTTCACTAAAAAGGGGACTTGGTGGTTCTTTGACGGATTGCAAAAATTTGAATGAGTTCAATCAAATCAACCAGTTTCATGACTAGAATGTAGAGTTAGCTCAAGGATAATTCTATTGATTTCATCAGAGAAATCCTTATATCACAGTACCATACATGAAATGTTATATTAAAACGTTGTTTGAAAAGGACTACTGAGTCCAAATGGGCATACTAATGCAAGAACACCAGCAAGAGGATCTTGTCATTGTATGTCAAAAGATGGAAAGAGCAGGAAGACAAAATGTTCTGAATCCGCAAAACCATCATTTGAAAAGCACATTTCGGTTATAGTATCCCTAAAATTGTGCTTGCATTTATGAAAGTTCAATTTGCTAAGATGAACCCTAAGTTGTTTCAGATATGATAAGATGGGTCATGAACCCCAAAGATTGATTTTCGAAGGGGGTGGATTTTGAAGAGCAACTTTCTCTTAAGGACGGCAATTGAAGGCACAAGTCTTATTTCTGGATCAAGTTCATTCCATTCAGAAAATTTAGTTTTAACATGAGATTTATAACTCTCATTTCTATAATGTGTGAATAAAGTTGAATTTGTCTGCAGAGAACAGTTTCATTGCTTGTAGCTGAATTGATTTAATTTTGAATTTTGTCGTAATTTCAGCTTCCCGTAATAGTCCAATCTGGCCTACCTCTCAGATAAGACCCTCCCTTCTAAGAGAAGCCCCTTATAGTAAGCAACCCCCCACTTACTGTAAAAGCTCTAGGGGGAAGCTTAACAGAGAGGGGACTTATTAGAGAGGGGTTTATTCACAAACCAGATGACAATGACAAATATATATGATACAGCTTTTCAGTTCTTACTTCATATTTTGTGCATTCAATTTAAATTAAGATGCAAACTTATTTAGCTATAGGAATGAGAATTCTGTGGTAAATTTTAGAATTTGAAATAACTGGGGGGGGCTTGATAGGGAGGGGGGCTTATTTATGATTTTGGCTCAGAGAAGAGGAGCTTGCTGGAGAGGGTGGCTTAATAGAGAAGTGGGCTAAATAGAGCTTTTACGGTAAGTATATCAAGTGTCAGTTTTCCTAGAGATTTTCCATTCATTTAGCAAAACAACTTTGCGTATTACTTCTGATATCATTTGGCATACATAAAAACTTTTGTCAAATTTGCATATTTGATTTGTAAAGTTGTATGCTGATTCTGCAAAATATGGGGTAAAACATGTCATTTAACTTTGAGAATAAGCCTCCTTTCCAATAAGCCCCCTCCCTTATAAGCCCCCTTTCTTATAAGCCCCTCTTTTGAGTCTCCAAAATTAAATAAGCCTCTATGGGAGTTAATAGAGGTTTTGTGATCTTTAATATGTCATGCCATTATTTGCAGCTCTGAATGCTGAATTAGTTGCTAAAGATAAAGAAAATAAACACACAAGCTATGTATCAGGTAAGATTAATTGTTTTGCATCAAAATTTACAAATAAATCATTAGATGAATCCCAAAAAGAAGATTATGTGTATGCTGTACTGCAGGTTCCAGAATAGTTCCAAATTTGATCAAACATTGAGAAAATATTTATGAATCTGCCAATTTCTATTCAAAGACAATTTAACTCACATTTTAGTGTATCATGGGAAGAAATTAGTAATCTTAGAATGGAGGTATGAGCTATAGCATATTATATTCACATTGAAAACAGAACCAGAGAAACCTGTATGCTTTCATGTATCATTATCAGGAGAAGAAGAAATCCCCTGACAAGCAACACAAAAGTTAGGCTGACTATTTGTTCATTACTTTAATGACCAGAATGGGCTCTGTTTCATCTGTTTCATTTGGATCTGTTTCATCAAGAATTCACAAATGCAATGTTATATCTGCTCTTTTTTATAGTTTTGGCATGAAAGGGCTAATTAGGTAGAATTGCGCTCAATCTTTAAATCTGTTTCATTCATTTTTAGAACCTTGGTATGATATGTATTTACGCTACAGGAAATCAATTGTTCTCAACCATAACCCATTCCTTACTTTCAATCAAGATCCTACTACAAATGACCCGGTAAGTTCTTGATTAATTGTAATTTCAATTCGAATATGTTGTCTTGTTTGTCAAGATGATCAGTTGACTCATTGATCGATTGATTGATTTATTATTTATTTATTTATTCATTTATTTATTTATTGTCTATTATTTATTTATTTATTCAGTGACAACCAAGTTTGCATCTGATTGGTAATATCATCTGATTGATAAATTTAGTGAGTCAATGATCACCGTTTTGTAAATAAATGAATTCATTTGATACTCAATATTTGAATCCTTTTCGATACTTTCAGAAGGCTGCCTTTAGTATCTTGCCTCTAGACACAGAACAATATCCAAATAAATATCTGCAGAAAAATCTCTAATCTTATCATCACAAACAAGCATTTTACATTAACGCCAATGTTGCTCGAGTTGTTTTATTCCGCAATGAATATTGGTTACATTGTTTTCTCACATTTCAGTTAATAAGAGCAACAAAATTGCTTCATGCTGCAATGAGGTTTAAAAAGAGTTTAGATGCTGGGATCTTGGAGCCAGATGTTTATCATTTGAATCCAAAGAAAAGTGATACAGCTTTGTTTCGAAATGTAATGAGGTAAGGATGATATGCATGCTCTTCTTACATCATTCTTGCCATGAATGTTCAGTGAATGAGTCATTAGAAATATTCTAGATCATAGAAATCCAATGATCATTTGTTTTGTTTTATAATGATGGAATGATTTTATGTCTCACGGCCATTCGGTCACAAATGTGCTGAATGATGAATGATATCTTTCTCTCTTTTTTATTAGCGAGAAGGTTTAAACTTTTCATGTCTTGATTGATATTTGAAAAAAACATTAATAATTGACTGTGTTACACAATACTACTAAAGGATTTGTCCATGGTTAATGCTTGCATGTGCAAAGAGAAGAAATATCTAAATATACCCAATTAAAATCAAAAGTTGCACACTCTGCACTCGGCGTAAACAATTGATAGCTAAAGAAGTGATGTTGTGTCAAAAAAGATTTTGTTCTTTTTAAAGACAATCCTATTTACGATTGGATATTCAAGTCCCTTCAAGTCCCTGCATATCATAATCAATGGCATTTTAAAGCATATCTGCTACTTCAGTCAATTGTAAATATTTTATTAATCATTTGATATCTTCTTTGATAGAATGTTACCAAGCAGTGTTTCGTGGTATGGAGCCTATTTATTCAAATCGTTTCCATTAGATATGAGTCAATATGGAAGACTTTTTAACAGCACACGTATCCCAGCAACAGAGAAAGATATACTACAAACTTATCCATCGGATCGACATATTTTGGTGATGAGAAATGGTCATCTTTTTACTTTTGACCTCATCAATGCAGACGGTAAATTGTTTTTATCATTACGCTGTAATTCGTCTGTAGTTCTTTGATAAATTTTGTTCATTAAAGGACAAGTCCGGGGTTGATACAATTGTTGATTATTCAAGAAATTACACATTGTGAATGGTGTGCAGTACTTTTATCAATTTCTTCTCTATTTTTATCTGCGAAACTACATTTTCAATCTGCTAAGAAGTGCGAAATATTATACCACTCACATTGCTAGCCTCCTTATCGCGCCTTCGCACACTCTAACAGAATACAAAATGGCGACGATTATTTGGCCTAAACTTACGAAGATTCATTAACCAATTCATGAAAATTGGAGGTATCAAAACTTGGAAAGAACTCACGATTGGTATTCAGCAGCTGGTAAGGTTGCTTTTTAACAATAATTTATCAACCCCAGACTTGTCCTTTAAGAATAATTTAATGGATAGATTCATCCAACATTGTAATTGACTAAATGAATCCTGCTTTGAAATATCCATTTTTTAAAGTAAAGGGAATAAACGTTAGCTACATCTCGTATTCCGTAAGAACAGGCTAAAGAAAACCCTCACTTAACTATTGTTTCTCTTACTTTCTTTAGTTTCCCATTGTCTCACAATGAAATAGCACTTGTCAAAGTTGTTGAATATGATATTCTATATTTCAAACTTAGCCCAGGCCGCCATATCGAGTGCAACCATAATGCCCTTCCCCCGCCCCTTCCTCTCCCTGTATCTGGCAGTCGAAATCACATCATCGGCTGGTTTTATTTGGTTCAGCTACTATCTTTCTTTCTCTGTTGCACTTGTTGTGTACTTTGACGCAAGTTTTTCTCCCTCCGAGGAACTGACCTTTATTCGACAATGAAATAACTTTTGATGTTTTAAACTCAAAAATATATTCTCAAACCTTTTAATAGCATTTTGCCATTTACCGCGCCTTTAATCGATCAAACTCTCGTTGGTATTAAGATGTTATCCTTTCTTCCATTTGCAGGTTCTCTCCTTTCCAAGGATGAAATTCACACCAACTTGAAACATATCGTTGAAAGAAGTATTGATCCCGTTGACTTATCTTGTGGGGTTCTTACTGCCGAAGATCGAGAGCATTGGGCTGCAACCAGAGAAATATTGAGTAATGATAGTAATAATGCAGAAATACTACGAAAAATTGATGGAGCATTGTTTGTGTTGTGTCTCGATGACAAGAAATGTATAGATGAATACGAGGCTATGCGGATGTTTCTCCATGGAGACGGAAAGAACAGGTAATGATGCCCATGAATTCCTGTTAAGTCCTTAAAGAATGATTGCATAATGATGAATAGAAAGGAAATCAAACATTGATAATTTGACAAAAATCTAACTGCTTTTAGCAATGTGACAGGTATTCACTCCTTTCATCTCTTTTATTGTTTTCAGTTCTTGGAAAATGTTTTTTTTGTACGTGGGTTGGTAAATATTTTAACTGATGATAAATGGAAATATAGTATCGTAAACATTAGGAGATGCATTAGGAGATGGTGTTAATGTAAGGAAGATAGAGTTAGATAGAGCTAGAAATAAATTTCATGTATTTTGCTTTATATATATTTCAGCTTTTGAATATGTTTTCTTTCATAGGTGGTTTGATAAATCATTTCAGTTAATAATAGATGGAAATGCTGAGTCATCAATTCATTTTGAACATGCTTGGGGTGATGGTGTAGCAGTGATGAGATTTTTTAATGAAGTCCATCAACATACTATCAAAGAAAACTTTGAACCAAGTCAACAACACGAAGCTACTTTCACCAAACATGATTTCAACATTGATGACAATATGAGAGATATCCTTTCTAAATCACAACAAAAATTCGATGACTTTGTTGGCAGACTTTCATTTTATGCGAAAAGAGTTGAAGGATTTGGCAAAAATCATTTGAAAACGAAGAAAGTTAGTCCAGATGCAATAATGCAGTTATCTTTTCAGGTGGGTTTGTATTTAAATTTGTTGTCATAGATTTCATTCACTTTGAAAGTCAAATAACATGCCGGGTGACCCCCATACACTGGCTATGTGTCACTGAATGGGTGTATCATTTTATCAGTTTTGCTCATGAACAGGGTAATTATTTTAAAATGATTGCTCTCATACAAGAACTTCGTAGGAAATTTGCAATTTTTGTTTTGCTTCCTTGCCGAATTGCTCCTATACAGAGCAATGAATTTGATAAAATTTGTCCCGCACCCACAGGATAAGAATCTCTTTACCCCAGAGACACCCCCATTACATGAATTGTCCTGCAACTTGATAAACATAAGAGCACTAAGCTGATAAAGTATTGTCCTTCATATATAGATTGCATATCATCGAATGTTTGGTTGTACAGCACCCACTTACGAATCATGCAGTACTGCAGCATTCAAACATGGTAGAACTGAAACAATAAGACCAGCAACAACAGCAACAGTTGCTTGCTCAGAAGCATTCGATCAAAATAATCCAGCCGGCGTTGAAGAGATGATTGAGTTGGTTAAAAATTCATCTACATTGCATGGAAAATTAACCAAAGATGCAGCCATGGGTATGTATTTATGTTATTCGTTCAATTCACTTCGATTAGATTAGATTAGATTAGAGTAGATTAGATTAGATTGTCATTGATTGAAGTAGCGGATGAGTCAGGAAAATATGGGGTGGTTAACAAAACCAATCTTGTGATCAAGAATAAGTCAAATCGAATGTTTTGAACTTTTTTTCGCTGATGAAAGTTTGAGTTAGTTTGATGACGATGATGATGATGATGATGATGATGATGATGATGATGATGATGATGATGATGATGATGATGATGATGATGATGATGATGATGATGATGATGATGATGATGATGATGATGATTATGATGATGATGATGATGATGATGATGATGATGATGATGGTGATGATGATGATGATGATGATGATGATGATTATGATTTTGATGATGATGATGATGATGATGATGATGATGATGATTATGATGACCTTAAGTAACTGAAATCAATGCCGAATAACTCATTTTGGCTGACATCCCAAGAATTAGTTTTCAAACTTTTTATAACCTTTACCTTCTGTTGTCAAGTTGAATCTGCGAAAGAGAGTCTTGTTCGTTTATAAAACATTTTTCTTTCTCTTTTAGGCCAAGGATTTGATCGTCATTTGTTTGCCTTGAAAAACATGGCCGCTGAAACGGGTAGGAGCGTTGCTTTCTTTGATGATGAAGCTTACCTCAAGATGAATCATATCATTTTGTCAACAAGTACTGTTTTTAGTCCCAACGTCAGAATGGGTGGATTTGCTCCTGTCACTCACAATGGATTAGGGGTAGGTTATATGGTTGATAATGATGCCTTAGGTTGTAATGTTTCTGCATATCCAGACAGTCCTAGCTGCAACGAGTTCGTTGAAAATGTTTTCCAAAGTCTCCATGATATTCAATGTGTGCTAGAAGGACGCAATTTTAAGAAATAATTGATCATTTTATTTTTATTTTTTGATTTTGTCATCCTTTACGTAATCATAATTATGCATTCATCGATCAATATATTTCTTTTCTCAAAGTTGAAACAATAACCTTGCACTTGACATCATGTCATTTCGATCATAACCAAAAGCATCGGAGAAATTTCACACTGCTTTTAGTTGTAAAAAGGCGGCCAAAAATGTAACCCCAAGGTGAAAATATTTCCAAAGGACTTTCTCAATGGAAAAGTTTGATGAAATATATATGGCGCTTAGTAGACATAAAGCACACCTTTTTTTGAAACTCAGTTTATTATCAGTTGTAAGAGAGCAATGAATTTTCTGAAAGATCATCTCAAAGCTATCCTAAAAAATTATGAAGGATCAACAATGACGCATCAGCACGTTTTTCTAGTTCATTGTTTAAAATAACATAACCAGAGATAGTAAAAATGCAGTGAGACGTTCCAAAGAAAAATGGTTTGTGTTGGATATTTCCTGTTGTCAAATTGTCCTTCTCAACGTCAATGATTTTCTTCCAATTATTATCAAAACATACTTCAGTACAAACTGCATCGTCTACAACCGAAATTAAACGTATTTTCTTCATTAACTTAGTACCATATCACTTTCATCAAAATTCTCCATTCAGCAAGTATTTCAGCAAGTATTTTCACCTTGGGGTTACTTTCTTAAGGCTGACTTTCACTCCGTCGAATTTTCCGATTGGACAGGAAATCTTTTGTTGACGTGAGAAAATATCGCTGTGAATCTCAAAAGAATGTTACGCATCAGTAACATTTTATTGTATAAGATTCAGTCCTCTCAGAATATTCTAATGAATGGAAATCAGTCTTTAGCCTACTCCATCTTATCTTCTTCGCTTCAATTGGTTATTCCTATTTGGCAAAAAACTTTTAAAGTTTGGTCAAAAATTATCCTCTATCTTTGAATTTCCCAACCATTCATTTACTCTTTCAAAAATACTCATTTTTTGTATCATGACATTCATTTACTTTTTTTCCAAAGTTAGCCCTTTAGAAAAGCGAATTGGTGTTGACCTTAATTTTTGTCGCCAAATCGGTATTTCCAAAATGAGCATAGTTTTTGGAAAACGGCAAAAGCCTTAACCTTACTTTTTGCCCAAAAATCGGTATTTTTGAAAAAAGCAATCCTTTGGAAAAAAGCAAAGGGGTTAACCTTACTTTTTTTCCAAAAAAAAATTTTTTTTTTCAAAAAAGGCTTTTTTTGGAAAGACCTTACTTCTTTTGGAAAGACCTTACTTTTTGCCGAAAAATTGGTATTCTTGAAAAAAGCCATTTTTTGGAAAAAAGCAAAGGGATTAACCTTACTTTTTGCCGAAAAATCAGTATTTTTGAAAAAAGCCATTTTTTGGAAAGACCTTACTTCTTCTGGAAAGACCTTACTTTTGCCGAAAAATCGGTATTCTTGAAAAAAGGCATTTTTTGGAAAAAAGCTAAGGGGTTAACCTTACCTTTTGCCAAAAAATCGGTATTTTTGAAAAAAACCATTTTTTGGAAAAGAGCAAAGGGGTTAACCTTACTTTTTGCCGAAAAATCGGTGTTTTTGAAAAAAGGCATTCTTTGGAAAAAAGCTAAGGGGTTAACCTTACCTTTTGCCAAGAAATCGGTGTTTTTGAAAAAAGACATTTTTTGGAAAAAAGCTAAGGGGTTAACCTTACTTTTTGCCGAAAAATCGGTATTTTTGAAAGAAGCCATTTTTGGAAAAAAGCAAAGGGGTTAACCTTACCTTTTGCCAAGAAATCGGTGTTTTTGAAAAAAGACATTTTTTGGAAAAAAGCTAAGGGGTTAACCTTACTTTTTGCCGAAAAATCGGTATTTTTGAAAGAAGCCATTTTTGGAAAAAAGCAAAGGGGTTAACCTTACTTTTGCCAAAAAATCGGTATTCTTGAAAAAAGCGATTTTTTGGAAAAAAGCAAAGGGATTAACCTTACTTTTTGCCGAAAAATCGGTATTTTCGAAACAAGCCATTTTTTGGAAAAAAGCTAAGGGTTAACCTTACTTTTTGCCGAAAAATCGGTATTTTAGAAAAAAGCTATATTTTGGAAAGAAGCAAAGGGGTTAACCTTACTTTTTGCCGAAAAATCGGTATTTTTGAAAAAGCTATTTTTTGGAAAAAACCAAAGGGGTTAACCTAACTTTTTGCCGAAAAATCGGTATTTATGAAACAAGCCATTTTTTGGAAAAGAGCAAAGGGGTTAACCTTACTTTTTGCCGAAAAATCAGTATTTTTTAAAAAAGCCATTTTTTGGAAAAAAGCAAGGGGTTAACCTTACTTTTTGCCGAAAAATCGGTATTTTTGAAACAAGCCATTTTTGGAAAAAAGCAAAGGGATTAACCTTACTTTTTGCCGAAAAATCGGTATTTTAGAAAAAAGCCATATTTTGGAAAGAAGCAAAGGGGTTAACCTTACTTTTTGCCGAAAAGTCAGTATTTTTGAAAAAAGGCATTTTTTGGAAAAAAGCTAAGGGGTTAACCTTACCTTTTGCCAAAAAATCGGTATTTTTGAAAAAAGCCATTTTTTGGAAAAGAGCAAAGGGGTTAACCTTACTTTTTGCCGAAAAATCGGTGTTTTTGAAAAAAGGCATTTTTTGGAAAAAAGCTCAGGGGTTAACCTTACCTTTTGCCAAGAAATCGGTGTTTTTGAAAAAAGACATTTTTTGGAAAAAAGCAAAGGGGTTAACCTTACTTTTTGCCGAAAAATCGGTATTTTTGAAGGAAGCCATTTTTGGAAAAAAGCAAAGGGGTTAACCTTACTTTTGCCAAAAAATCGGTATTCTTGAAAAAAGCGATTTTTTGGAAAAAAGCAACGGGATTAACCTTACTTTTTGCCGAAAAATCGGTATTTTCGAAACAAGCCATTTTTTTGGAAAAAAGCTAAGGGTTAACCTTACTTTTTGCCGAAAAATCGGTATTTTAGAAAAAAGCTATATTTTGGAAAGAAGCAAAGGGGTTAACCTTACTTTTTGCCGAAAAATCGGTATTTTTGAAAAAGCTATTTTTTGGAAAAAACCAAAGGGGTTAACCTAACTTTTTGCCGAAAAATCGGTATTTATGAAACAAGCCATTTTTTGGAAAAGAGCAAAGGGGTTAACCTTACTTTTTGCCGAAAAATCAGTATTTTTGAAAAAAGGCATTTTTTGGAAAAAAGCAAGGGGTTAACCTTACTTTTTGCCGAAAAATCGGTATTTTTGAAACAAGCCATTTTTGGAAAAAAGCAAAGGGATTAACCTTACATTTTGCCGAAAAATCGGTATTTTTGAAAAAAGCCATTTTTTGAAAAAGAGCAAAGGGGTTAACCTTACCTTTTGCCAAAAAATCGGTGTTTTTGAAAAAAGACATTTTTTGGAAAAAAGCTAAGGGGTTAACCTTACTTTTTGCCAAAAAATCGGTATTTTTGAAAGAAGCCATTTTTGGAAAAAAGCAAAGGGGTTAACCTTACCTTTGCCAAAAAATCGGTAATCTTGAAAAAAGCGATTTTTTGGAAAAAAGCAAAGGGATTAACCTTACTTTTTGCCGAAAAATCGGTATTTTCGAAACAAGCCATTTTTTTGTAAAAAAGCTAAGGGTTAACCTTACTTTTTGCCGAAAAATCGGTATTTTAGAAAAAAGCCATATTTTGGAAAGAAGCAAAGGGGTTAACCTTACTTTTTGCCGAAAAATCGGTATTTTTGAAAAAGCTATTTTTTGGAAAAAACCAAAGGGGTTAACCTAACTTTTTGCCGAAAAATCGGTATTTATGAAACAAGCCATTTTTTGGAAAAGAGCAAAGGGGTTAACCTTACCTTTTGCCGAAAAATCAGTATTTTTGAAAAAAGCCATTTTTTGGAAAACAACAAAGGGGTTAACCTTACTTTTTGCCGAAAAATCGGTATTTTTGAAACAAGCCATTTTTGGAAAAAAGCAAAGGGATTAACCTTACTTTTTGCCGAAAAATCGGTATTTTTGAAACAAGCCATTTTTTGAAAAAGAGCAAAGGGGTTAACCTTACTTTTTGCCGAGAAATCGGTATTTTTGAAAAAAGCCATTTTTTTGAATAAACCAATGTGGTTAACCTAACTTTTTGCCGAAAAATCGTTATTTCTGAAACAAGCCATTATTTGGAAAAGAGCAAAGGGGTTATCCTTACTTTTTGCCGTTAAATCGGTATTTTTGAAAGAAGCCATTTTTGGAAAAAAGCAAAGGGGTTAACCTTACTTTTTGCCGAAAAATCAGTATTTTTGAAAAAAGCCATTTTTTGGAAAAAACCAAAGGGGTTAACCTAAGTTTTTGCCGAAAATTCGTTATTTCTGAAAGAAGCCATTATTTGGAAAAGAGCAAAGGGGTTATCCTTACTTTTTGCCGAAAAATCGGTATTTTTGAAACAAGCCATTTTTGGAAAAAAGCAAAGGGATTAACCTTACTTTTTGCCGAAAAATCGGTATTTTTTAAAAAAGCCATTTTTTGAAAAAGAACAAAGGGGTTAACCTTACTTTTTGCCGAAAAATCGGTATTTTTGAAAAAAGCAATTTTTTGGAAAAAGCAAAGGGGTTAACCTACTTATTCCCGAAAAATCGGTATTTTTGAAAAAAGCCATTTTCTGAAAAAACCAAAGGGGTTAACCTAACTTTTTGCCGAAAAATCGTTATTTCTGAAACAAGCCATTATTTGGAAAATAGCAAAGGGGTTATCCTTACTTTTTGCCGAAAAATCGGTATTTTTGAAACAAGCCATTTTTGGAAAAAAGCAAAGGGATTAACCTTACTTTTTGCCGAAAAATCGGTGTTTTTGAAAAAAACCATTTTTTGGAAAAGAGCAAAGGGGTTAACCTTACTTTTTGCCGAAAAATCGGTGTTTTTGAAAAAAGGCATTTTTTGGAAAAAAGCTAAGGGGTTAACCTTACCTTTTGCCAAAAAATCGGTGTTTTTGAAAAAAGACATTTTTTGGAAAAAAGCTAAGGGGTTAACCTTACTTTTTGCCGAAAAATCGGTATTTTCGAAACAAGCCATTTTTTGGAAAAAAGCTAAGGGTTAACCTTACTTTTTGCCGAAAAATCGGTATTTTAGAAAAAAGCCATATTTTGGAAAGAAGCAAAGGGGTTAACCTTACTTTTTGCCGAAAAATCGGTATATTTGAAAAAGCTATTTTTTGGAAGAAACCAAAGGGGTTAACCTAACTTTTTGCCGAAAAATCGGTATTTATGAAACAAGCCATTTTTTGGAAAAGAGCAAAGGGGTTAACCTTACTTTTTGCCGAAAAATCAGTATTTTTGAAAAAAGCCATTTTTTGGAAAAAAGCAAAGGGGTTAACCTTACTTTTTGCCGAAAAATCGGTATTTTTGAAACAAGCCATTTTTGGAAAAAAGGAAAGGGATTAACCTTACTTTTTGCCGAAAAATCGGTATATTTGAAAAAGCTATTTTTTGGAAAAAACCAAAGGGGTTAACCTAACTTTTTGCCGAAAAATCGGTATTTATGAAACAAGCCATTTTTTGGAAAAGAGCAAAGGGGTTCACCTTACTTTTTGCCGAAAAATCAGTATTTTTGAAAAAAGCCATTTTTTGGAAAAAAGCAAAGGGGTTAACCTTACTTTTTGCCGAAAAATCGGTATTTTTGAAACAAGCCATTTTTGGAAAAAAGCAAAGGGATTAACCTTACTTTTTGCCGAAAAATCGGTATTTTTGAAAAAAGCCATTTTTTGAAAAAGAGCAAAGGGGTTAACCTTACTTTTTGCCGAGAAATCGGTATTTTTGAAAAAAGCCATTTTTTTGAAAAAACCAATGTGGTTAACCTAACTTTTTGCCGAAAAATCGTTATTTCTGAAACAAGCCATTATTTGGAAAAGAGCAAAGGGGTTATCCTTACTTTTTGCCGAAAAATCGGTATTTTTGAAACAAGCCATTTTTGGAAAAAAGCAAAGGGATTAACCTTACTTTTTGCCGAAAAATCGATATTCTTGAAAAAAGCCATTTTTTGAAAAAGAGCAAAGGGGTTGACCTTACTTTTTGCCGAAAAATCGGTATTTTTGAAGAAAGCCATTTTTTGGAAAAAAGCAAAAGGGTTAACCTTACTTTTTGCCGAGAAATCGGTATTTTTGAAAAAAGCTATTTTTTGGAAAAAAGCAAAGGGGTTAACCTTACTTTTTGCCGAAAAATCGGTATTTTTGGAAAAAGCCATTTTTTGGAAAAAAGCAAAGGGGTCAACCTTACTTTTTGTCGAGATATCGCTCCTTGCGAAATGAGCGGGCTTTTGGAGAAATCGCTATTTTTGAAAAGTGCCTGTTTTGGAAACTAGGAAAGTGGTGATCTTTACTTTTTGCTGTAAAATTGGTATCAGGGGGCATAGCCTAGGAAAGCCTTACTTTTTGGCCAAAAACAGGTCTTGTCACTTTGAGAGCTTTTTGTAAACCACTCTTCTGGTAAATAGTAAGGTGGGACCCTCGTTTGTCTTCGAAAAAACAGGTCTTCTTTAAGAAACCTGTCTTTTACGCTTTGAATGCCTAAACAATCCTCATTTTTAAGTACTAAAGTAAGGCTATAGCCTACCATTTCTTCGAAGTTTGCTTCAAAACTGCGCGTATGTTTCAAATTATATGTAGATTGTCTGCAAGAACCAGTGGAGAAAGAGACGACAATCAAGTTGAAAGATTTCATCCTTTTCGATGCTTCATGGTCACTGTTCTTAATCTAAATTATTCACAAATATACAAGTTAAAGAAAAGAAACTATTCAAATTTAAATCTGCAAAATGGACAATGTCCATGTTGTAGAACAGCCAACTCAAAATCTTCGGTGTGAAACATCTGCAAAATAATTAAAAACCCATTTTAAAAACCTAGTTACTGATGCAGAGAAAATAGGATTTTGAACAGACAGGCAAAATCCTTAGTCACTACTTTTTTATCTGGAATCGCGAAGAAAGGAAATACCCAGGCGAGTTAACAAAAAGCCCCGGCGTTTGCAAAATTGCTGCTTCCCCAATTTCAAATGAATGATATAGATTGCTGTCATATTTTCTTTCCAATAAGTCCAATTAAGTTCAGAAATCTTGCTCCGCTATATTTGGCGATTCTTTCCTTTCGAAATATAAGATTTTCTACAGAAAGCCCCTTTCAAAAGCCTGCAAAAACGAGTGTAAACATCAAATAATGACACTTGCCTGCATTTATGCATTTGGTCGCCTTGGGAGAATGAAATACCCTGAATAATATATTTATTCCAGGAAGAAGACTTTTTTTATTCTCCCAAGAAGATAGCACGGGCTAAAACATGCTCAAGTCATTGCTGTATTGTAGAAGTATTCGGAAATTTGCTCATGATTTTGCACGTTCTCCGGGTTTCTCGAAGGGACATTTTTTCAGAAAATTCCTTGTAAAATCTGAACGGACCCACCGATTTCAGCTAGGAAAAATTCTAAAAATAATTTTCAATCCGATACGAATCTGTTCAATACGATATTGCAAAATATCATTGCTTACATATTCATGGAGTAGCAGGCTTTCAAACGCCGGGCCTTTCTTTCACTTACCCGGTATTAGGATAGTTAAAACTTTCTTTAAACTGGCTGTCATAAAAGGGCGTTTTGCACCTCGATTAAAGTAGTTTATATATAGAAAGTCTGCACAATACTTGTTTCTTTTAATCCAGATCTTCACCTGGTTTAAGCTAGAGTTTACTGCTTACTTTGAATAAGGTGATAAACTGGTTACTGTGATCGAAAGTTTGAAAATGCGAACTTAGCAACATTTACAGTGAAAGAATTAACAAACACATAAATAGGTAAATAGGCAACTAACCCTGAAACAAGACTTGCACATTTTAATTGAAACATCTGGAATAATGTTCTTGTAATACTGGAATCGAAGCGGTTGCGGCCACCTCTTGATGAATACTTCGTTTCTATTTAGAGTTTTTAAAGCTTTTCTTCCAACTAGAACAGGAACGAAGTTGCCACCACCTTGCTGTAAAAAAGAAAGTTTGTTTACAAACAATGATTTTGAACTAGCAAAATGGTAGCATTTACATTAGGAAGGAAAGGTCAATCTTTCGATTCCAATTCTGTCTGTCGTTCTGCTTGATGTCTGTTTGTTTTTAAAATTTTTGAAGAGTTGCGGCTGTAAAATGGTATAAACGCAGTCACCACAGACATGCGAACTATGGAAAGTATGAATTAAATCTTATTGTCACATTGCAAAACAGCGTTTCATGTCATTTGAAGCATATAAAAAACATTTTCTTCGTAAGACCTTGAAAACTGGTGTAATCTTTTGCCAGGCCCCTTCCGCGTTTTATTTGGCAAAAGTTGCAGGTACACGTGGGTATTTTCAGGGGAGAATGAAATAATTAGGAGATAGTATTTCTCCCCTGAGATGTCTTATCATAGCTTGTCCTGCGTGGAGACTAAGTTTGAAAGACATCAAACTTCTCTGTCTTGTGAAGAGGTTTATTATTATTATTATTATTATTATTATTATTATTATTATTATTATTATTATTATTATTATTATTATTATTATTATTATTATTATTATTATTATTATTATTATTATTATTATTATTATTATTATTATTATTATTATTATTATTATTATTATTATTATTATTATTATTATTATTATTATTATTATTATTGTCTCTGTTACACACTGACTTCAGTTCTGTTCTTTGTATATTGGTCATTGGATTGATGTTCTTGAGCTTTGGTAACAACAAGTTTCCTCAAATCTCAAGCACTTGTCGGAGAATTCTGGCAGATTGTAGCAACACAGTCTTTTGCAACTCTACGATTCTGGTAGCTATCCCAATCTCCTTCAGTCTTTTTGGCAATGCTTTTGGTGCTGTTCCTAGCGCCCCAATTATAACTGGGATTACTTTAACTTTTTTGTTCCACAGTTTTTTCAGTTCCCTTGCTAAGTCTTGGTACTTGAATATCTTTTCCTTTTCTTTTTCATCAACCCTAGTATCGAAAGGAACAGCAAAGTCTATAATCTGGCATTTGTTGTTTTTCTTCTCAACTATAATCATATCGGGCCTTCTTGCTTCGATGACGTGATCTGTTAGTATTGAAAAGTCCCACAAGATCTTATACTCTTCGTTTTCGCATACAGATTGCGGCTCATGTTCATACCATCTATCTTTTGTGTCAAGACCATACTTTCTGCATACCTCCCAATGTATCTTTCTTCCTATCCAATCATGCCTCCGTTTATACTCTTTTTGTGCCATTTTACTACATTCACTTAAGAGGTGGTTGATGCTCTCATCTGCTTTGCCACACATCCTACATGTACTGTCTTCTTGAGTCTTATCAATTTTAGCTTTCACTAAGTTTGTTCTCACTGCCTGCTCTTGTGCTGCCATAATGAGGGTCTCGGTTTCTCTCTTGAGGCTTCCCTCTTGTAGCCACAACCATTGATCTCTATTTGTCACATCCTCTGTTTGTCTCAGGAACTGTCCATGCATCACTTTCTCTTTCCAGTTGGCCTTCCTTTCCTGCCTGCTCTTTCTCTTAAACTCATTCTCTGTTTCAAGTTCCTCATTCTCAGTATCGCCTCTAGCTGCAACTAGCAGAATCTCCTTGCTTTCTTTGACGTATCTTTTCAGGCCAATTATTATTATTATTATTATTATTATTATTATTATTATTATTATTATTATTATTATTATTATTATTATTATTATTATTATTATTATTATTATTATTATTATTATCAATTTATTTAAAATAGGCATATACAAAGGTAGCTAGCTCTAAAATAAATGCTAATTCAAGCCTACTACAAAAATTTGTCAAAAAACAATAAAACAAAAAAGAAAACCCATTTACGATACAGAATAATTAAGTATAAATACATATGTACAGATTTTCACTTTTTTTTACAATATTTGCAGGATTTACAATGTTTCCGGTTTCTTTTTGGTATTTATCCGCTCAAGAACCCAACCTGAGCCACGAAAGGTCTACATACTCTACAGTTGCATTCGTCTCCCTTCCAGGTTTTTATTCTCCTTTTAAAGCTGGAAAGGGTATCAGATTGTTTTATGTCATTGGGAAGTTTCTGCCATAATCTGCTCCCCAGAAACGATGTCGTTTCTAAGCCACAGCACGTAGTACGCGCTTGTGGTAGTAACAGATTATGGCAGCTTCTTAACCCATACGGACTGTGTTTTTTGACAAAGATCTCTTCCATGAAACTAGGACTAAGCTCCCATACTGTCTTATAAACTTTTGTCATCAACAACTGCAAATTCCTGATGTGGACTGGAACCGCATTATCCCTGAGTAACATTGTATCAAAATCTGATCTCATATCTTTATAAGTTATCCGCAATGCCCGTTCGTGAATATGATTAATTCTATTGTTTAGTGTTCTATCGCAGAACATCCAAACAAGAGGACAATAGTTGAACTGGGACAAGATAAATACCTTCATAATTCGCTTTAGTTGTTTGGTATCAAGAAAGTGAGAGATTCTCGAGAGAGCATGTAGCTTTTGGCCAGCCTTTTTGCAAATAGACTTCACTTGCTGTTTAAAGCATAGTTTTTTGTCCACAACCACTCCATGCAATTTTTCTTCCTTGCTCCCTTTTATGTTCACCCCTCCGATATTTAAGGAAACATTAGTGCCTTTATCCCCAAAGACCATTAGATGGCGTTTGTCCTCATTCAACTTTATGCAGTTGTTCGGAAAACATTCTGCAATTTTAAGGGCATCACTCTCCAACATGTTAATGACACTTTTAATATTGCTACCGCAAGCATAAATTGTTGTATCTTTCAAGCAGATAAACGCTCTGTAAATTGCCATGAGACTTCTTGCAGACAACACTTTTCCTAAAGCCTGGCTCACACTAGGTCTTTTGAGTCGTTCGAGTCGTGCAGGATTCAAACTCTTGAGTCTGTCCTTTGGTTCTTCTGCACGATATTAGCTACCTAAACGACCTAGTGTGAACCTGGCTTAACGTTTTCAGTATCCCCTGATAATACCACGTGTACCTGCAACTCTTACAAGGCTACAATGCTGAAGAAGCTTGGATAACGATTCCATCAGGTTGCAAAACTCTGTTGTGAGACCCATTTCACAAAAAGAGTTATCAAAATATAATTGTTTAAAAGTGTCGAATTGTTACATGACTGTGATTGTGAGAATATTGAAATACAGAATTGCAAGTTTTATAATTGGAGATTTGAGAATATTAAAATACAAAACCAAGGAGCAAGAATTTAGTAAGCTGGAGCTTAAACAAGTCCATTCATAAAAATAGATGAATGAATCTGGAGAAACCTATTGTAGTATTAACAGATTTTGGAAACGTGTTTTAGAAGATTAAAATCTTCATCTGCAAAAAGAAACAGGTTGATTAGCAGGTGAAGGGATCGTAAATTAATTAAGAAGATTAATAGGCTATAGATGGCGTGGTTCATATAAGGAATTATCATGAAGTTGTTTATTTTGCAAAATAATACAAGAGCGGTGCTCTGGCGTCAGTTATTTATCTGATTCCAGCAATTTCGATACCTTGGCATCAGCACGAGTAATCATATTGTAACGTTGCACGCGTTGGGATTTAACTTGCAATGAAAATGCAACACTCCTACTGCTAGGGAGAAGAAAATAGATATTCTAGGAAAATAGCTCTACGATAGGATTTGTCAGGTTGCCATCAAAAAATGTTGTTTTATTGACAGTAAGCATTTATCTAAACATACTGGTGATTAATCAGATCAGTTGAATGGCGGGAAAAATACTATATAATGCGGGAAGAGAAGTATCTGAATCAGACGTTGTTCGAGAGGGTAGTCGGCACGTCTCACGCTGACGAATTGAATGAAGTATGCTATCCTGATGAAATAACAAGTCAATCGTCGAAATACTATGTTGAAGAAAAGTGATCATTGCAGAACGAATCTTGTGTTTTCCTTTTGCACTTCTGTATAGAAGGATGGACAGAACCTGATCCTTAGCGTATCATCAGTCTCTACCGACAATTGAGTACCGAACCCCAAGTTCAAGAGAAGACCTCTTGCAACAACTCCTACAGAGGGTCTTACGAAGAAAATACTTTTAACAAATGCATTACGAGACCGATTTCAACGGGGAAAGCTTTATGATCTAAGTTAGACTGTTGGCTGCATGGAAAGATTTGTTCACGATTATCGAATGACTCAAAGCGATGCCACAGTCTAACAAACGCCCCACATTTTTTCTGACTCACCCGGTATAACTATCCTTTGGAGCTACAAGATTTCAGAAGTCCAGAGGATTCTTACTTTTGTTATTAACAGTTTACAGTTCTTGGGACACCCTTAATTTAGAGTCCCAGAGTTACGGCAGTTTTCTGTAGCTGAATTTGGTGACAGGTAAAAATATAGTTTTAATCATTATTATCATTTTCCCTCGAAGTCATGACGTTAATTTGTGGTGGAGAAGAAGTTGATGTTTCCCCGGGATAAAGTGTAAAGTTCTTTCTCATAATTAGAAAGAAATATTTATTTACCTCAAATGTCATGACTTTTGTTGCAAACGGATCCTCTTCTTCATTTACGACATCATCATAATCATCAAAACGAAGACTTTGCATATCTTTATCATAGTTATTAAGAAAAATGTCAACAAGAAAAAGCGATGATTTTACAGTGGTTCTTCAAGAATCATGTAAGGATTCATTTGAAAGCCATTGTCATGCAAGGTCATACGATGCCTGTAAAGGACCCTTGGAGAGAATAGCTCTTTGAATGCAAAAGGAAGAAACATCTTTCAAAGTTAGTTAAGGGATGGTACTCACCTGCCTCTGAACACAATTTATCTTTATTTAAAATGCAGCTTTTATTTTTGTGAAAAGTGAATCGAATAAAAGTTTAATGAAATCTTCAACAGTTGCAAGTATTATTTAAGAAGAGCATGATAATCTTATCTACATATTCGTTCTTGCTATTATCTTCTCATTGACGTATTCATGCGAGCAAATCCTCACTTTTTAAGAGGCTTTGCTTGCAAACCACACAAGAGATTAGACTTGATGGAGATTCGACTTGATACCATTATATGTCGTGCAACCTCCCTGCATCGAGTTTCTACTTCAAGTTTTAAGAAGCTAGAAAAGGTGGAAAATTAGAAAAAGATACTGCCAGTGTCCGTCTGCTGAAACTTTGCATTGTCTTTCTTGTTGCTTGACAGCGACTCAGCCTCTATTAGCTTTATTGCCTCGTCATCACTGTAACAGTAAAAATACAACTACCTGAAAACACAGCCTAAACTAAAAAAAATAAATTCTCCTCGAAGGGAAATAAAAACATCATAGTTGGAGGAGGAAGACAAGGCAAAATAACAATGAAATAAGATGAAAATGCTTACGTAATATCTTCTTCTAGCATAAATTCAACCAATGGAAGTATTTCTAAAAACAATTGATATAAGGGAATAAACCAATAGAAATAATATCTGCAACCTTAGTGGGAATATTTATAAAGGATCAGGCAAAGACCAGTTTCAGCAAATGAAAGGTAAATGACAAAATTCGGATCTTGTATGATTAACAATGTTAGTTATTCCAGATGGCTACATGCTAATTTGGCTGTTATTGATTGAGCAGCATGCAAATCTTTAAAATGCACTGAAAGCAAACTCGGACTATAGCGCCGATGGCTGAACATTGGTAAGGCTTAACAATAGATAAACAATGGGTAAACTGCAAAATGCTGGCTTACATTCAAAGGACGCAAAACAGACACAGCCAACGCAAAAAGCACGGTCTCATTTGCGTGCGCATATCTGCAACGTTCAGAAGAAACATTTTCTTTGTTTTGTAACAAGTTTGCTTGCAGTTTGGTTGATGAAGCAAACTTCCAGGATTATAGGATCTTCGAAGTCGAAAGGACTTACTGTCGTCGTGGAAACACCCAAGGGCAGAAAGCCAAGCGAAGTAGAAGCGAACGAATTTGAGTGATAGTTAATGCTGAAATTTCAACTGTTAAGTTTGATGCGTTTTGGAAGGACGGCAGCATCTCTACAAAGTTGATGTGTCCATTCAAAGAACTGGTGAAGGAAAATGTTGATTTCTAACCGTGCAAAAGTTGAAATTTTTCTTTTGGCCTACACTCACCTTCGTTCGCTCCTACCGCAAGGAGATGCAAGATCATGGCCAGGTCGCTCTTCTCCAGAAAATCGAAGAAAATCGTTCTGTTACGCCCTGCACTCCAACTACGCGAGTCAAAGCAGAACTGCTGCAAAACAACATTCCAGTTTGATTATTTGTCAAAGCGTTGGACCATTGTTCGACAATGTCAGTTGAATTGGTATTGAAATCAACTGACGCAGCTTAAAAGGCGGACTGTGAATGATGATAGGACACCCAGATAAGGGATTTTATGCCCAAAGCATTTACGTTCAAACTTCAAATATAAGCAGACATTAAGGTCGCAAATCTTAAGATAGTAATATCTCTTGTTCTTTTTCACATGAGGTAACAATGCTGAGTCCATTATTGAAGGCTATATCTAAATCCTGTGTCGCAAATGATTCATTAAAAGCAATATCCCTTAAACAAATATAATGACAAAATGGTTTACTGTATTAATACTTACCAAATCCTATGTAAGAATGAACAAAAGGTTGAGCACAATTTATGCATTGATTTCCTTTATTATTTAACAATGGATTCGTTGTTGAACAGCGATAGCAAATTGGTAACAGATCCTAACAGAGAAAAAAACAAACAAATATTTAATAGGAAGAAGGAATCTATCTGGGAAATCTTTTTCAAGAAATTCCTCAAAAGCCGAACATAGCGAAACTGAAATGCCGACTACCCCAGTAGGTACCGACTGTATCGCTTGCTTTCTTTTGAAATTAAACTCAAATTATGAGATTCGTTATATTGATATTGAAGTTAATAACAAAACTGCATTTTCCAATCAATGAATCCTAACATGAAAGATAAAACGAATATCACTGCAAAACAGTCTGAATCAAAGGACATTCTTATGAATTTCTATTAAAATGTTGGAAAGTGTGGCGTCTGAGCTTCATCCGCTATTGCGCGCATTCGAAAATTGTAAGAAATGATCCACATTCTGTTTCAGAATAGTTAAGAGGTGTGTTACAGTGAAGATGGCCTTTTCTTTCTGATCACTTGGAATCAGTAATATTGTAAACAATTTTTAAACAATTATTTGCCATTCAGATAGCGATGCTAATGAGCCATATTGTGTCAAGCTCTTGCGTCTGTAAAAGTAATGCGAACCTCGTTATCATGAAAAGGCTTCGATCTTATTGTTATGCTTCCTAAATCAATTGCTTCTTGAAATCTCGCGGGAATCTTCAGGGCCTGAAGTTTATCAAATGCATATCTAGCAAGTTTGAAAGCACCAAGGTTTTTGCTTTGTTTTGCCAATGCGTATAAAGCATTACTAATCTTAAAGTTAAGAAAAAACAGTTCTACAGCAGGGTAAATAAAGCTAAATTTACTAAAACGCTGTTAACATCTAAGTACCAAGTAAAATCTTTGTTAACACGTAAGTAAATACTCAGCTTGCACCAGTGCCCAATAAATGATAGCGGATAGACAGCGGATGGCAATATTTTGCTCTGATCCTTTGCTTCAACAGTTCTACAGCAAAAATAGAGTTTCGATTGATTTGATTTGTCGATTTGCCAGTTACGCGAAGGATCAGGGTATAAAAATTCCTTTTCACAATCTTGAGCGTAAACGTCTTTTGTAAATGGCATAAATAACCTGGCATAAATGGCCTGCCCTTAAATTCCGTATGATAGATAATAAAATATAAATTGATAATAAAAGGTAAGAATATGAAGGGAAGATAACAGTGATATAAGTTACAAGGATGAAATGGATACACTCTTGAAACACCATGCGGACTATCTTTGATAAGCATGTGAAGGAGGAATCTTGCCATATTGAATAACGCCTCCGGTAGTTGTGATGTAAATGGTTCATCCTACAAATTCAAATAGATAAACATTGAGAAGATGTTACGTTGATAAATCATCTTTGCAAACTTCTTATTATAAATGTAGGAAACGGTGGTAGGTTTACTTGCTTCTGCCTTGAAAACAAACCAGATCAACTAAATATGAAATCATCATCACAAATAGATAAGATTTAAGATATAATCATTGCAGATGTGGATATCTACACGTTGCTTAAATAAGCTATCAGGAAATCAGGAAATATCTTTATACTACCGGTAATAAGGTATATAGTAAACATTAAGAGGATAAAAAGGCCGAATATGATTATTTATTACTAAAACGTTGAAAATATATATTTACCATGTATCTTTGTATGGAATGATAAACATAATAGATTTCTCCCTTCATTTGGAATTCAAAGAATTTATCAAGGATATCATCTTCCACTTCAACACCATCTGGAAAAAGAATGAAGATAATCAAAAATGAAATCCCTTTAACAAAATCGACATGGTAAAATTGGTCTTGGGGCACAGCTGTTTCTATCAGTCCAATGAGATGGCGTTTCATCTATTCTACTTCCAACAGTCGTGTCTTCCATTGATTGTAAATTACATTTTATTAACCGAATTGATTGATTTGAAATACTGAATCAAATACAAACAGTGCTGATTACAAAATGACCACGGAGAGACATCTGCTTATATTTCACTTTGCAAAGTGATATGGTAGAAATACCAAAAGAGAAATGGATCTAAGAGATACGAGTATCTACCTTGACCTTTTTTGCTTGCAATATCCAAACATTGCTGAGATAATTGCCAAAAGTAATATCCTGCATCATTGAATCTGTCGAAGAGAAACACAAAAATTCAACTCAATTCAAAAAGATGTGAAAATCCGGGTTTTCTTTGCGTTTTTAATACTATCACTGTTTCATTTCAAAATACTAATAAAAATATTGTGTGTACTGCAATCCTTTTGAAAATCATTTGTTTTCTTAAGATGCCAACATTTTTGTCCGCAGAAATGAACAATTGTTTGAAAAGAAGTAACATTGAACATAAAGGATATATTTGAAGTGTAACTGTGATCAAAAGAAGTAATTAAGAAACTTCAATATAAAATTTGACTGAAATAAAAACTAAATTCTGACCTGTTCTCGACAACTGCATTTAAAGTCAATTGTTGAAGAACTTTGACTGCCTCCCGTCTTCTTCCAGCTTTGTGGAATGCTGCAAAAATAAAATGTAGCAATGTGTTGTCTACAGTTCTGGAACAAATCTGATTAAATGATAAACAATATACGAGGGAATGGCTGCAACTTGAAGGACAAGTCCGTAGTTGGTATGATTTATGATAAAATACAAGATAATACTGTTATGAATTATATATCATACTATTTCCCACTATTCTTCACTTTCTCCTTGTGAAATTACGTATTCACTTAAGTGATCAGAGCGAAATGACGTCATGCTCAGATTATAAAACAAAGGTAAGAATCTGCGTCAGTAGATGATAAGTTTCCTTTGTAGTATTAATCATATCAAACCCGTACTTGTCCTTTAAAGTGTGCGGATAAGTGACGTTCTTTGAAAGGGCATGTGATCTTTGATTACTTAACATATGGCACATATTATCAAGGTTGCATCGTCATCAAACTTATTATTCGGAAACCATGTTATCAATTTCATAAACGTTCAAGTGGATTAGCATTTAACCATTAGTATGAATGTAATACTTCTTTCGAAGCCAGCCAATAATTTGAAATGACTTTTGACCATTGCAATTCACATAATACCACAAATCTTAAGACTCCACAGTTTTGTAAGGAATTTGCGACTATTTACGAAACATTAAAAACTGCAAAGGATCTCTAAATTTATTCATCTATTTCTTCATCTATTTATTCATTTCATTATCTATTCATTGATTATATTCTATATATTTATTCATCTCCTATTTACCTGCTTGAGCCTCATCGAATCTGTCATTTTCTGCCAACCAATTAGCATATGGGACGTAAACATCATCCTAGAAATAGATTCATTATAAAATTGATAACAGAATTGATTACAGAATTAGGATGAAATTACACAAACCAAAATCGAAGGAAAATATCAATTGCATCGGGTATTCTAACAAAATGTATCTGTGTCGGCCTAGAATTGTGGAGCACCACGAAATACCAACATTGATTGTAGGCAATAAAGAGGGAAGGAGTTGACTGAGCTAGCTGTGAAAATTGAAATTATTGTCAAAGTTCTAACCCAGATCATTTCTGATTTTTGCTTATGAACAAATTGATATTTCAGATAAAAATATGGTTACCTTGAATTCTTTGTGTTTTTCTGCCAATTGAAAGGCCTGTTGACATGATTAAGATATAAATTTAAAATATTGAAAAATATGTTTTCATGAAGATAAGGAAGAAGCGGAAAGATCATTTTCACAATTGAAAAAGGTTGGGTACTAACATTTTTACCTTGTTAAAACTGAAGGTATACAAAGAGTTAAATTTAGTGCATGCCAGTTCTGTAAACTTTATTTCCTTACACCTTTCAAACATAAATCTTGAAATGAAAACATACTGAGAAAGATAGAGGAAAGAAGTGTGAGAGGAATTGGACACAGTTAAATGTTGGTACCTCTTCCCACTGATGTGCTTCGACATAAAGAGCTACTAATGCCTTTTGATCTCCCATCTTCAAATACATTTCTGCTGCATATGAATATTGTTGTAATTCCTTCAAATAAATTGCACACATCTTCAAAGGTTCTACATCAGCTTTGTTTAAATTTCTTCCCAACTCAACAAGCCTGCAAAAAATTGATGGGCTAGCAGTTAGCTATAGAGATCTTTAAAAACTGCAGCTTAGATTATACTTAAGATCAGATGAAATTAAATGAGGCACTTATTTTCAAACAAAATGGATGATAAACTTACAGGCAGATAAAAGTAATAAAAATTTCATACTTTTCAGTCCAGCCATTTTCACCAAGAATTTCAGCAGCCTTGACAAATTCGCCAGCTGCAATGAACATATCACTGCGTGGAGGAAGAGTCGAAATCAGATTTGAAATTTTGATCTTTTCAGCTGAGTTTGTAAGAAAAGATTGATCAATACATTAACAGAAAAGCAGGCTGAAATGCAATTCTTTTTCGGCATTCACAAACTCTTCCCATCCTATGCTGCTCGTAGTTGATCTTGCAGTGATTTCGAGTTCCTTGAACTCTGGTAATTTCAAGTGCCTTTTCAGTCTATCCATGGATATCCGGATGAAGATGCCATGAAGCCAAATTCCAACAAGGAAATAAAGACAGCATAGTTCTTCTAAGAACTATTCTCTTATCTAATTCTAAAACGGCAAAGTTAATAAAAAAATCCATAAATCTTAATCAATTAAAATTTACAAACGTTATATAAACTTACGCAGCAGCCCTGGGATCATTTGTACTTTTACACCATTCAGCTTGTTTTCGAATCAATTGTTTCACATTCCGTTGGTCGCCACTTCCAATAAACTCTTTCGCAAACTCAAATTGACGTAAATCTGAAAACATTTCCAAAGCCTGAAATTTAAAGATTTATTTCTTGTCAACCAATGTAACACTAAAACAGTTGGCGTGGAAGATGGGAGGATCAAAAGCAATGCATATTCTTATGGTATACTTATGGTAAGGCAATGGAAGTAAAAATCAAACTGAAGACCAAAATATTATTAGACAAGCAAATAATCATAGCTCCAGTTGCAGTCGAATCACAAAATCATGAAAAGAGATTGACCGATAAAGATTGTGGTTAAATAATAAATCAAATTATTTATGGTCGAGTGATCATACCTAATACAAATCAATCAGCATCACAAATGAAAGATGAATAAATACAAAGTAAAAAGTTACTTTTTCCTCGTTCCTTGTCTTTTTGTATAATTTAGCAGCTTCTTGAAATTTTCCCTGTATTGAAAAAAGTGCAAAAACAATCAGTCTATAATAAGAAAATTAATGTTGCTTTTTTGAATCAGATACGTTTTCTTCTTATTACTCTATTTTGTTACGTTAAAAATTGGTATTTAAACTTGGGTTCCCTCCTATTCTAATCGCAAAAGTAAAAAAATTGTCTAAAATACCTGGTAAGCATAAATATCAGCCAAAAATACTTGGTTGTCCATTTCACCTCTTCGCTTGCGTTCCTAACACGAAAGAATCAAAAACATTCTCACAAGAACCAAGCAAATTTTAGTGATTTAAACAAAATTAACATAAACGAAATTCAATTCAAGATGGTATCGGTAAAGCGAACAGAAAAAATTGATCAAAATAATGAAATACATCAAAGATGAAGACATGGCCTCACCTCTATCGAATGAATCAATTCCAAATATTTCAAATCTCGAACTCTTATGAATGCCTGAAAAATTCATTAAAATGCAAATAAGACAGACATTTTGACTAATAAGTTGCTCATTCTTTGACATCGTAATCGGCATTTCTATGCATTAAATTTTCGAAATTTCGTAGTATCATTTATCACGAGAAATCTCCATCCAGCAGTATTCTCTCAACATTGAAAAGATGAATATTGATACCTTTAAATGAACATGAATACGAGATATGAAAACAGTAGTCTTTTAATAATCATACCGGGTGAGCCAGAAAAAAGTTCCCACTTTTGAAAATTCATAACACCAAGACTACTACACGGATTTGAATAATTCAAATTCTAGTTAAAAGCCGAAAGATCAAAGTATTTTTGAGATTTTTCTCGCTGTCCTGCTAGCACTAGAAATATTGGCAAATTCAGCTTTATAGAAATATCATGGTTCCAAAATCACGGAAAAAGAGCCTAAAACATTGATCAAATCGTATGGATTCTATTCAAATCGAACAATAGGCCATGAGCGTTTCATCTCCCTCAAGAGTTATAAGACATCGATTTTCAAACACATACGAAAGATTTTCAGTGCCAAGGAAATTAATGCCTAGAGGATATCTCTCACCCATGAGAAGTTGCATTTCCTTCATTATTCTGTGCGCGAGGTCATTTATGCATTGATCGATGTTTTGGGCCATTTTTCAGTAATCAATGAACCATGAAATTTTTGTGAAGTTGAATTTACCTACATTTGTAGTGCTGACAGGACAGCAAGAAAAATGACAAAATTACTTTGATCTTTCGGCTTTTAACTAGAATTTGAATGATTCAAATCCGTGAAGTAGCCTTGGTGTTATGAATTTTCAAAAGTGGGAACTTTTTTCTGGCTCACCCGGTATATCAGAAATTCAAACGAAAGATATTACCATTTTTGCAATCTGAAATTCAAGTCCCTGTAGAAATGAAAAGAGTTTACGATGAAATTGATCAATAAATATCAAATTCGTAAAAGAAATACTTTATGACGAAAGAAAAGGTCAACAAGCACATGCAACAAAAATCTCAAGGTTGGTATCCTGTAGTTAAGATTAGATGTATTGCAAGGGAATGGAAGTCGATCGATCAATCAATCAATCAATCAATTAATTAATCAATCAAAATATCAAAGAATCTAAGAATCAAAAAGCGTTGTATTTTGTACCTCAAGTGCTGCCATAGCCAAAGCTCTCCAGTCACCATCTGTCACACCAAGGCAGGCCACTCTGTATGCATCCCTGCAGGACAAAAATTGATTAGTTCATATCATTCTACATCTAATTCATTCAACATAAAAACTGGTATTACAGAAATGAGTATCTATACCCTAAGCTCACACCAATTATTCAATACAATCCAGTTCAATGAATTAATAGAAAGAAGAATCAATGTATGCAGCAGGCCTCATTAAAAATATTCTGGGCCTGAAAGTAGATGAGTGGGGAAATAAGCCTCCAATTAAAGCAATCGTTCTTAAGGCTTTCGTATTTGTGCGTTGTATGTTCACATCCATTAGCTAGAACTGGCATTCATTATATTTTTGAGCAATTCCAAAACGACGCACAGCAACTGAATATAAAGATGAAAAGGTGACTTACTGGTAAAGTTTCTTTTCTAGATATTGATACATTGGAGTTGACTGAAATAAAAAAACATTTAATTGAAAATAGAAACATAATATGTTCCTTATAAAATTTATTGGCTTTGATTTAGGATCCATCAATTAAAATAGACGACAACATGAAGAATTTGTTAATAAAGAAGCTAAAGACTGAAGAAGATCGGGTAGAAAAGTAGCAAGAATATTTTACCTGAGGCACTTCGACTGATGACATTGTGTAAACATGAAGGCAGAAAATCTTTGATCCACAGAATCCAACAACGAATCCCTAGAAATGAGCAAAAGTATAAATTTGAATGAGAACACGAAACCTCTAAAAATTGAGCATCTTACAACAGGCGTTTAGTTTAATAATGTAAAAACTAGGGAGAAGCTTCATGTCTCAATATCCATTGATAAAAATTTCACAGTATTTCGCAGTACATCCATACGGCATCATCATTTCATCGTCATCTGAAAAAATCGTTTTGAAACAAACCTTACTCGATTCTGCCTATTGCTTTCAACTAAAAAGACCAAGGCATTTTGCACGACTCAAAATTAGCAGCTAAGCTGTAAAATAAAAAGATGTTATCACAACAGGAGTTTCCATTAAGGAAGAGTAGCTTGGAAGCTAATAGAATTTATTAGTAGTTTTTACTTTTGATATAAAAAGTCACTTACAGGTACTTTTTGTTGATGAACAGGAAAACTGCTTGCTTTGATATTGAGCATACCACCACCAGAGAAACATAACATGTCCTACAAAAGAAAATAGTTGAAACAAAATAATGGGACAAATAAGGCTACAATAAGATTAGGTTGTATATAAAATCAAGCTTTTGCAGTAAAAAAATCATTCAATAATAATCAACGCATATGTTTATTTCATCTATTATCTACCACTTGATGACTTAATCAATGAAACTTTAATATTCTTATTCAATTAATTTCTATTTGAAATCAAGGTTCAGTTCAACAAATAACTTCAATCAAATTTTGTTGAAACAGACCAACCGAAAATGGCTGTCAAACTTACGTCATTCTGTGTGTTCCAAGAAACGCTATTCGCATTTGGTTCCTGGAAAATACGAAAATCATTTTAAAGAAATCTGAATGAAAATTAAATTGAGCACAGTATACAGATAATCTAAAGAAAATTCAATGGTTGCTCATTTACAACGTAGTCATAAAAGAGAAACTGAATAACAATACACGTAGATGAGAATCATCTTTATGAAATTAAAGATTAAAAGAAATAAACTCACCTGAAATAGGAGTTCCTTTGTTCTCAAATCATAAACCAAACATGTACTATTTTCATCAACAACTGCCAATTTAGTTCGACTAGAAAGAAAATCGAGGAACAAATTAATTTTATCCTTCAAAATAAACAATATGTGAGGGTAGGGAGGTAAGGTCGATTTGTAAAGTAGATAACAAAAACAATAAAGACTAGCGACCGTTTTACCATTCCACATTACTACAGAAGGAAGGCTTCGCTCAAATTGCTGCATATTTTCAATGAACGAGTATAAATCACATAGAAAAACTTTCAAATAGAAAAGAAAATCATAACAATAATAATTTCAAATTAGCTAATAACTTTCTGGATTTTCAATCTTACTTTGAACTGATATCCAGACATCGCACACTTGTTTGTTGTTTCAATAATGTAACGGGGAATGGGTTGTCCACGAAGATTTTCAATATCTAAAAATCACATAAAAGAGACGTTAGAAAGATGAAAGTAGTGACTCGAATATTCTCTCCGATTCTCTCTCTGTAAATCTTTGATGAAGTGTAAAAGACTAAGGCTAGTCGCAAAACTATGCAGCGCATCTGACGTGAAACAACGGGAAACGGCGAAACCTGATAAGGATCATAGCTTCGGCACTATCATGTTCAATTTTTGTGGAAAATAACAAGAATTTGTTAATAAATTAAAGATGTGTGCCAGTCCGTTGTAAGTTCTTTATTTGGGAGAAATAAGACAGCTTATAAAGAAGATAATAATCGGTCCATACCAATCCATTTTTTAGGCCAACCAGCAAGCCTTCTCGTCCAACTGGTCCACCAATCACTTTGATATATCTGATTAATGATTCCATTACCCATTCTCTAAAATTCAGAAGATGATGCTACATAAATACATAAAAACTTAAAGCGTCACAAAATAACATTAATCATCTCATATGCAGATGGGTTGAGTAGCAATGTAATACTGCATGGAATTATGGAAAGAGAACTGAAGGCAAATCATTCATAGAATATCGATAAAACTAAGAAGGAGCATTTTCCTTGAGCTCAGTCTTAGCAACTTCAAAAATATTTTGCAAAAACTTTAACACACTTCGAAAATTTAGCCAGAATTGTCCACAGGGAATCAGTTTCTGACAACCACAATGTAGACTTTATGAAGACTAAGCTTGAGCAAACTGCTCTTTTGTATTTGCAAGGATATTCTGTGGATAATTTGCCACTTGATATGTCGAAATATGAATATCATGCTATTAAATCCTTAGCAAAATATTGAAGGCACAAATCTTTATTCTAAGAATCACAAATCAATTTAAAAAGTACCTTTCTTTTACTCCATCGAATGACAGGCACTGTAGGCGCTTTTCCTAAACAATAAAGAAAGAAATGAAATGAGCAGGTAATTTGCTATAATCAATATTTTGAAGAGATGAAGACATCAATGAATAAACAGAAAAGGTGAGTTTGACTGTAAGTCAAATTTATCGTTAATTTTCTGATTCAAATCTAATACTAAAAGATGAACATACCTGACATAAAATGATATTATTTCCACATACAACCAACAAATTACATTCCACTTTCTTGTTGACTTTCTCCTATAAATTCAAATGAAAATACAATTAGCTATCAACATTCCCCTTTTTTGTAATAATTTGAAGGCAATATTGCTAATTCTTTTCTGTTTAAATAAAAGAATATCGACCAATGTACTTGATCCTTCATTTGCCATCCAACTATGCTGTTTTCTTGGCTAAGTTCCCAATTCTTCTCAAATTTCACCTACAAAAAGTCTAGAGATGGTTCATATAAAGTCACTCTTTCTTTAAAAGATCAACATTCATTTTCTAAACAAGATATACATATCTTGCTTCAATCAATTCAGTAGAAAACCATAAATTACAATACTTTAATGAAATTCATAATTTAGCACGTTGATAGATCTAATTATGTAGCAAACATCGTGACCACAGCTAGCAGTATGACTAAAAAACTTCATCAAAATATGGTCTAAATTTTGTTTAAAAAATATTGAATAATTGTCTTACTTTTAAACGATACCGCATATCTGAAGAATCATCGGGATATAATTCATAAATGCTGATTCTGTCAGGAAGTTGTACCTGAAACACAGAAATACATAGCATGGTGTAAAAGTCCGAAAATAATTGCATATAAACGATAAGATGTAACCCGTATAAAGTAATCTGAAATCAGTTGAAATAACTAAATTCTTTAGAAAAATCCTTATAGTCCCCTTAATTTTTGGCAGTTAATAACTGAAATCAAATCTTCCACGACCAAAAAAAAAAGGAATGAAATCTTCTGCAGCATAGGTATTTGCAAAAGAATTTCAATACAATTATTAACTTCAAAAAATCAATATCGCGAACAAACCGCTAGTCTATTTTTGTAGATTGCAATTTTCTTCACCAAATCTTTGCATTTTATTCTCACTGAAAATCAAATAAGATTCTTTGACCTAAATGTAAGAAATTTAATAGCTTCTGCTAACATTGACTAACACTCTAGATATAATACTTGCGCCTTATTCATTCCTCGGCATCAATACTTAGTGTTGTTGTCTCTAAATGAAGACCAAAAATACATTAAGAAGGTTGACAATACACGAACATTGACAATGCTAACATATCTTACAATCTTTAATACCAAAGTATTACCTGATCATTTCAAATCATTTTAAAATCAATTACCTTTCTGATCAGTGAGAAGATGTTGAATGATAACGTCAGTCATGTTATCTCGATATGCATACCTGAATACAAATAAAATATTTTCAATTTTACTAGAACAATCAGAGAAAACATTTCAGAAACTGTTTGCTTTTCCTAGGAACATAATTTCTGGGAAGGCATTCACATGTATCTTGTGAATAACTTCTCCCTGTTCCTTGATTTAGAAAGGGCCATAAAATTTGGCCATGATTTCATTAACATTAAGATATGCCTGCTTTGGATATTAATGGCATGGCTCTTATCACATTCATTTCAGATCTATCTATATCATTAATGAATATTCTAAGCCAGTACCACGACCTTTTTTTGGAAAGGATAATAGGGCAATCATCATTTGTAGACATAATCAAAATTTGGCCATGATTTCATTAACATTAAGATATGCCTGCTTTGGATATTAATGGCATGGCTCTTATCACATTCATTTTAGATCTATCTATATCATTAATGAATATTCTAAGCCAGTACCAAGACCTTTTTTTTGGAAAGGATAATAGGGCAATCATCATTTGTAGACATAATCAAAATTTGGCCATGATTTCATTAACATTAAGATATGCCTGCTTTGGATATTAATGGCATGGCTCTTATCACATTCATTTTAGATCTATCTTTATCATTAATGAATATTCTAAGCCAGTACCAAGACCTTTTTTTGGAAAGGATAATAGGGCAATCATCATTTGTAGACATAATCAAAATTTGGCCATGATTTCATTAACATTAAGATATGCTTGCTTTGGATATTAATGGCATGGCTCTTATCACATTCATTTTAGATCTATCTATATCATTAATGAATATTCTAAGCCAGTACCAAGACCTTTTTTTGGAAAGGATAATAGGGCAATCATCATTTTTAGACATAATCAAAAGAAAACTACACTTTAAATGACGTGCTTCTGCATTAGTTTCTCTTCTTTGCTTCTCCATTTATTTTATTTTGTATTGGAAGCAATTTTCTACGTATTTAGTTGTAATGTAATTGCGTAGAACTGCATTTAGAATCGGTTGCTAAATACACGAAATTGGACAGCTGATACTTAATGACTAGTGTCACCGATAACAGATGAAAAGGAAATTAGAAACTTCCAAACACAATCTTGTGTATTCTTTAAGTTCTTGCTTCAAAAACACCAAGAATGAGGTATCTTGATCATATAAATAAATAAAATAAGGTGGCAACATACCGGTCCTTGTACAAGCCATGCACAGTACTAAAAATCAATTGATAATATGCGATTGTACCATCTTCACAACCAACTGCCTAAAAATGATTGACAATCAAAATAACGATTAATATCAGGCAACATCTTGAAGTCATAAACAACAAATCAAACTCAACCTTAATGAGCAAATATTTTGATCAAAGTTACTCATGTTGTAATGTTAATTTAATAACTTGCATTTTGTCTATGATTTGATATTTCAATCTTGCCATTATACATTTACCAACAAAATTCAAATCAAGCAATTTACAAGGTACTTACAAGGAAATTGGAATCAGGCCTTGCTTTGCACGACCACACCCAACTTTTCTGTTCCCCAATTGTTGTTAATCTGACTCCATCTTTCGTAAACAATGAACACTTAACAGAAACAGAAATAGTTGTTATAATGATGAATTCTATGACTGCATCTTTTGACAGCAATGATCAATAAACGGACAGAAAAAAAAAGTTGTTATAAAGGTGTTTCAACAACTCCTAATCAAAACTTCACTTGTAAAATTCTTTATTATTTCATAATAAATCGAATTTCTTGGTTGCTGCTGCTCTACGAAAATTTTCTACTTCATATAAGAGAAACTGTGTACCTTTTTATCAGATCCTCCCATTACGATGTATTCTCCTTTACTGAAATAGCTCAAACAACAAGGGTCGAAATTCAACGATCTTTCTTTCCCAATCTGGCAATAAAAAGGGAAATAAAATGTGATTTCTTTCAATAAAAAAATCGAGGATGCACTGTTTTTTCTTGCGATATGCACTTGGCAAAAAAAATTTTTTAATGGATACCTCTTCAATTGGCTGGACTACAACCAAATAAACATTCTGGAGCAAGCAATATTCCTGAACAGATTTAAGGTTGGCTATTTTGATTAATTTTTGTATTTGCTGATGAAAAAAACCGTGATAGGCAGAAAAACACCTTGAATTCAAACCAAGTATCTTAATTCTGTCAATTTACAAGTAAATAGTGCTTATATTCTATGCCTTACTCCATTGGCATTCTCTTGATCTCCTCTCTGTTGTTCTAGGATCCCCTCCCACATTGATATTTTTATACAATAAAGGTATTAACCAAAAGAACTGTGCAAAGGATTAGGAAGAGAAAGTACTGCCAGTAAATACCTGTTTGCCACTGAGTTGATAAAATGATAATTTCTTGTTCCAATCACCAACTGCTAAAATATCAGCAGAATTTTCATCTCTAAAAACAAAACAGTTCAATGTAAATCTGCCACCGTCTATCAAATATACCTCAGTGAATGATAAATCAATAAAGAAATAAAGTTAGGTTAAAATCATGAACTCACTTTGTTGCAGGACTCCATGATAATGTCCAAACTGGTGAAGATCCTGGACGGTCAATCTTGATTTTGTCTTCACCAAGCTATAAAACAGGTTTTTTCACATCATTCTTAAAGCATGTTTTCTGCGTAATGAAAATAACCTCAGTCTTTTTAGAGCACACCTGAATATAAAATTTCTTAAAATTCAAATTACTACTGATAAACATAAGCTTCATTAAAACATATATACAGTGTGAAGTTTCCATTTTCAAGAACTACAGTATATAGACAAGCATGTGGTTTATAGTAGAAAGCATGTAGTATATTGTAGTATATAATATATAGTACATAGTATAAATACAAGTAAAATCATGGAATAAATTACACTATACCTTATTTCTGATGGAAACAGTTCCATTAAATAAGCCAAGAGCAATATATTGTCCATCATTTGTCCAGCTAGCATGAAACAATAAACACCCTTATTTGTTATATGGTATAATCCTTTATCAAAATAGATTGTTTACTTATATCTTAATATCAATACATTTATAGGCTTTGTGTACTTTAGCATCACTAGAATTCTTGAAAATACTGTATGTTGATAATGTAGATTTTTAAAAAAGAGAATTATTAAAACTTTTTGAAAAATAATGCTATGGCAAGAAAAAAGATACTACTTTAAATATGGTTTATGCTGTACAATAATACAAGCAAATGAAAATGAAGAAACTAACCAGCAACAAGTCACTTTGGATGGAACTTTATGTTTTGCAACTGACTTTTGCTCAGGAGACCAAAGTCCTACGAAAGAGGAGAATAGAGAATGAAAAGTGAGAAACTAACAGATACATGGAAGAAATGAAAAAACCATTTTATATCGAAATGGTAGTTTTTGTATCCTTATGGACATATATGCTCTTGACATCTTTACAGCTGATAAAAGATGCTTGACATACTGGTAAATTGTAGGCATTTTTAAGGGCAAGACAGTTATCTGGTAAATACATTACTTATGCAGAAATGAATTTAAAGGTCTTACCAAAATCACTACTTGTGCAACTGGCAAGAGCTTGAGTAACAGGATTATAAGCCAGGCATTGAATTGAATCATTGTGTCTGTGGAGAGACAATGAAGCTGTGAAATCTTTAGAAATATTGGAGCATTACCACTTGCATTACCATAACAAAACTGTTGAATGTGATACGTATAGTACAGACCTTGCCAACAATAACATTGAGGATCCCATGAAAAAGCTCTTGCTGACTGTTACATTCCTCTATAAAGATTAAAATCAAATGATCATGACAAGGATTCTTACAATGCATTCTAACAAGAATCAAAGACTGCAAAATTTTTCTAAACACAAATATACTTTATTTTCAAACAAATTTATGGTCCTTGAGAACTTACGTGTATTTCAAAATTCCTTCCAGTTTATTTGTCCATATTATAACGCTTTTATCAGCTCCACCAGAGGCAAATCGCTTCCCTGCCAATAAGAGAGCCAAGTTACAAAACATTTCTGTAAAATTTTTTCAAATGGCCGTTCCCCATCTCAACAACACAAAACAATTCTGAACCAGTTTCAAACACAAAGTCAAACTTCACATCATGGCTACAAGTATCTCTTGTTGAAGATATAACCAAGAAAGAAACAAACCAAACTATTTGAAACACTATCTATAAACGACACAAATGTAGATTTTTGAATACCATCTTTTCCAAATGAGACACAATACACAGTGTCCCTGTGACCTTTTAAGGGTTGCAATAAAGTCCCATCAACTGTGTCATACACCTGCAAAGACAAAAGTTTATTTTATCAAATGTGTTTATATATTTTTCTGTGTTGTAAGAAAGTTGTACAAACATTGCAAAATTTATTTTGGATTTCTGAATGAAATTTTTAAAAATTCTTTACCTGTCACCAAGAATTTGAAGTTCTTTCTAGCTAAACTTTAAGGTTAATCAAATTGTAAATTTCAAAGATGTATTCTGCATTTGTATGTAAAAACAAATGTTTTTCATTTGCCACTTGTTTGGATTCATATCCTTTAGATGGGAGCAAAAATAAGGTATCAGTACAAAAATCCTTCAAATTACCAAAACTCTGTTCCCAGCAGCAACAATTAGTTGAGTTCCATCTGGGCTGAATGTCAGATCATGAATGCTGAAAAAAATAATTTCAAATTGACAGTGACAAACTTTTGTAATTTCCTAATAATAAGGGCATATTTATTTTTACTTGAAAGTCAAAGAAACACATGAGCAACAGATGGATAAGAATGAAATATGGAGAACTTTATCAACTATTAAAGCAGGTACCTTTCCTAACAAAGCCTTGTTGCTGCGCAACAAATATTTAAGGCTGCCGCGAAGAAACGTCGTTCGCAAAAATTGCACCTGTCTTTTCCTTTGCCAAATGCCTGTTGAAGAAATATTTTTCTTATCTTCAAAAGCGTTTTGTGTCGCACCGTTATTGCCAGCATTCAATGGCATTAATTTCCAAAAATCAAGCAATGTCTACAGTAGCTTCGTCCCCAAGCAAAGCTTTATGCTTTATGAGAGGGACTTTTCAGAGGCCTTGCGAGATGCAAACCGTCTTGCAGTTGCAGTAAAGGAGAGGCCATAAACAAGGAAAAGAATGATAAAAATAACATATACCTTTGTGGGACTTGATCTTTATCATGTACCTTATCAACCCAAGATGGAATGGCGCGCATCTTTATTTCTTTCTTTTATTCTCTTTCCGTTCCTTCAGCAGGCAAAATTATTTACAGCAAAGCAGCGACATCTTTGTTTTTACTTGCTACAATCATTGTACTTGCCTTCTTCTCCGAGTTAAATCCACAGCCATTTGCAATAACTCATTAGCAAAAACGATAAGCATTCAATTCAGGGAAGAATCTAGCTTGAGAGGCCTTTGTAATAAGCCTATTTGTCAGTTTGTGTTTACTTCATCACCAACAACAACAACAATATTGACCTCGTTATCAAATCAGCCTCTCGCTTGAATCCTGAGGAAACCCAACATGGCGATGGAAGCAGTTCAGTCCTCTCCACGTTTGATGTCAGTTTCTCAAGTAATTAAAATGAATTGGCTTTCTCGTGCAACAAAAAGACGATTACCATGCAGCAAATATTTCTTTGAAAGATCCTTGATGACTGGACGAGGTAAATATGATCCCAAATCACAATCACAGAAAGTTCAACTTATAAACAACACTGAAATTGAGGAGCCACAAAACGGGCCTAAAAAGATCTTACGCATTGGAATGCTGGGTGAACCCAATGCTGGGAAATCAACATTCGTAAATTCAGTTGTTGGATCTAAAGTTTCTATAATATCAGAAATAATGAACACAACGAGAGAAAGTATTTATGTGCCACATAACAAAGGCAACACACAACTTATTTTTATTGATACCCCTGGGATTGTTCCATTTCAAGAAGCAAGACGACTCAAACTTGGTCGTATGCAAATCACAGCACCAAGAAAAGTTATTGATGAATGTGATATCTTGGCAGTTATGGTTGATTTACAAAGTCGCAGAAAAAGAGAGCGTATCCATGAATGCATTCTAGATCTAATTAATGAACATCCAAAATTTCCTTGCATTCTTATTTTGAACAAAGTTGACCTCATTAAGAGGAAATCAAGCCTTTTGAGATATACAGCAATCTTAACACAAGACAGAAAGACTGATATTTGGGGGTATGAGCACACAGGGGGTTACAGCGGGTTCAAACATGTGTTTATGGTCTCTGCATCAATGGATGATGGTGTTCAGGATGTGGTTGACTATTTTTATTCACTTGCAAAACCAGGAAATTGGATGTATGAGAATGATGTAGAAGTGGATCTGCCAATTGACAAAAGAATCACAGAGTTGTTTAGAGAAACATTACTTGATATGTTTAAACATGAGATCCCATGGCAAGTGAAACAAATGACTTTATTATTTGAAGAACTCCCTGATAATGAATGCAGAATTCACCATAAATTAATATGGCCAAAGAAAAGCCAAGCAAGATTTGTAAGAACTAAAATGGATGAAATTACAGAAACAACAAAAGTTAAACTAGTCAGCCTTTTACATCAGAAGGTTCATTTGACAGTAGAAATAAGTTCATCAGCCAGTCTTGCTAGAAATTTACCACTCTAAGTGAATTGATATAATTTGATTTTTAACAGCAATCTATAATGAAATAAGTGCAATGATAGTTGTAGCCTTGATGTGAAATTTGTCTTCTTGTTTTAAGATTAAAGGTAAACAGATTTTGAAAGAAAGAATTTAGAAATACAGTTCCCAACTCTGTGTGTTTTGAAAACAAGGTACCTGAGTTCCAGGCAATGATAATGGGTTGTCACTTTGGACTCCTTGCTTTGACATGAAATGTCAATTACTTTGAGGTGATGATTGCAAAAAAGAATCAGATGCATTTGAACAATATGCACTATGTTCCATCATGGAATCAACAGTGACTATGTGCAACTTTCATTATTAAATGCAATGCATCCATCTTGGTTAAATTTCCATCTTCATAATAATTCACCTCAGGAAAATCTTGCAGCATAGAATGAGAAAGATATGATTTTACTGAAATATAAAACCAACCATCTGAAGAATATGAAAGGCAGTAGACTGTATCTTTGTGTCCTTTTAACATGTCAATCATTGTTCCACCAGATGTGTTGTAAATCTACATTGAATTGAAAAGAATTAGTTTCGTAAAAGCTCTATTTAACCTTTCCTCGCTATAAAGCCCCCCTCTCTAATAAACGCCTCCCCTCTGAGCCAAAATTTTAGTGAAGCCCCCTCTCTATTAAGTCCCCCCCACTTATATCAACTTATAGAGACTGCAGGTTTTCAATTTATTTAACAAAACAAGTTCTCATGTTGATTTTGATATAATTTGAGATGAAAATGAACTGTGTCAAATTTATATATTTTTGACTCTTAAAATTGTGTGTTGAATCCACAAAATATGTGGTAAAGAATTGAACAGCTATCCTGTTAATCCTTGTCATTTGATTAGGTAGGTAGGTATTTATATTTAACGTGGCTAGCCTGTGAAAGTCTGAGAGACTTATTTCCAACAGGGGCCACGGATGTTTTACCATCAGTCCGCCGCAGCTACCCGCCGCAGCTACCAGATTTCCCTCACATGGCACTGGTTGACCCGGGCTAGAGTTACGGACAGTGACCAAACTGTCCAGTGCGGGATTTGAACCTACGGCCGTTCTGACCTTTGGCTTACGAGTCAGACGCCTTAACCACTCGGCCACGCGCTCTCTGATAAATAAATCCCCCTCTCTCTCTTTTGAGTCCCCCCTGGAGTAACCAAAACTAAGTAAGCCCCCCTAGGGGCTAAATAGACTTTTTACAGTGGTTAAATGACTTACTGAACCGATTCCTTTAGTGCAGTACGTTATTTTAATGAGAAGACATGAGAAATGTTGATCAAATGAAGACGAACTCAAAGCAAGAAAACATTTCAAAGGAGAAGACTAAAACCAAGATTAGATTTTTGTGATCCTAACTGCAATTTATTTTTTGAGATTGTTAAAACTTCGCTATGTTATAAACATCGTTATTGGTGGTTACTGAAAATTTCATCAACTAGCTGATCCTGTTAATGAAACAGAAAGAGTGTGAAAGACAAGAGGCTTTCTAAATGCATTCAACGATATTGAACAAAACAAGTCACATATCATTTCTTTTGTGTCCGATATTTCGTTGGATCTAAAAAGACCTTGACGCTTTTAAGTTTTCTTCGAGACGTAAACTGATAGAAGAAACGCGTTCTTGTTTTCATTGTTCTCAACGTTAAACAAACGTTTCTTAAAAGAAGCATGTAATTAAAAGACGCGACAGAAAAGCAAATTTAGCGAAAATTCTATAAAACAACAAACAGGTTTCGAATGCTGAAAAGGTGAGCTTAATTTACATGGTTCTATTAGGTTTATTGATCTATCAAAGACTTCCTATGGAGTGAACAAAAGAACGAACAAAAGAACGAACAAAAGAACATTTGGCGTAAGTACATAGTAAGGTCAATATCAAATGTAGAAAGCAGGTGAACTCTATGTCTACAATTGCTGAAGATATGCAGGCAGAATACTCAACATTGGATAATCAAATTTAACTGAATTGCCTACGACAGGTACATTTGAAACTGAAGTAAAACAAATGATCATCATATGATTAAAGAAAATACGAAACGAACTGCGTACATCAAATCTAATGCTACCGAGCATTTCCAGCTTAATAAATGATAGATATGTGTAGTAGTAGTAGTATGACTAATAACAATTTGTGCTGTGTTCCACTCTTAATCATATCTAATGTGAAAAATTCACGGAAATTTTAACCATGGAAAGGATAAAACACAACTTAATCGCTGAGATTTAAGGCGAATTAGATCACTAGTATCATCTCCCCCGTGTTGTCAGCGTTTAGCTATTCTTGTGTCGAAAGAGGGATGAAACTTGATCGGAATGTTTTGATGCAAGTAAATACGACAAATAAATAGAAACATACCAAAATTACGTTGCCTGCAGACACCAATAATTGCTCTCCATTGGGACTGAATTCGACGGCATATATCCTGAAAAAATAACACACATACACTGAGTTTCTGGAGGGATATATTTGATAAAGATCAGTAAAATAAGAGAATGTTAGTTAATGTTATTAAAGTAACCTAAAGGACTTTTTAAGGTTTGAGGCTAATTTCATTTTACGACATAAAACGATCTTGTTTTCTTATCTATTTGACAGCATTACAGCGAGCAACAAATGCCTTTAATAAAGTGCGAAAATACTGAGGCAGCGAAAGGTTTAGGAAGGGACATGCTACTTCCTGTTTGATTGAATTTGCAATGTAATGATTCGATAATCCATTATATGTTTACAACATAATCGATCATCACAATCATAATATCAACGAAATAACGAACATAACTAAACTATAAGATACTGACCTTTGAGGTAAATTTGCGACATCATGAATTTTATCAATCCATACCAAATTAACTCGACTGAACGCCATGTCTCTTTACATCTAACCTTATCATCACAGCATTTGACAAGTATATCTTATTTTCAAACCTCCTGTTCTATTGTTTGCTGTTCACACATGCAATTTGACGCTACGTAGAGCCATGTTAACAGATCACGGGGGGTTGCCACAGATCAATTCTCTGCCTGAGGTGAAACTGGCATTTTGACGAAACCACAAAACAAAAGAGTAGAGAAATGTGGCGACATTTTAATTTTGGATACTAAAATATGATGGAAACAAGATCGAAAAAAATTAAAAACCGTTCATCAAACATAATGCATGCTTGGCTAACTGACACATTAGGAAGCTTTCGGAGTGGGTAAATCTATCTTGCTAAATAAAGAATTGTCGATCATCACTTAGGGAAATTTCCAAACAACAAGGAGCAATGGAATGCAAAGGACAAGCTGACGTTATGAACTGTGCAGTCATACGGCGAAGAGAGGGTCTAAAAGAACAACTATTGAACTGAAGGTTTTTAATCAATTGGGAAAGTCAAGAAATATTTCGAATTAATGATAAATAGTGCTATAATTTATCACAAATGGTTTTCTAGATTAATTGAAACATCACAGATTTTGCTAGAACTGGATAAATATATGAAATAAATTAGTGGTCTTAACTCCGAAAATACTGCTATTTGATAACTACGATTATAACAAATCTGAACATCATAATATGTAAAAATATCTACACAACTATTTTCAGTGCATCTAAACCGACATGATACACTTTGAAACAAGTGATCTATTTAACGAAAAGATAGGAAATTGCTAGAAGCGAGGGTATTTTAAGCTACGCCTGAGAGTACGATTGGTAAATGATGACATGTAAGATATCTCTAAATTACTAAAGAAGATCATCTTATCAAAGAAAGTGGCAATTTATCATCAAACCAAAAACCACATTGTGTGTCAAAATAAAACAACATCTTCTCTTTTAAGAGAATAAGTCACGTGGTCGGTTACTTAATCGAGATAATATATCATCTCCTGATCATAAACATTTTCCCAAAAAATATCTAATGAATCGAGCAGAAAATGACATATTTCTGTCCTAACATAGCCTCTTCCATTAACACCTCTGAGTCCCTACGAGTACCTTATCTCACATTTCATATCTCAGTTTATCAAGAAGAGACCCTCCAATCAGCGTGTGACCTGGCCTGGTTCATCTGAATTTTCCACAAAGAGAATATTTGATCGAGCATTAAAGAAAAGGAGATGGGACGATGTGAACTTTGAAATCAATACAATTCAACGTGCAGAACACCAAAATTTCCAGCCTGCTTACTGTCTAACTATTGAAGTAAACAATGAAAGTGACCAGATGAAAATTTTTATTACATATTATGTCGCAAATCTGAAGAGGCAATAAGAAAAAAACAAGCAAAACAAATATGGATTTTGCAGCAGATCGCAAGTTGGATTGTTGCTTTTGACACGTTAAGGAATAGTAGGTGGCCCATCAAATGATACTTTTATAGGAACTACTAAAAATCATAATCAGCTGACAATAGCTTTATATTCAGAATGAAAACCAGCTGAAAATAAACTGTGAAAAGAACTTGATGGTAGCAAAGCTTAACAATAAGAATCTCTACTCACAGAAGAAGTTTGCTTTCAAGTGAATTAAATAACAGAGGGGTGCAAATATTTTTCATGCCAAACCTCCATGTTCACCATTTTAAAAAAATGCTTTCTTTTAAGAATTGAAAGGATCCCTAAGGAATCTGCCAAGAGAACGAGGCTTTCATGATCTCATGTAGCCTTGCAACTTTTGAGGAACATAACTTTATTCTAACAGTCTTTCATTTGCTAACAGAGTCTTCCTGTATTTGTAGCTTTTCAGCCAATGTTTCAAATATCCACATCATCTCGATGCATAATATTTTAGCCGTTCATTCATGAGTTAAGAACGTTTTCTCCTTTACTTAAACTAACAAATAAGTCAGCTAAATTTCTATCTGATGGTTCTGAACATCCTGGTGAAATTGGAATATCAAATTCTTTAGGTTTCACTTCATTATTTTCTAATTCAAAACAGTTTGAATTGCCATTTGAATTACGTTCTGAACTAAGAATATTTGAACTGAAAGTGTTTGATTTTGGATCTTCATCCGAGGACTCATTGGAATATTCTAGCTTCCATTCACAACTTCGTACATCACCTTCCTTCTCTGTTTCCTCTGCAAAAACTTCTACCTTTTTTCTCTCTTGCAAATATTCTTCTTCCCCATCAAATGACGTCATAACTTGAGCTGTTTCAGCCTCATTTTGGTCTTGCCTCCTTTTATGTTTACGTCGTGATGTCATCATTGGTGGTGATAACGTTTCATCCTGAATTCCCAAATTATTGTAGAATGACTTTGCTGTAATTCAAAATTCACGTCTTTTACCACAATAACTGTATGTTCTTGATCATAAACATTGATAATTTTCAGGTCAAATAAAAGTTCTTTAGTAAATCTCATTCAGTTCACGCGCAACAATTTCTTTTATAAGAAAATCTCTTTTAAATCAAATTCTTTCAAATATGTTATCTCCAAGTATGTCAACCTCTCATTTGGTGGTTTTTTTAAATGGTCTAATTTCCTTCAAAACATTTCACCTTGTCGATTAATGTTCAAGACCGAACAAAACTCCATGAAACATTCTTTGTCGAAAAAAGCTTTCTGGCGATATCTGTTCTTTTTAGGCTAGATATTTATAAGCTGCATTGTAAAATACTGACATGACGTGATTTATCGAACAGATGAGCGAATGAATATACCTCTACCATTGATTTCTACCATATACGTGCAACCATATCTAGCAAGATTTTGAACACAGGAAATAACATTTAAAATGCATACGGCACGGTATAGGCTATATGAACATACCTCTTTTTGGTGAAAGAGCAGCCTCTCTATGAAGACTAAGACGCCAGTTATTTGACAACAAAGAATTCTCTGTTTCCCTTAGATCTTCATTTATTTGCGCTTCCTCTTGGTCTTGACTTGCACTTTTTGCATCTGATAATAAACCCTTTAACCTGAAATTAACAAATAAACATATCAAATTACTTTTTGCCTGTCTCTTTTGAGTAAACGCATCATTAAAGAGTTTGTGCAAGGATATAAGCCTGCATTTGCACAGAGCAGAAAAATCTAAATATAGCCCATTGAAATTGATGGTCCGCACGTGCTGTTAATGATCGATAGCTGGAGAAACAATGTTGTGTTTGCGCATTCTCTTTATTCTATTTATAGAGAAGCATATTTACCATTGCACACTCCCTTTAATTAAAGAATAGCAGAAAGGTTTTGAAGCACTTGATGCGGCCCTTCTTGGCACATCCAGGAAGCCTATCGAGGGATGAGCCAATCGCTCGCTCAACTTACGAATGAAATCCCTACACACTTCCTACCATCAAGATTTGAAATCAAGGATAAATGAACAGAGTTATCCTCAAAGAATCAAGACATTATCAGATATTGAGGCAGTAAGGCTCAAAGTCAGTTCACGGATTGATCGGTCGGCTTGTTAACGAGTCCGTTCATTGGCAGGAAAACTATTAAAAGGGCTGCGTATCCACATCTTTGCTAAATCTTTATCAAATCTTTGTGAAATCATATCAAAATCTTACAGTTTTTTGAAGAGCAATAGCACACTTACCGAACAGTGCATTGGTCCGGTGGCTAGTTGGCCAGTCAGTTACTCAGTCAGTTTCTCATTTTGGCACTGAGAAACAACGGGTAAAAACAATGAACATCTTTGACATAAATCAATAAGGCAAATGACAGAGATATAAGGCAACTTAAATCAGGAGACTGGGTAATCTAGATATGGTCCATTGTCTTCCATTGTGTTTGATGATCTGGAGGGATTATCAAAACAATTAGACACATGATGGCAGGCACCCATCTTTCGTTCTATTTTTAAACTAGACGCTATATATCCGTTATTTGGCTTCAAACTTCTTTACCTTACCTATCATAAGCATGTATGACGTCATCAGTGTCCACAGGGGTAACACAGGGATAAACATAGCATGGCTTCAAATATGAAACAACATCAATAATCTGTGTGAAAAGCAAAAAAAGGAAAAAGTTATTTGATAGCAAACAAATTTTAAACAGTTAATATCAAATTCTTTACAGCGAATATAAAATCACAGCGTAAATAATTGCGACAAAGATGCCCCAGATTTCCTTTCTTTCGAATTTCTTATTTTATTGCTTAAGTCTACACAGTTAAAAACCTCATTTTGCTCATTTGAAGAATATCACTGTAGTGGTCTTGAAGAAACTTCACAAAGTAAAAAAACTGCTAGCAAAGAAAACAGTCAAACGTGGGCTCGAGCCAGCAAAAAAACTAGAGAAAGAGGGCTGTAGGTTCGAACCCTAACTTGGATGTTTTAATCGCTAGCATGTATTCTGTACACTATAAGTTGTCATGGTTACCTCTTCATATGAAGCATGCATCGAATGGACAATTCTGTATGTGTCATTGCGTTTGTCATAACTGCAAACAAGATGAAGCAACATTATGGAAAAAATTCCTGCTGCTTGACCATTTAATGGCATGTTCAAGACACTGAAAGAGCTATTGTTACCCAGGATCCTTTACGAGCAATCTATTGCTTCAGATTGTCCGAAAATCAAATTATGTCTAAATAGAGATTATGGAGTTCGCTGTCATCGCCAACGGCAGATTGCTCGACGGCAAATTGCTCTACTTTGAGAGAGTGTTTTCCAACGCTCACGATCTCGTCTAGCAATATTCGATTGGGCGAGGTCTAGTTGTGACCACGTTAAGATGTTATCCCGCCACCAGTTCTTGGTCTTCCTTTGTTTCTTTTTCCTTTAACCTATTGACCTTCTAGGCAAATTTTTGAAAGGCCCACTTCAGAGCGTTTGATATGTCTGAATAATTTCAATATTTTACTCTTGATGGTTGATATGATAGGGGTAAGATTGGTGGTTTTCAGCAGGTCTCCAATTTTGACATGGTCGATAAGACTATTATTGGTCATAGAATCTCATGATATGATTCTGGAAAGTTTGTAATATTTTGGAATAAAGTATGTGACCGATATTCAAAACAAAGAAGTTTATCTATCAGTCAAAGATGCCCCTTATCACCATTTCCTAATTTCTGGGTCTAAAAGATGAGTGATTTTACCAAACAAAATTTTCTTATCTAAGTTAGCCTTTGACTGAAAGATCAACATTTAAGATTAATATTTCAGTTTTGAATATCGGCCTCATACTTTATATTCCATAGCCAGACAAACGCACAAACTTCTTTTTCACTCACCAAGTATATTGATCCAACTATACACAATGCATATCAATTTTCAAACAAACCAATCCTCATCGAAACCTGAATGTACCAAGATAGTCAGATAAAAATTATGTGTCTCTTAAAACATAGCAGAAAGATAGTTGTATCAATTCTAATGATGTGTGTGAAAATGTTGAAAGTATATCCTGTATGTGGGATGCTTCGGAGCTCAAAAAATTTAAGACGTAATAATGATGATGTTGAAACAAAGAATCAAATGATTTACCTAATATTATCTGCAGGAATAAATCTCTTTTTTGTAAACCATAAAGTTGAAGGTTTCAGTCTCATTACATGAAGAGGCTTTCCATCTATTTGGGAAATTCCACAAGGTAAACAAGATCTCGAATGCTTCACCTACAAAGATAAACAAAGGACAGAAGTATAGTAAACATATGATAAATATGCAAAGAAAATTTAATTAATTTTTAGTGAATATATATCAATAGCACAGCATATCAATAGGCTATCATTCTACCTCTTTCTAACAAGTTAAATGTTTTATATAACCTCTTGTTGCATACCAGGTATCTAGTCAAATCTCTCCGAAAAAGAGCAGAATTCAAGAAAGTCTTACCAAACTTCAGCAATTAAAAGGGGCAACACAGGTAACTACGATTCACTTAAAGTTCTGTCATGAACATTATTATGGAAAGTAATGGTTGCAAAATTTACAAAATAACAAAAATGGCAAATGTAATGGTCCAATAAGAATGATTTCAAGCAACGAAAGGAAATTTAGAAGAAATAGCAGCTTAAATACAGAGCAAAATCGATCAAGCAAAGATAAAAAAAATCTTCTCGTAACAATAAGATTAAAAATATATCTAACGATAACATACAAATTCAATTTAAACTAATGGAGTGTGAGATGCAAACCTAACTTCTTTTATATAAATCAGTACTGTCAAAAATGAATCGACAAATCGTAGAAATCTCACAGAAAAAAAGCGATAATTTCATATCTGCCTGAGAGATGAACTTACATTGAATCTACAAGAATGAATTCGAGTTGATTTTCCATCAGTTGTGCAAAATTCTTTCATTCCAGAAACAGCTGAATACAAATTCATTTTGTAACTATCCACATGTATCTAAAATATCAAAATTAGAAACAGCGACGGACACTTTGCCAAATACTGGGGGTGAAGCTATTGTTTCAGTAAAAATCACTGTTTATTTCTATCGTTTTCAAACAAAAGATCTTTGTTCTGACCAACATAAGAGGCGATCGCACGCCCTTGACCCCAAGTATCCACCACTGATTAGAAATTAGAATTAAGTAAAAGATTCAAAACTGTTAAACAAAATTCTTCTGAAACGTTTCAATTTCAGATCCTATCATCTACAGAGTCCAAAAAAATTTACCACGTTTGGTGAACTGTAGAATAAAACGCATATGAATGACAGATTAACAATTCAGTTTTGGATATCGGTCATGCACTTTTCATTTCATATTATGCCAACTTCTTAACTTTTTTGACTCACCAGGCACAGCATTAGGTAACTAAAAAGTTAGTTATGACTTGAGATAAATGTATTTCAAATGAACTTTTACATCAAGAGGAGAATTACTCCAAAGATAACTTGAACTCTTCAGCCTTAAAATGATGTGCAAGGCACAGTTGCTCATTGGGTAAGAGTGGCAAAGTTCTTGAAGTCAATGACGCACAGAATGCATTCAAGTGACAACGTGTGAGTAGAGAGATGGATGATTTGAGGAACCCTGAACTGTTAAGATCAGCAAAAATCCATTTTCATCGCAGTTACATCACAGCAGAACAGTTTTGATCACAAGAAATCATCTTTCTGCCATTACTGTGTCCAGGTCACGAAGAAAAACAGAGCAGCTGCTGTCAAAAGAAATTTAAAGACGATTTTTTCACGTTTTTTCATCTTAACTGATACAGCCTTGAAAACGATGGGCTGATCAAATTAATGTGAAGAATATCGATTCAAAGGCAACCAAAGCCAATTGCTATGTCTTGTGAATTTTACTGAAAGCTTCCCAAGACGTCAACCATGAAATTTATATCAGTTTGTAAACAACATTTACATTATTCGGTTGAGCAAAACATATTTCCTAGTTTGGGTACCACAGCCTGTTTTCTTTTCTTCTCTTTCACAGTTTCTACATTCTTCACTCTGTCACAAGCATCCCGCAAATTGTCAAAACAATTTACTAACTGCAAATTTTGCAGGATAAGGAAGTTTTCCAATAAATGATGTATTTCCACTCCAGAGCTTGATTACAAAATTAAATATGGGCTTGTGTTCTCAGCAATTCTCGTTCCAATATTGAGTTTCTATCAATGAAACAAAATTCTTTGCAGGATTTCGTGAAATATGATACAGTTTTTGCTTGCAACCAAGGAACTATTTTCCTACCTTTGTCTTGAACTTGATAGCAATTTCTTTGAAAAGGTATTCATATCCATATTTCGCACTGCATTGAATAAAAACAACAAAATTGTCTGCTTTATCCAACCAACTGAAAAGTAAAAAGAGAAATATTTCGATGGGTCAAAAGAACTTCAAATTAATTGATTGATTCTTTGTTATCAAAAGGAATCCTTGGTTTGTTTTTTGACAGCAATCATTGCATGGAATGATTTCTTTGACATTTAATCAACTTAAGTTTCAAAGAGATGGTTTTGCTAAATTATTTGTAATTTGATTTTGAAATTAAAGGAACAAACACAAACCTTTTTATTAATCCAACCATGGTCTGCAAAGTCTCTTCCTAAAATTAAAATTGTTTGTTCAAAATTTTATCTTTAATGTGGAATGAGTCACTCAGCTCAAAATTAATAAGCACAGAGCATAATGCAGATAAAATGAAATTAAAAGAATGACATTGAAAATTATACATACTCGTTGTGGAAGTGTTTGTACTGATGGAGTACAAAATGTTGTATCAATGTATAGGGCTTTAATTTCTTTCACTCTAAAATCAACCAAATAGAAACAGATATAAGAACAATAATATGGCAGTGTTTGCATAGTTACAAATAGATACTTTTTGAAAGGATTTTAAATAACATTTCAAATTTAAGATTCATCCTTAAATCAATAACTTGATTCAAATGCATTCAAAGAAACTCCATCAAACACAATGCCTTGGCAACACAACGCCTTGGCAACACAATGCCTTGGCAACACAACGCCTTGGCAACACAACGCCTTGGCAACACAATGCCTTGGCAACACAATGCCTTGGCAACACAATGCCTTGGCAACACAACGCCTTGGCAACACAACGCCTTGGCAAACTGTCTGGCAAAATTAAGATTATCATTGAGTGAAGCAACAAGGCAAACAAATTGATAAGATATGTTAATAACAAATTTTCAAACCTTTGATTTGACTTGAGACATGGAACTTTTTGAATGTCACCTTTTCCTATCCGATAATCACCTGAAATCAATTTTGATTGGCAGTTGTTGATCTCTCTAAATTACAATATTTGTTATATTATTATTATTATTATTATTATTATTACCCAGCTTTGCCATGACAAATGAAAAAATTGACAGTTATATCAATTTCTTACAATGGTAAAAGATTGTCTCTTTATTCAAATCCAATTGATCAATATACCATTGTTCAATATATCTTTTCACCAAATTTCTAACTGGTTTCCACTTCTGATACCATACAGGAATTGGATATTGCATTCGGATGTAACTCAACAAAACCTGATGCAAAAGTTGTTGACCAGGACACTTCAAATTACTTTCAATTTCTCTTCATTTTTTGGCATTAAGTAACATGAGATGATTCAAAATATTGTTGGCTTACCTGTGTAGAGAACAGCCCCTTTGCTTCCTTCAAACAAAAACCTGTAAAAAAAACTATTTAAAATATATAGTTATAAAAAATCTCATCTAAAAAAGACAAGTCAGTGATTACAAGCTAATGACAAAAACCTCCTAAAGCATGCTTTATTTTTTCCATTTTATTGTCATAAGGAAAGAGCAATTTACAGGAAATGAAATTAGCATATAATATTGCACAATTTATTGTCAAAATTAGCCTCCAATGTCAACCATTTTATTCAAAATTGATGGATCACAAGTCAATCCAAATGAGCCCTCCTACATGTAATTATGAAACCAGAGATGAAGAGAAAGTGGAAACTTACATAACAGAACCAACACAATGGCCTGCAGGTATCAGAGTTACTACCATAGACAATTGTTCCTCCTGCAGCAAAAAAAATTATTATATAATTCAAATTTTGGTGAACACATAACAAAAAAACACCTGATTTGTTCAATCAAAAACGATTTTAATAAAAATATACAAGAAGGTGAAAGTTTTCAGATAAACTTACCAAATTCTTGCGGTGAATTTTGAGTATTGTGGGTTGACTGACAGGAATGCCATGCTACAGAAAAAGAAGAACTTCATCATCTCAACTGTTAGCAATGTACAAAATGATAAAATAATTCTTCAAGAATAAGATTACTGAAAGTCCTAAAAAATTGCTGTCAATTTAAAAAATCATTGTAAAATTGCTCAAAAGTTCTTTTTCCAATTTCTCCAAATCAAATGAAAAGAGACATCCCCAACTATTTTGACAAAATTTTCTCTAAAAGACAAAATTGCCACCACACTAAATAATGCAATGCAAGGTTTCTCATCCCATCAAACCCCTCAGCTAGTTCTCCAGGATACAAAAAAAAATCAAGTTTTAAATGACAGCTTACCGTGTAGGTGCAAAGCTGCTGCAAACTTTCATCATTTTGCATTAGATTCTTTGTTGTCTCAGAGCAGAACAGGGAAATATTGTCACTGAAAGAAAAAAAGAAGAAAGAATCACCAAAAAGGAAAAAATTGTGGTATGACATGAAAAAAACAAATTCTGACAAATCAGCAATGAAGCTGATTCTCTTATAAATGTATGACTCTATACTGTTGGCACAAAGTACATTCCATCATTACGATTTCAATGGTTACAGCAAAAATGGATGCTTTCTGTTTTGGAAAAAGTCAACTGCATTAGTAATAGACCTTCAGCTATAGACTTCACACACATTTCAAAAATTCTTCAAAATGTAGATAGGTATAAGTCCACTTCATTCAATTCAAATTATTTCTTAGAATAGCTAGAAAAGGTTCTATTGAGTTAAACAAGACAATGCTTTTAGTATACATTTGAAGAAAACTTGTTTTTATGCCACCATCTACCATTTATGTTGGAATTTATTTCAATAGACCTTTAGATTTTGATTAAAAGATAATAATATCCCAATACATAAACACTCCTGGTTTACAGATAACAACTTACCAAGATTTCAATATTTTCAGAAATTCTTCAGAATCAAGTCCATCCATATGATCTAAAATTGAATCAATGCATCAGCAGCAAAAACAAATCATCTGATGGCATCTCCAGTTGTTTCTTAAAACGCTTCTTGTTACCTAATGCTCCGATAAAAATTTCCATCATGAAAATATTAAGAGAAAAGAGTGGAGATGAACCCTTTACCTATAGTATCATAAGCTGGAGCCCAAACACTTCATGCCTTCCTGTTTGTTAGAAATGATATGCTTCATTTTTGGGCCAAAACTTTTGGCCTAAAAACGTTTGAGTTCTACACACTTGTTTGCTCCTTACCTTTATGGCAGTGTGAAAGAAAGAATGCATTGCAATTATGAGTTTCTTCTGTAAAATTATCAATAGCTATGAAAGGATATTCATTAAGTCTTCCTTGAAAGATACTCATTTTACTGCGGGCCTTCTCATCACAGCTAGCTTCTTCTGTCCGCCATTAGCACATTCCCGCTCCCGTCTCGCTCCTGCACAAATATTCATTATGAGGCAATATCCTTCGCTTTAACAAGAGGATCCTCCGCAGTACAAGGAATGCACATTGAACTCTGTGCATTAAAGGGTCTGTTTCAACCAGCATGCATTGCAAGTGCGAGCTCTTTGTTGGCCTTGATTGTTGCCACTTTCATGGCCCATGACAGATCCTTTAAATTGCCAAATATTGTTGCAAGAATGCAAGCGATCATAGTCAAAAAGTTGGCACAGACCAATTTAGAGACAGTCCCTTGCATTTGCTTTCTTTGATACATGCCGTTTCACATTGTGTAGCAAAATAAACGATAGGCGTTTTCTTTAGCTTATTTGTGGCAGCTTCCATATGAAAGCTACGTCGCTCCCTTTAACTTCCAAAATGGTCATCATTTGCTGCATTTTGAGCACAAGTTATCAACACGAATACTATCAGTATATCAAACTAAATAAAAACATTTTTCTACAAATCTTGTTTCAATCAAATGCAAAAGAGATACTGTACATGACTGAATTAAATTGTTTACATACTTCGATCTATAAAAGTTTCTTCTCATCAAATAACTAATTACTTAAGATTGATTCTTTCACATAATGCGGGGCGGGGCAATTAAAATGTATACTTGATTCATCAAATACTATCGACAAATAATTATATCCAGATTTTAACTTTTGCTGCAAAGGTTGTGAGTTACTAAAGACTTACTGGTTGTAACCACCAGAAGGTGAAACTTACTGAAGCATGAAATTGTGCTGATGCAGTCACCTGCGCACCATCGAAAAACGTCGATTTTAGCACCGAAAAACATCGGTTTTACAGGAACTTTAAAGTTTCGACAACTTTCCATAACTCTCAGTGCAATTTATCTTCTTCTGCCTATTTCGGCTATATAAAAACACTTAAGTGAAGAAAAATGTTATCAGCAAGTGCCTAAACGGTGAAGGGTATTCTTAATTTTTCTAAAGCAGTGGAAGCATGACTATTTCTGAAAACAACAGCTAGCTAGAACTATCCTCTGACGTCTATTTGGCGTAGCAGCATTGCTGTGTAATATTTGAGGGTTCCTCAGGCAGGGGCAAAGGGAATAACTCCTTCTGGGACATAATCAAAATTGGCTTTACTACAAAAAAGGAACATCCAAATTCTACACTTATATAATAAATTTATAAATAACTCATAACAAAATACATATAAGTAATTCAATATTCAACTTATAAAAAATTTGACATCCACCTTTGTTCTTGAGCATGAAACGGATCTCATAAGTTGTATCCATTATTCACAACATTCAGAAAGGCAAAACATAAATCTGGGCTGTTGAAAAAGTCTTTCTCAGAACCAAGGTGTATCGATGGATATACTAATACATGGTACCATCGAAGCAAGACGTTAGATGTTCAAATTTTACAACATTGTAGCCTTTAGAGGAGTTTCCTTCTCCGATTTGCATTATGTTGCTCATTTTCATCGAGAGAGGAATTTCAATGAAATTCTGGAAAGGCCTGTTTCTGCAACTGAATCTATTGGAGCAGAGATGTAGGAACAACAGGGCCGGGGGGGGGGCAGATGTTATTAAAGATTTAGCAATTATGATGAAAAGGAGGCATTTATTATGAAAAGGAGGCATTTTCGTTTTAGAAAGTGCCGCTTTAGTTTGATGAAACCTGCCCTCGAACCGTCGTTCCCCAGGTTTACAATGCTTGGCGTGGCCCTCTTTTGGAGAAAATCTTTCAACGAGGACAATAAGGAAGGGGGTTATTGTCACAATGGGGGCATAATTAGGCAATGCTCAATGATTTTGTGCATCCGTAAATAAGTTTATTGAAGTGGTCCCATTGCGGCAATGCTGTGAATATCAACTGTACATCCTCATAATATAAAACCTTGAAAGGTGTTTGTTAAGCAATCAATGTAAACGCTACATGCACAGTGGTATCAGGGGTATGAATAATGATACATAGTTGCGTCAGAAATAATAAGGAAATTTTTTGCGTACATATGGTGGTAATTTTACAATTAAATCCACATTTCAAAAATTTTTCAGATAACTTCGCCCTTCGGATACAGCCAGGGTAGCAAATCGAATTCATATACCTTATTGAAATATATCTAACCTCTTTAATATCAGTTTTGAAATCATGATTACGCTGAAAACGTCTTTGCTTCTCTTGAAAGCCCACTGAGAGCGGCAGGAACGTTAGCCTAGGGGCCCCATGCCCGGATCCAGTATGCAGTCGTGGCAACACGGGGGGATTGGGGGGACTAGTCCCCCTGATTCCAAAAGTTGGTAAAAAATGTAAAAGAAAAATGAAATAAAATTGGTTGGCTACACCTTTAGACCGAAAAACTAGATTAGAATGCCTCCACATTTTCTGATCTTTTTACAGCTGGTGCCACCACTGAAGGCTTAAATAAGTGAGAAATAGCTATAAATATTTGCAGCCTACTCGAAATGACGCAATAATGAATGAATGAAATGAGAGTGATATGTTTTTGTCTGAGTTGTTGTTTTGGATATAGGAAAATAAAATTTACTTTTACTGTAGATTCTTGGTCATCAGAGGGGCAAAGAACTATTCAGCATATCCATTAATTGAATTTGCAAAACGGTAACGAATGATATTCTATGCCATATATGTCAATTATGAAACTTTACGAAACTTCAAAGATTAAAAAATTTGCATCAATCATTTTCATCGCTTTCTGAATCTGAATCTTCTTCCATATTTGCAATCAATTCTTTGACTTCATCAGAAACATCGATCGGTGATTTTGGAATGCTTTCCTTTTTTTGAGTGACTGGTTGCTGTTCCTCTTGAGGATATGTCGGCATCAATTCCTTGTATCGCAAAGCAGCTTTGTATAAGAATTCATAATGAGCCTGCAGCAAAAAAAATATATTTTAAGGTAATTACATACTGATGATAACTCCAAGCAATGTAGTATATACAACAAGAGGCCTCTTTCTACGGTCCACTTGAGAGAAATTGGGACAACGACCCTGGATCATAAAGATAAACAATCTGAAAAATGAGCAATAAATTCAAATGAAATGCTGGTGAGTTAATGTGGAATTAGCATGATAGCAGCACTTATATTTCCCCACTGCCCCTCTACGTCCCTCTACGTTACAACCATAACGAAGCTATACCTTGCTTTGGATAATTAGAGGTCTCTGTCTTCTCATCATTCTTACAATTGCAAAAACATCCACAGTTTCTTCAAAGTCATCCATTTGTTCTTTGATGTTCCACATTGCACAGTAAATGCCACTTCTTCCCACTCCACAGCTAAAACACAAAATATCAACTTCTTAACACATTGTATTCCTTATAGAACTGAGAATATCAAAGCACGTACTAAGAAATGTTTTAAAAAGAACATAGTGAATAAATAAACAATATTCTCGATAAAATAAAGCGCAACTTAGGTCGTATTATATTTTGTTATCTAAAAGCCACCCATTCTGCTGTTTTTTCCATTTTTCATTATTTCAGTTCCAAATTTCGATATGCTCCAGGAATTTGCTTAGGCCAAGATCCAATCTCTGGTTTGGAGGTGGAGGCAAATTTGAACTTTTTATATCAATATTTCCGCTATCAAAGCACCAATAGCAAGTATGGAGGACCTACATTCAAGTTAACTCTCGAAGAGGACTTTGAAATTGATTAGCTATTGAGTTCAGTTAAATTCTCATTGCTTTATCACATCAAATCTGTTAATCTGTATATTTTTCTTAGAATGAAGACGACGATGAGAAAAGACATATTGACATTCCAGTTATGAAGATAAATTTTTTCGACAATCCATGATATAATTAAGGAAAAAAAGTTTGAAAATCCAGTTGAAAATATTATTCCGTTTATCATCCAGTATAGAAAAAACTGAAATAGTGCAGCACAATGCAGTGTATTTATCTAATTGATTTTCTTAAACCATATCTTCCTTTAGTGATCTCCCTTCCTCATAAATAAATAGGTCTTCCTTGAAAGAGTGACATGTGAGAAAAATATCAGGCAAAGGTATACTTCCCTAAATTATCATTCTTGTCAAATCATCACAACAGTACAGTCATATGGATCAACACATGGCAAGCAACACCGAGAGAATAAGATTTGAATCTACCTGCAATGAACCACAAGTGGGCTGCTATCAGGACTGCTTTTAAATGCATCTAAAAACGCTTTTCTGCTTTTTATGCTTTTTATCATGTCATATATATGGTCTGTATTTGGTTCTTGGTCCTCGTTCCAGTCCAAAAACTGATAATGATACACTTTACGACGCTCACTTTCTCCCTATAATGAAATATATTGAACATTATGGAATCACAGTAAAAAGGACCATGGAACACACAAAATAATATGAATATATCTATCATATGGCAGAAAAGATGGCAACTCAAACTGGTAAAAAAAGAAAAATTGCAACTTTTTCTGTAAATGTAATTGAAGTAAGAGGGCTTCTGGAAAACATAGAAGCCAAATAAAGAGCAATTTCCTCAGAACCTTGACATAAAACAAATTTCATTTCACTTTTGGTTTCAAGAAAGACTGCTTCAACTGTATTCGATTCTCTCTCGTCCTCAAATAACAAAACAAGCACAAACTGAAATAGTAACGAAGTGCGTAAGGAAAGGTTCAACATACCCATTCAACTCTACCAACAAGATCTAATTCTTTCATTCGATAATGTCCTTCATCGGTCTCAGATACACAATGAATCTCAAATGAACCAAAATTCACTGGATTGCAATCGGAACGTGGCAAATAACTCAAGAAATCTTCCTGAAATTGAATAAAGTAAAAATCATTGAAAACAAGCTGTAAAGTCTTCTTTGAAACAGAATTTGAAATTCGCATTGAGCTGGCTAATTTCAAACCAGTGAATTGCAAACAAACAAAATCCGATTAACAAATTAAACTGAGGGTAATAATTCTTTGCATTCTGAAACTCCTAAGAGAAATGGAGAATCAAAGAACTTAGAACACGTACAAACTTATGAGCTGCTAGAGTGACCAACTTAAGAACACCAGGATAACCAAAAAGGCGCTAGAAGTATGATATCAAACTAAGGACAGGGATCAAAAATCGGACTGAGCTGAACAGAGAAGGTCAGAGTAGAAAGTACTGGATGACCATCTGTCATAATATTACGCATTTTGCTGATTTCATAGAAAATGTTTAATATACATTTCCTGCAAATGAACACAAGAACAAAATCTAAATAACTAATAGCTACCTTGCTACATTCTTCGTCTGTGAGAAGGCTGACGACGACCTCACAAAAGTTTTCCCAAATCATCCTCCAGAAATCTTCAATGGTGTCATGCAATGGCATCTGGGTCACAATAAATCGCTTTTTTTGGTGATATCCCTGTTGAAAATTGCAAAATCCATTGGTCATACTGCTACAATAGATGCCCATGTGGAATAACAGGTCTATGATTTTGCTGATCTCTGATAAAAATTAATGCCTATGACATATGGAATAAGAAAGAGAAACAAACGATTAAGAAAGGAATAGATTTCACATCCTCTGAGCAGCCAACGACACATTTCAATTCTCTCTGTTAATCTTGATTTAATCCAATGCTCTCAGAGGTTTGGAGTCAAGAAAGGTAAACCCCATTGTCTTTGCAGAAACCTGAATCTTTTGTTTTACATATGTTGCTCTTTCCCACAGAATAATTTAGCAAAATATCGCTATTTGTTAAATCTTCTAAAAGAAATTTGATAAAATACATTGTCTAAAATTCAGGCACATATCTGATTACCATATGATGCAAACCACTGTTAAGGAATCTGACAGTGCAAAAATACAATCTTCACTGAATAAGACAATGCTAAAAACTAGACCAACAGTATAAAAGTTTGCTTACATCCAAATAGTTAGCATTGATATAATCAGTTCCTTCGGTTGCTCCTTTCATGGTTAATCGAACTCGGCTTGAATCAACTACAAATCAAAACAAATCACAAATTTGACTGAGGAATGTGCAACTTTAGGAGAGGTACAAGTTTAGATGGAAAAATGGAATTAACGAGCATTTTTCCAGCTAATCAACACAAACTGTTTCTTCCTCAGTTTGAAACAAAGTATTATCATGAAAAATGATGCCATACTTTCTTTCAAGAAATTAATGTTTTTGTATTGTTCGTAGAAGGCAAGTTCATTTTGTCAGAAAGCAGACTGAAAGAAAAATTACAGCATCGAAAGCTAGTTAAAATATTGAAAGAAAAACTCACCTGGTACAATGTAGGAATCACGATTTTTTTGCTGATTGCAAGGTCTCTTTCCAGTCAACATTTCAAATTCATGAATGTTAAATTCATTTATGATCTAAAAATAAAAGAAGAATAAATGTGACAATAATATTAATATAGTAATAAATTAGGTTGTGCTGTAAGCTCACACGCATGTAGGGCAAATAAGTCATGGACCTCATAAAAACCGTTTGCAGCATTTCTCTTTGTTTTTGGGCCTAAAAGATGAGTGTATTTACCAAACAAAATATTCCGATGTAAGTAAGCCCCTGACTGATAGATTAACATTTTAGTTTTGAATCTCGGCCATGTCCTTATTGTTTCACAGAAAGTTTCAATCCTCCTTTGTATTTATCCGCTGCTTAAGTAAAACATAATTCAACAGCAATGTGAGTGACACTAACCTGCCATTCCTCTTCAATAACTGACATGCCGGTATCTCCTTGTGGTGTAAAATAATCTTCAGTATTTAGGACATCTTCAAGTTCACTGACCGGAATTGCTGTCAGTCCGCATTTGATGTAGTCGGCCAAAGCATCGTGAAGGAAAATGTACTGAACCTAAAAACCATGAATTTAATAAAATCAAATTCGTAAATTCGATGGAGTTTCGGCAGTGACGTTGGAAACAAAGTAGGGAAACAAAGGACCTGATTAATGCATTTTGAACTTGAGTCTTACGATGAGACAAACCAGAAGGACTGGAGAAGCAAATCTCGAAAATCGTCTCATACCCTTAAAATCTCTTTACTGCAAAACAAATGAAATCACTAAAACTAAAATTTCACAAAAACAAAAATGAAAATTAAATACTAACCTCTTGCTGTACAAGAAAATTTCTTTGAGTTCGAATGCTTTTGATGAAATTATAAACATTGACATTTTGTTTCCTGTTTATTCTTTCAATCTGTGTTTCAATCACTATAAATGTTCCTGATCTTCCCACACCAGCGCTATATTAAACAGAATAAGTTTTATCAAAAAAATCTACCATGTTGGGTATTAAAATAATTTATGAGATCTCCAGATAAAAGAAGCCCCGTCGTCATTAGTGCGATCAATAAATCTATCAGTTCATAACGCTAAAACATCACAATTAAAATTACCATCACAGCTGCAGTAGACAATAGTGGAAATGTTGATTCTAGGATAAATCTCCTCAACATATCAATTAATGACAACACTGCAAGTCCCTCTCAGAGTACGGACCTTAGGATTGTTAAACGGGGCTCAACGAGCTTATTAAGATCATGCGTAAATCTCTCAAATGATAATGCTAAGATATTAAAATAAAACAGTGTACACACCTGCAATGGACAACAGTAGGACTGTCTGTTTCTTGCATATATCTTCTCACCATATGAGTAAATGACAACATTGCAAGCCCCTCTTGCGGAACACCAAAATCAGGCCAATCAGTGAAATGAAACTGTCGAATGTCTTTAACTTCATCAGAATCGAATCCATAAGACTTGGCAACAACAGCGTCGTTCCATTTCACGCTGAAAACTCTGTGTACATAATACGCATATTTTCTTTCTTCTATCGTCCTCACTGTGATTGGCCCATATTCTAGCTCACCGCTGTGAGGCCAATACTGGTCGCATTTTCTCTGTAACGAAATAGGTGCCATAAAATCTCTTCCTCAGGCAGCACTGGTTCTAAATCTTTTTTAAAGGTTGGTAAAAAATTCGTGACGTGTGTCGCTTAACTGAATATTCATGAATGGCTCTAAAGAAACTTCAGCTATTCTGCTATAATTCCATCGTTGGACTTCTCTAATATCTTCAATATTTCTATAATTAGCACTTTCCTTCCTTCTAAAGCATTTTAAAAAAATCTTACAAAAACCTTGAAACCATATCCGATTCTAAACTTTTGACGAACCAAACAATAATTTTGGAGAAAACCGTAGCTTATGAATACCTTCATTATAGTGTCAAGCATACATCTCTCACTCTTCTCGCTTACAATTTAGAAATTTGATGACGTCACACCTCAAATGAGCTCAAGTATAAAGTAAGGTATGATTTCGAAAAATATTGAAAATTTGTGCAAAGTCCAACAGTTGAACTGTGGTAAAGTAACTAGAGATTGTTTCAAGCCATTCATTTTTAAAGAAATCATAGAATACCATACACTCAACTTTTTAGCTCACAACTTGAAAGTTGACTCATTTTAGGAGAAAGCCGGCGGCATTTTTGATCTTGTCTCCTCGCCAAATGCTTTGAAGCTTGCGACTGGATCATGAGACAAATATCGGCAATTATCTCGCCTAACGAGATCAAGCATGTCTCATGAATGAATAATTAATAACAAGCTGTTTAGAGCAGCTTTCTTTCCTCTCAAGACGACTTGGGGTAGGTCCACGCACAGTTTCCCTCATGGCCTTATCATTTGTCACAAAACTTTAGAAATTCATCAGGATGAATTATCATGGTTATGAGAATACAGAGTGTCTGCTGTTGTTAAAATGTGCATGTTAAAGAAAGACCAAAAAATGAAACATACTTTTCCCCTTTCCATTAAATTTGTAAGCATGACAATAACTCGAACATCTTGTTCCCAAACCATCCTCCAATAATCTTCAATTGTGTGATTCAAAGGAGCTGAAAAAGTTACCACTCAATCATCTATTTAATCAGATATGAAAATATCGAAATTGTGTGAAAGAGAAGATTACATAACAAGCTTCACCCAGGTTCCTTTGTGAGCACGTTGAAATTTGAACTGTCTGAAAATTAAATCTGGCCGAAACGGAAATCATGGATCAACGCTAAAGTGGTTGAACTGGTTCGTTGAACTCTCATTAAATTGTTCCTTCGTACATTGGAATTACGACAACGCTACAACATATTTAATTGTTATCAGATGTCATCAATGTTCGCTGCGACAGCACTGCTTTAAATTTGTTTTACTAGGTATCGCACCTTCAAGTATCGCACAAAGTAATTGGACTTGAAAGATATTGAGGATTCGCATTAAAGCAACTTTCATGACGTGTTCCCACGAGGAGTAATAATGATGATTCCTACCTTGAGTTGCAATGTATGCTGGTTTCTTTTCAAAACCCTGCATGAGAAATTTTACATTTTTAATCCGTAATGCTAACAATATTGAATCTTGGCAAATATCCCTAAACTGTAAATAGATTTGGTACGCTCTAATGATTAGAATTTACTGTGCAAAACTCCAAACCATCTTAAAGCATTTCTCTACAGTTAGCTTGCACATAGATACCTTGTTATGTTGTTGATTGCTTTGAGAAGTGAAACATCAATCATAAAACTTCAAAATGTCTCCCTATTCCCATACCAAAGCTTTGGTATTTCAGCCTCTCCAACTATCGGCCTTAAGTCTCTCTAACAGCCATTAAGTCAACATTTAACTTGATAAAATTCAAAACTGATAAGAAGTAGAGAATAAATTGATTTACTCACATCGATGAAATTAGCATTGATATAATTTGATGCTGGTATTCCGTCAATTGACATTAACCGAACACGCGAATGGTCATCTGAAACAAAAACAATAAATAAATGAAATAAATAAATAAACAGTTAGTTTTCATGAAATAAAGTTGCATACCACGTTTACGCACTGAAAAAAATCAATAGAAAAGCCACCCCCCGCCCAGTGTTGCTACGGCTTCCTAAATATCAAAGTAATGATATCTGCAATATCTGATTGCTGAGCCAATATGATCAATTATTTTTAGAACTTTTCCTCGCCAATCGGTCAACCTGTTCAGATTTACAAGGGATTTTGCTTGAGAAAGCCCAGCTAGATTATCAACTAAACTAACAAGATGCTACAGCTCAGTGTTCTGTGACAATTCACATTTGGGAGGGGATACATCAAAACTTAAGTTTGAAAAGCGATCACCGTTTAAATTAAACAGATGGACATAAGAAAATTTCAAGACTGAAGGCTGGATAACTTTCAAACTAAACTTTTGTGATAAAGGATACTCTCCTAAGGATACTTGTCAATATTACGGACCACGAGGTCTCTTTCTAAAAATTGCCGATCGGAGAATCATGGACAACAGAACTACGGACCAAATTAAGAAAAATAAAGAAACCTCGAGAGTGGACAAAGGACAAAATAGGTATCACTTACAAGCAACAATATCTTGATATCGATTCTTCGGTCGATTTAAATTATGGGTCGAATGTTCCCATGTGAAATCTGGTTTTGATGGTCCAAGGGACTGCAATAAAATAAATCAAATTGACCCTTTCAGGGCTGAATATATATATATATATATATATGAATTGTAAACAAATAATCAATGAGTACGTTTCTTTGCGAAGAAATCTTGAGAGTAACGTGCGGCTATACTTTCAGCAAATAGATATAAATTTCTGCACCAAATAAATCAAAATGCGATGTGTCAAACAGTTGTTCAAAGACTTTAACTATCCATCTAATATAGACCTCTGATTTGCATTACAGAACCTATTCCCATCACAAAATCAAATTCGAAGAAACCGTAGAGTGAGGAGGAAAACGACAGTTATATCTGCATTTCTTTGACAAATCATTAGAAGAAGTAATTAGACATAATCAGTTAACTGGCCTAGGACCAAGAATGAGTGGGAGGTTCAAATAAAGTTTATTTTGTACATTGTCCACAATTCATTATGAACAAGCAAAGTTACCAGTAAATAAGCCTTTTATGATCAACGTGGAATTATCAAGATAGAAGCAAATCAGTTAGTAGTAATGAATTTTAAATGTGAGATGTAAAACTTTGATGAAAAACTTACATAATATTCTTCTGAAAAGAGATAATCAGAATCCGCATGCAAACGAGCAACGTGTTCAGGAAAATCCTCAACTGAAATGGCAGGCTGCTTGCGCTCTGAAACGAGAATAAATTTTGGAAAGAATTAGTCTGTCAGTTGCCTGCGAAATGACACTGAAGACGAGATTTATGAACGATAACCAATTTCAAGTCAAAACTGATTAACTTCTCAATACTACACATCTAAATTCAAAGGGGCCCCATCTTCAATTCAGTGTTTAAATGAAGAATTTGCGGAATTTGATAGGCCATACCACACAGACACTGCATCTCTTTTCAAAATGAAATCGCCATTTTGAAGATAAAACATTGTCTTTCACAAAGGCATAAAACCAACATTCATATCTTTTATGATTGCTTGGATTTAAATGGGTTCTCGATGGTTATTTCTCAGTGGCTTGGGGAAGACAACAAACAGACTGCAGAGAAGAATAGACATGTGCCTAACACTGATGATGACTGATTTGTTTAAAATTCGACCAAACCCTTTTAAGAAGCTCTCTTCTGTAAACTTAACATGCTCATTAAAATCAGTAAACAAAGTTGATTAAACTACGTGTGGTCTTCAAACGCCATTACACTATAAAAATCTTAAAAACTATTAGGCTAGCTTTGCCAATCAATCAATCAATCAATCAATCAAACAATGACTTACCAACAGAACGCATGCTCAGTCTCGAGGCTATTGGTCTCTCTTTTCCTTCTTCAACGTAAAATATTGATCGGCCATAAGAATTGAAAATGTTTTTCTTCCTATGAATGAAAAAATTTATCAGATAAATTTAACTAAACAGCCATCACCAAACATTCACAAAAAAGCGTAACTAGAACATAACAATGCCCTTGAACAAATAGTTTGGTGTATCAATGAAGCATAAATGAATCATTTATGTCAGTGAACCTTTAGTTCATTTATATCAGTTCTGACCATCTCCATTCAACTCCTTGTTTACCCTGACGACATATGGCACTCTAGACAAGATGAAGGAAGCATGTTTGAATTGACAAGGATTGTTGCAAATTTTCAATACAAATAAAACAGTACTTACTTGCAATAAAGAAGGGCAGAAACAATAACAGCAACAACGATAAGTAAAGACAGAACAGTCGCAACAATTAATCCAGTTTTTCCTTTTTTAACAACGTTTGGTGCACGTGTTCCAACGACAGATCCCTCTACAGCTGAAATGAATAAAAGACAAAATAAACAAATGTAACCAACGGGCAATCAGAAAAATTCATCTACAGTTTGAAAACCCGTAGAAGGAAATCTATGACAACTAATGTGTAAAACTTCAATTTCACCATGATTTCATCATCTTACTAAGGCTTTAACTTACGTTTTGAGATATTCTCATAATTTTAGGTGCATTATCTCCTTCTGAAAATAGGATTTACTCAAAGTCTCATTCTCATTTTATCAAGAAACCGCCAAAAATATGTTCTTCACTGTCATATCAATATTTAATGTTTTATCATCAGCATTGATGAGAGAGCATAATTACACTTCAACAGTTCCCTATATCATTAACAGGCAATGACTGAGCCAAAGAAAATATCAGTTTGTCAGTTTCATTATTGAATAGTAGATTCTTCCATATCATTGAGTAGATTTAATTGAGCAACACGCCTACAGTTGAATCATTGTCGTTTATAAATAATCAATTCTATCAACTAAAACTTAATGTAAAGTTTGTGATGCTTTATCTCCTCAAAAATAAAAATGAAATAAAAAAGGACATCACCATGATGTATCAAAAGAAAATGAATAAAATTTTTACTAACCCGTAGTAAAATATATTTGTGTTTTTTCTCCATATAACGTAACATTGTCTCTCGTTCTCCTTACTGAAGCATGCACAGTCACTAAATACGTTGTATTAGCTTTCAATGATTCAATTTTCTTTTCCAACTGTTTTTCCTTTCTTGAATTAACTGTGATTTCGTTTGTGGCTCCAGTTGATAATGTTATGTAGTAACAATCGATTGGTATTTTCTTTGATGGTGATGATAATGATGATGACGACTGGGGGGCCATCCATTTTATCGTCAAGGAAGTTGGTGTTTTCTTTACCAGTGTCACATTGCGTGGCTTTCCTGGTGCTAAGTGAGTAAAAAGGTGAACAGATAAATTATTCCACAGTAAAATGAAATGAAGTGAAGGAACTATAATTTCCTCAACTCTGTCTTATTCAAAGCTAAATGAATCATGAGATATGGCCACATCGAGACATCAAGACGAAGGATCCGAAAAGTGCTGCTTTGAAAAGATGAAGAGCTACATGAAAGCAAAACAAGTAAACAAACACATTATCTTTTCTTTGCGTTTAGCTAATCATTGGGCTAGCTGTCATTGTCAAGTGGCTTTGGACTTTCTTTTGTTCGTCTGGTGTAACTCTTTTGAATAGTTAATTTGTTCTTCGCACGAATCAAATAGACGAATGTGCGACGAGAGACGTTTTTGATTATTGAACGTTACTCTTTATTGCAACTATTAACTTATTTTCTCTCCTTTCAGAGTTTAACTTGAGGTTAATTCATTGTTTCTCTGTTAGAAGTTAACAGTGTACCCCTTGGTTGCAGGTTTGGTTGTTATTCTCTTGCAGGATTTAATAATTTTCTCTTCACAAATAATTTTCTCTTCACATATTACATTGCCTAATGTTGCGTTTTGAGTTTATTATGATGAGTCCTTTATGGATATTTTTAATATCTGTACTGCAAATCATTCGTTTAAAAAACTTACCATATGATTGTCCATATATGACTAATTGATCACAAAAAAGTTACCTGATTCATCCGTTTTGATTTCCTTTATATTAGAATCAGTCGATCCCTCTGTATTGTAAGCAGATACTTTGATTTGATAAGTTGTTACAGCTAACAGATTAGCAAGTTTGTAATTCTTTGGGAAAGAAATTTCGCGGGCAATTCTTCGATTATTGCGAGGTTGAGGAACATCGTTAGAATTCCATTTTCCATTGCCTTTTATCTTGTAGTGGACCTGCAAAATAATATGGTTCCTACATAAATAATAATCCTCTTGATAATTATCAACTGTGGCTTGTAACTTTATATTCCATTTTAAAAACAATAACAACAGTTTTATGCCAGAAGATTCAAGACTATTTTACATCTTGCACCGAGCGATTATCATTTGTTTACACTTGAAATGAATTCTGAAATACAAACGATAAAGATACTTACCCTATATGACACTGCTGGTCCATTAATAAATTGTGGAGTATGCCATCGCACGTTTACTGAAACTTGGGCATCATTCGTGTTGCTGACCTCTACTCGACGAGGAGGACTAGGGGCTAAAAATGACGAAATTTGAATTCAAAACATTAAAGAGAATCAACATGGTTAAAAGCTGGCACGGGGCCAAGTTAAAAACGTACCCAATTGTATAAGTGGAGTTTCATTACCTAACAAAAGAAGCAATGGGTGTGGAGGCAATTTTTGCAGCGTTAGCTGCATTATATATCAAACCAATTAGCAAGATGCGATATCTCTGTCTCTTTCTTTCTGTCGATTTGTGGTCAAATCAATTCAGTGCCAGTCTCGTCTCCAGAGTGAGTTCGTTGCTCTGCCTCTACTCTGTGATCTGCGCGGAAATTCCGCGCGGAGTCAACTCCGCACGGTTTTGCGCGTAGTAAATGGCTTCGGGGTGTCAAAATTCGATGTAAAACCACATACTTTACCTATTTTGATCATCATTTGCAATTTATTTCCGACATTCGAAGAATAACGAGCCATTTCATGTTGGAAGCTGCGATGAGAAAGCTCCTCTGTTTGCAACTTAGGCCCATTTTCGCCCTAAACAAACCGTGCTTTTTTCACATTACCACTCTTGCTAACCCCAGATTGTTGCTCAGATACCTTCAAAAAAGCTTAAATAAGGTCCTCAAAGTGTTTGTTTTGAGCTTCTCGATTTATCCACAGTAGAATTATTTCTAGAGCAACGGCCATCCCATCGATTCGATACTAGCCGGTAAATACAGCAAAGATTCGATTATAGCAAACCGTGTTCGGCATCTTGATCAGAGCATGACGTAAGAACACATAATATTTCAAAAGAATCAGCAAGCTGTGAAGTCTCTCTTTGTGTCGGTTTGTGAAAACATCACAATCCTGCTATTTGATTTGCTCCAAATGACCTATTTTTATCACAAAATAACAAAAACATCAGAGGCGCTGTTATCAAGAATGAATGAACCATTATCTAGAATGAATGCGTGTTTGTGTGACTTCGTCATGGTCTTCAGACAGTGGGCAGGAAGAGTGGCAAAACCAGACTGAACTGGTTGCGTACAAAGGGAGGGGGGCAAAGGCATCTCGTAATGTCAGCAGAATGAGAAAGGCTATTTCTGTTATTCCATTTTATATGATGGTGCAGTTTGTTCGCATTTCCCAAAACGCTGCACTCACTAACTAACGTCATTGCTAGTCTTTAGCCTATTTATACCGGCCACTCGATTTCCCTATGTTTATCGCCGTTAAGCTGTAAACAGAGTTATTTTTACCAAATAAAAAAGTCGCTCAATACAGGCAGGCTCTACTGGTGAATAACTGAACAGTTTACTCTTTTCCATTAAGTAATGGCGATGTTTTATCAATGAGTTCGTCAAGATGGTGGGAGATTTAACGAAGTGTTTGCTTCAGAACCATGAAAAACAATGGAGTGTGGTTAAAATTGCATGTTATTACTGCGATTACAATATTTCTCTGATTAATCAAATAAATGAACTAACCGTAAACACTCTATTTAGCCCCCTTTTTATGAAGCCCCTGCTCTGGCTTCCCTCTCCTTAAAACGCCCCATTTAAATCAGAGTTTACCAAAGATTCTACATTTTGTTAGCTGTATAAGTTTCCATGTTAAATTTAATATGGTTTGGAATTAAACTGTGTCGAATATACAGTATGTATTTGACTCGTAAAATCATGTATTCATTCCACAAAAAATGGGATAAAATAATGAAAATTAAATAAAGAATTAAAACAATAATTAATATCCTAATCATTTGACTTTGTGAACTGCTCCCCTTTCTAATAAGCCCCCTTTCTAATAAGGCCCCGTTCGAACAAGTCCCCCTCTTGAATCTCTAAAGTTATATAAGCAGCCGGGTGACTTAAAAGAACTTTACGTACGGTATCCTTACCTTTAATTTTTGTGCGTTCTTTAATGCTGTTACTTGGATCACTGCAAAGTATTTTCGATCCAGATTGCACACACGTGATGACATCGATTTGATATTCTGTGTATGCATCCAAATTCTTTATTGTGTAAAAATTGTCACGACTTTTCAATTGATAAACATCCTTCGTCTTGCTAGAGTCTCCCGATGTCTTGAAATATTCGATATTTGTGTAAATGATATTTTGAGAATGTTTGCCATGTGTCCAGGTTATCGTAATGGTACTAGATGTTTTATTTCTGGCAAATAAACTCAAAGGTTTCGTAGGCTTGCCTGAAGTATGAAAGAAAAATGTTGTCAACATCACTAAACATACCGGGTGAAGCGAAAAACTTCACAAACTAGTTCGAACAATTAATGAAAGCAAACGTTCTGAATACAAACGACGTATAAACATGTAGTTGAAGGGCTTAGCAATCTTTTGAGCTGCTGCTTGGTCCGTTTAAACTTTGCTACCCTTTGAAGGACTAGTTTCAAAAACATGTTAGCTACTTCATTATTTTCCCATCCTTTTCCAGTCCATGTTTTGGAAGATATTAAGGGAGCCGAAATAGATATTCGCTCAGAAGCACGAAATTGGAATGAGGAGCAGAGATCAGTAATTTTGCAAAATTAGGAATATCAAATTTACATCTTTGAGGGCTTGATGACACAACTTTGATCTTGACAAAGCATTAAAATTCTCAAAATCCCAAAAAATCGATTCTCTGACATTGCAAAATGCTGTATGCTATAAACGTTTGAATGAATTCCTGATCTCATTTATTCTTTGCAGCAGTGCGATTCGGGGACCTTTAAAGGGCAGGGCAGATAATTCGAGGACTTCCATCGATTAGGGGGCTTTTAAAGGGATGGGCACATTAATCGGGAGCTCCTATCGATTTACCTCCTCCCAGAAAAGTACGAGACTACCAACCTCTTTCTTGAGTTGCAAATACTTCGATTGTTACGCCTCCACAAGCAAAATGGTTGCAAGCATACAATTCAAAGTTGTAAAATGTCACTGGTGAAAGCTCATTTATATCCAAAGTGAAATTTGAACCATAAAATACTTTGCTTGTAAAAGCTGATCCACAATTCAAACATCTTAAACTTAGATTTTTGATTCGATTTCCTCTTCCCAAATAAGCTGGTTGCTGTCCAAACAAAGTCAGAGAATTTTCTGTGCGACTTTTGAGAGTAAGTGTTGTTTTTCCAGGGAACTGATTTTTAACATTGACAGTAACGTCTTTTGTACTGTTACCATATTTATTCATGGCTTTACAAGTGTATGTCCCATCATCTTTCAAACTAGCTGCAGATTTCCTAACAATATTGCTTGGTGGAGTAGAGATAGGTTTATTCTTGAACATCCATTGTATACTTGGTGCTGGTTTTCCACTTGCACTGCAATTAAGTAGAAATGGTTCTCCACCAAAGATCTTTACAGATTCAACATTGGTCTTGATGCTTGGTTTTGCTGTTTAAAAAGAAATCTGTTTCAAAGCTTGTTCATTTAAGACTTTATCCTCAGACATAGATTTAGCTAAACTTTCTTCTAAATCAAATATTAGTTTCTAAAATTCTAGTATTGAGCATACATTCCACATCGTTTGGTGTAAAAATCTACAACATATTTCTTTGAATTGAATAACTTGAAAGAAACTTTAGCTACATTGCTACAATTCTACATTTAGTATTTTCACAAATCTTCAATATTTTTCAAATTACAGCGTATATATTTTAAATTTCATCTTAATCGAGGATGCAACAAAATCACATTTTTAAAGCATGAAACGAAAGACTTCTGCTCGATAACATATTGCAGTGAAATCCATGAATGATAGTTTCTTCACACTCTCTGAAATGTGTTGAAGTCACTGCTGCATATCAAATATATTGGGAAATTTTGTTCCTGAGCTTTAGCAGGTTTTGAAAGTTCCTTGAAGGGGCTCCTCAAGAAAATCTCTCATAATTTCGGAAGGCAGTGGCTGGTTTCAGTCAGGTAAACTTTAAAATGAATCTGGACTAGTCCATCATTAAGTAATATATTGGCTGACGTTGTTATCATCCTAATATGCAGGGAACAGTCGTCTTTCATCTTTCAATGTAAATGGGGATTGTCTTTCTGGTCACAAGACAGAAATTATAAGAGCTGACAATATACTTACCAAACATATGTAAGAAATATTTGTATCCAAAAACATCTGTTCCATTGTTTGTTATGACACAAGTGTATTTTCCCTCATCAATTAAAGACGTTTTTGTCAATTCAAAGATAATACTATCACTGAATATCAATGGAACAAACTTCTTATTATCCAACTGGAAACTGGAATTGATGCGTGTTGCTGTTACAATGCTGACGCCATTTTTGTAAAGTGAAACTTTCATCCCAACAGCTGCTTCAGTTTTTGCAAATGCACAATCAAAACTAACTTCAGCTGGTGCTAGTCTTGTATAATTTTGCATGGCTGCAAGAAAAAATTGAATGATGTCTAGCAAATAAACCTATTCCAGAGGAACAAGATTGGGAAATCAAAGCTGATAAGAAAATAAACAAATGCAAAACTTTTCCAGATTCTTGTACACTACATGTTCACATGTCCATATGCTACATGTCCATATGCTACAGGGAAAAATGTGAGCAAATAAAACAAAAAGAAATGGAGATGAACCTGTAATGAGGAGCCATGTGGACCAAAAATCCAATTTCTCCTGGCATTGGAAATAGGTAAAATCTAGTACTGTATATAAATGTCAGTAAAGTTTGAAAACTGTCAAAAAGTATCAGAAACAATCCCAAGGGGGGGGGGTACTTGACTGCAAACATGATTCGATGTGAATCTGGACTCTGACAAAAAGACTCATTTGTATGACAGAAGTTTTCAAGACTTTCGAACCCTTTTGCATGAATTTCAGGAAGTTTTGTAACCATCTCTAAGAATTTTGTTGATTTGAGGATGTAAGGTCTATTCAAATTTCTTGAGTTGTGATAAAAATTCTGAAAAAGCTACCGGAATTAAGGTTAAAAACAGACCCATATGTAGGAAATTTCAGGTGAAAAACCCACCCATACGAGCGGCATGTCCAGCATTACTCAACAATCAAGAATCCCCCCCTCAAGGAAACAATCTCATTGCTCAGCACATTTCATTCAACCCATGAGCTAAGAATCAATTTTTATGACAGCAGTACCACATATGATCTACTACTTTAGCAAAAATCACTTTTAAGTCCTGGGGGCAATTAAAAATATTTGCATGTTAAGATATAAGTGTAAGGAGATTGCTTATCCATTTGAAATGCATTGTGAAGTATATAAGGGACTTTCACAAATCCTAGCTTAACCATATAATTATCTATAGGGTGTAACAAAACTTTCTATCAATGATATCGAAATGCTACATAACTCTCAACTTTTGAGAGATCAATACAATTGTTTTTCTTTCCTTTCATGAAAACTTCTATTTCAAAGACACCTCTGAGGGGGTCATTATGGAAACATGGTTGCAATGACCATTTGATGCCATCCCTCCCAATTTAAACTGGGGAGTCAACTGACATAAGCTGTTATTTAAAAAAATTTATCAGAGTAGTTACCTCTTTCCTGAGTTTCAAATTCTGCCGTGGTCTTGCTACCACATACAAAATGATTGCATGCAGTCAACTCAAATTTGTACACCGTCGAGGATGAAAGTCCCGATATCTCCCTTGTGAAATTGGAATGAGGGAAATTTTGGTTATCAAACAGAGACTCGCAGTTCAAACATACCAAATTAAGAGTTTTAATTTGATTTCCTCTTCCTAGATAAGCTGGTTCTTGTCCAAACAAAGTCAGAGAATTTTCTGTGCGACTTTTGAGAGTAAGTGTTGGTTTTCCAGGGAACTGATTTTGAACATTAGCAGTAACATCTTTTGTACTGTTACCATATTTATTCATGGATTTACAAGTGTATGTCCCATCATCTTTCAAACTAGCTGCAGATTTCCTAATAATATTGCTTGGTGTAGTAGAGATAGGTTTATTCTTGAACAACCATTGTATATTTGGTGCTGGTTTTCCATTTGCACTGCAGTTAAGGAGGAATGATTCTCCACCAAAAATATTTACTGACTCAACATTCGTCTTGATGCTTGGTTTCGCTGTTTGATAAAAACATTGTCCAATTAATAAGCTCATTGAAATGGTTGCAAGAAATGACAAGGCTAAAGGTAATGTGGAACTTTCTGGCAACATATTCAAATAAAAGACCCATTGAATTTCAGACATCTAGAAAATCAAATTTGGCCTTAGCAGGAACTATGAATCCACAATACAGTACAGCAGTTTCATTGACAGAAAAGTTCTACTTTAGTCTGTCAAACTGTTTCAGATTAATTGTAGATCTGTTGTTTCCTGTTCAGGCCAAATTCAATTTTCAGGCAGTTAGAACTTGTAGTGTGTTTGCAAAGGACTTTTCGTGACAGTGGCTCTTTGAAACTTTCCAAATGATATATTCTAGGGGAATCTGATTAAACAAGAACACAATTTGCAAAAGTTCCTAAATGCCATCTTTATTGCAATCATCTGTTCTAAAATATGCACTAGTAAAGCAAAGACTTTTGATGTTGAATATAAATGTTTCAATTTTACTCTAATTTAAACTGACACTGAATTTCAATGCCAAATCAATCATGGACCAGAATGGAAAGGAATTCTTAATTCCCATACCAACCGTTTAAAGGCAACTTTCTAATGTTTGAATTAACAATGCGTGATTTTACTGAAGAAAAATTCTCATGTAAATTAGCCTTTGACTAATAGATTAATGTTTTAGTTTAAATATTGGCTGCTTACTCCTTATTCCACAGCTCACGTTGACTCACCAGGTACAGTACAGCAAAATAGCTTTCAACTTTTAACATCTAAAGCACCTTGCATTTCTTGTGAAATACAGTATTGTGCCAAACACAGAAAGGTTTGAGACACACTGCTTAAAAAGGATCATTTACTTAAAACATGCATGACTTCAAAATACTTACAGAACATTTCCACAGAGTATTGATTTCCACTGATATTTGTTCCATTTTCAATTGTCATACAAATGTATTTGCCCTCATCTCCAAGAGAGGTCTTCAAAAGATTAAATGTAATACTGAAATTGCCAACTGAAACTGCAGAAAAAGCATTATTGTCAACTTCAAATGTTGAATTCTGCAATTTTGCCGTGACAACTTTGATTCCATTTTTGTAAAGATGCACAATGTTCTCTTGCTTCAATCGTTCACATTCTAAGCTGATGGTTGCAGGCACTACTCCCTCTAAGGATGTCTCATTTTTTGCAGCTAAAAACAAAACAATGCATTATATAGCAGGAAGAAGAAAAACACTGTCATAGATTTGGGGGAAGGACCATCAATCAATTGTCAGACTGACTAAAGACAAGGTCTATAAAATTCAAGGTCTGTAAAACTCAAAGCTGAAGCCTTTCCTAATGCAACTGCATCATAAATGGAACAACAGATTAGACGAGTACGCTAAAGATGGCGGCGAGGAACTTTTTACCAATGCATTGCGTTTGAATTGGGAATCATTAACAAATCTATAGAGTTCCCATGATGGAACACAATGCATCTTGGCAACAAGATCCTCACCGCCATCTTAAGCATAATCACCTAAGTTCATTTTAGCCAAGAGAAAATAATAGTCTCACCTGAAATAAAAGCAGTAAAACTTGCAACAAACAGCAGTGTGATAATTTTGCAATCTACTTGCATTTTGCAAAAGTTGGATTTATTCCACTACATCTAATTATCTGCTTTGCACCTGATGAAACTGCAAAACCTGACAAGAGCAAAATGTATCAAATGAATGGCATTTGTACTGTAGATATTGAAACATATTTGAGAAATGGGTGGTAGATCATCAAATGAGCATTGGTCTTCAAGGCACAATATTTGACAGAAACATTGACATCAAGTGATAAACCACTATGCTAAATATTTTTGTTTAACACTGATCACTGCATATCATCAGATCAGTTTATAAATAAAAGAAAAAATATGATTAAGCAATGCATTAATTTGTGAAACTCCATCCCAGTACATTTTGGTTCCTTTAATTGTGGCCTGGGGTGAAGCAATTCTTCCATTGAAATGTACTGGTACGCGAAACTTATTCAGGGGGTTATTTCCCTCTGGTATGAGAAACTTATTCAGTGGGGGTCCATTTTCCCATGAGGCCAAAATATATGCCAACAGATATCATTGCTGTGCGAGACGGAAGAAATTTTGATCAATTTTTCTCTTTTTATCACTAATAGTACTTTTCATTTCCTTTTTGCACTGACCTTCTAGGTTTGTTCAATACTGTAACAGATCACTAAGTAAACATATATCATGCCCGTCGGAAAGAAATTGATCTTGGGGGGCTGAAACAAGGTGCGAATGAAGCAAGCATAGATGGAGGTCCACGGGCTTGCCCCCAGGAAATTTTTCATGACCACGCCCTTTAGATCGTTGGAAAAGGTCCCATTTTTGGAAAATGTGCCATTGACGGAGGCAAAGGATCATGACTAATGAGGCTCTTTCCATGAAAATTTTGAAATTTTTCACTTGTATGACATCAAAAGATGTTGCATTTTGGATAGATTCTGGTATCTTCCTCAAATACATCTTTTACAGCCTTTTTCACTAACAAAATCAACAAACTTCAGCAAATTATTGGGGGGCTGAAGCCCCCCCAGCCCCCGCTTCCGACGGGCCTGATATATGCTTCCCTGAGGACAGTGGGTTTGGGTGTGTAATAAAACAACATCGTTTGAACTGAACAGGGCCCAATTGTGAGCTGTACCTATAGCCTAGCGAAACCAAAGAGTTTATTCCCCAAGAGTTTTACAATTGCTTATAATATCAATATTTGTACTCTAAACAATCCTCCATTCTATCTACAAACTGCAAGACTGGACATCTAGGCTAGGCCTAAATAAAACTAGCATAGAACGCACAATTTTGTAAGTCAGCTTGGGTTCTTTGTACTGTGAAAACGACAGACGGACTCTAAGAATGTGAGTTGAATTTGGCAATTTCTGCCAGTGGATTCTTTTTCCATTAGGTTCCTATACACGGGTATTGACTGCATATTTTGGGCCTGAAGAGCAAGTGCCAAGTGGTTCGTTACTCGACTTGTGAGAGGTGGAGACAGAGGCAGCTTCCGTCCAACATACAAAGGCACGGCCAGGCGTATCTACCCTTACATACATACCTAAAGAGTTCTCTTCCTTTCCTTCTATTCAAAGCAATAATGTACTCTACATATCTTTTTTCTTGTTCTTGCATTACAGTCTTCCGTAATATTTTGTTTCGATTACTTTTTTAATCCCTTTTGCTTTCTTGACAGTTCCTTCTTCTTCAAAACAGCACTCCTTCAGAATGACTCAAATGCGCATGCTTACCACAGGGGTACAAGGAGAGAGGGAGGAGCTTTGGAGGACTCCCCCCCGTCCAAAACTTCCCCCTGCGAAACTTCTCATACAAATTTCTTGAATTCTTGAGTTTGAAGTTCTGAATTTGCACGTATTTTGTTTCACGAGGAATAAGAATTAACTCAGTCTTCATGGTCACTACCTGTGCCCTTCGGAACATTTCAAAGTGTTTAGACCATTACTATGTTTTTACCTTCTTTATCTTCATATGAAGTCTCGGGTCTGAAACAAAATCTGAGTGTGAAAATCCAAACTTATTATTTCTGGGAATATAACAAATCATTCAATTCCGCAGATAAAAAGATTATTCCCTTTCCCTGATAGAGACATTTCCTCGTTCGTGGTTTCGTAACTGCTCTGCTCCATGATGCAACAAAGAGTCATGATCCCATTTCGTTATGATTTGAGTCAGGCATTTCTCTCATCAGCAACTTTTTGTTCCATGTGTATAAAATCTTGAAAGTGACATATCTAATTCCTTTGACGTACTCCATTTTTCTAAAACTGAATCCAAACAGGAACTAAATCCGATAACACGCTCGCTGTGCAGACGCAGGCACGAGGGCGTCCTCTTCTGATCAAAAATGCTAACATAACCTTTCCTGTTTCAAAATCGTCTCACATGTAGAAACTGTAGCAAAATAATTTCCCTTATCAACGCGTGAGGCTCCGTCTCCAACTTCCTGTCGAAACCACGATTTTGCAGTTTTTGAAAGGCGATATTGATATCACAAAGACTGTATATATTTGTTGAAAATGAAAATCTTTCTAACTCGCGGAGAAACAGATCAAACACTCTATCTCTTACGACTGCTCCGATTAGAGTGGATTTTTTGGTGGCAACCTTTTGGAATCTTTGATGGTGGCTTGGGATGACGCCAACAAACAAACTTTAGAAAACATGGTATACATGCCTAAAATATTGGTATTTATAGATTTGTTTATAATTTTGTGACAGAGACCCATTAATGTCAGGATCATATGAATAATCCCAACTCTGGGAACAAAAAATTAGTAGTAGGGCAAACGACAACGAAAAGCAATATTTGAAAGGAAAAAGGAAACAGAATTTGGTTCTGCAGAACATGCTGATGTAAACGATTTCGCCTCAACAAATGGCAGTGCTGTCTAGGCAACAACGACATAGTAATAATTCAGGATGTATAAATCAAGCATCTTTCAGGGAAAGAAAACTAAATGAGAGGCTATATTAACGATGGAAACCATGTAACTGAGAAAGCTGTTTTATTTAAACATTTCGACAGATTGGTTTTGACTAAATCAAATGAAAGATGGTCTCATTTCCATTCATACTAATTTTTCCAAAACACTCTCTCCAAAACTCTTTGAAATCAATCTGTTTTAGCGTTGCGTGAAAATGTCATTTAGTCCAATGCAGCTGCACCTGATACAATTTCAATTAATTCTTTTGTAATGACAGCCTGTCGCGTACGATTGAACGTCAATGTTAACTTGTCAATCATCTCACCTGAAAATCGAATACAATACTCATCAATCGAATTATTACGAAATTAGCATTCGAAAATTGACGTCCAAAGAGAAACAATGTTTTGCAAATCACACTGCAAACCAGAATACATTGTGAAATAATTTTGTCCGCGTAAATAAATTATTCAGACAAAAAAAGGAAAGAAGCATCGGACAGAAGGCTTCCAATGATTTTTGAAAAATCTGAAAAAATGTCTTATTTACAGCTAATTGATGAAATAGTTCACTTGAAATTTTTTATATTTGCACAGAATTAGCAAAATATTAATCCAAGATCGGCATTCAATGCTTCAGTCGAAAGTTTCATGCGCAAGAAACAAAGCCAAATTTTAGGTAATTCGGACGAAAAATATTTGGAAAAAAACGCAATTTATAATTCTCTTATTCTCTGCAATATGGTTACTATCATCATTGTCCGTAAATTTAATTTTCTAAACTTATGGATTTGTCAGCCTTGTATTTTTGATGAAATTACTCTTGTTACGTGTAGTGTAATTGTACAAAGACATTCCTAACGATGCGATGATATATCAATTCGCGGCCTCCTATGCAACTACAAGCACACAGAATATGGGAGAAGTGGGTCATTTAAAACTCACAGCATTGTATCCTTCAAAATTCAACAAGCACTTTACGTATCTCTAATAACATTGTGTTAACAACAGTTTTATTCTTCAACCTCTTCTCTATTCTCAATTCCCTCTACATCACATTGATTCCCTTCATTAAACGATAAATTTTTCGAATTTCCCCTTATTAGTGTCAGTTCTATTAATATGTCCTTGCTTGAGAACGTACTGTGCTTGAAATATTGTGCTTTATAGATCGTTTAGCTATTCTGCAAATGGGTCTTGATCGACCTATAGTTTTATACATTTTTATACGAGTGGTTCGATGGAATGGCGTTGGAGCTTTTATCATCGCTGTGCACATTCGAAAATTCTTCTAAACGTATGAAAATATCGTTCGATTCAGATTCTTTTTTAGAATACCTGAAAGTGCTTCGATCTCATTGTAATAGAGGATTGCGCTAAAGATGGCGGCGAGGAATTTTTTACCGAGATGCATTGCGTTCGAATTACAAATCTTTAACAATTCTATAGGCATTCGATTAAAGAACGCAGTGCATCTCGGTAAAAAATTCCTCGCCGCCATCTTTAGCGCAATCCTCTATTATTTGTTTATCTTTGATGTTGGTGCAAGACAGAAACACTCACCGGCATTCTTGCTAGCAGCATCCATGGCAGTCATCCTTGAACTTTGTTCACTGCATGCAGATTCTTTCAATCCATAAAATATGATATTTGCTAATGTGAATTCATGGTAACTGCGGAGGACATCAGCATCTACATCATCGTAATTCTGGATATTTTCTATCAATGAAAAAACATGTCATCGAAAATAAATGATTTCATGATGTTGGTAGAACAGTAAAAGGGAATCAAACATGAAATCACTACGCAACAGCAGACAATTTTGCAATGACATGTCAACTAATTTTGATTAAAATGGTCATAAGAAATAATGCTAATATTCCTTATGATATCAATGTCATGATACTGTATGTATCTGAATGATAAAGCTCCCCCCCCCCCTTGAATCTACATTATTCCAAAGACACAATTTTTTTGCTTTTTATAGTGATAAGATAGTGAATAAAAATGAATTAAAAAAAACATTCTTAACCATGAAAGCACATTTCTGTGAAAATTGACAATCAATAATTTTTTTCTCACAATAGAACGAAATGTATGTAGTCAAAACAATACAGTAATAATGGTCATATAGTAATCAAGTATATATAGTAATCATATAGTAATCAAGTATATATTAAAATTTTAACAATAAACTACCTGAGTTAGCAACAGTATCAAGTGGAGGAATGTCTATTGAATTGACTTTGTAAGATACCACTGACCTGTGATAAAAATTGTAGCATGATAGTAAATATGCTCTGCCATTCTAATTGATGATTCATATTACTAGAATGACAGAGCAGAAACTTGTAAAATGACAACATTGGACAATCTAATATAGGAAGTTTTTGGATACATACAGTAAGCTTTTTGAAATGATAAATAAGGAGTTTGATGCACAAGGAAATATTGCCTCATTTTGGGATCTGCTGTAGGGAGCTAGGGGGCTCAAAGTTAAACATGTTTATGTATGCAAATGCAGTTTCTGTTCTGTCTATTAGAATACAAATGCCAAGCAGGTTGATAAACACTTAATATTTATGTTTTGATACTAGGCCTTTATAACCATAATTTTACTAAATTTTCAACGAATGGAGGAAAAATGGAAAAACGGAGTCTCAGTCTCACCTAAATTTATCAATTTTTCCATTTTTCCTCCATTTGTCAAAAATTTAGTATCAAAATCAAATTTTATCTATATATATTATATAATTTTGCAAAATGGTCAAGTTCCAATAGATCTTTAGTGGAAATGTCTTGCATATAAACAAGCATATGTCTAACAATTTTGTAAGCTGCTCATTCAAAAACAAACCCTCTTAGTGACAAAGAAACAATTCAGCAAAGCAGCCAGATTAAGCAACAATGATCATCATACTATTGGTTTGATAAATGAAAATTAAACCATAATTGGACTTACTTGAATTTATTGTAAAACATTTCACCAGCATCAAATTCATAACCACTGTCTAAGATTTCAGAAGCAATAAATGATGCTTCACAAAAGACAGGTGGACGTCTTCCTGTTTCAGTCATATGCATCACAATACTGTCACCTAGGAATAGAATCAAAAGTTGGTGAGAGAAAGACATTACAAATATATATACTGTATAGTGGGTGACTTAAGAATATTCCCCTGTTCAAAAGATCATTACAGCAAATCTACACTACAATCATCAAAATCTATTTTTGTTATGGCTGCAAGAAAGAAGTATTTTTTTTAGTTATTTGGTAATTTTCAAGATAGTATTCCTGTGTTAAATTAAAAAGATTCAGGAATTTATTCTTGCAAAATATTTAATTTCAGTTGCTGTTCAATTCATCAGTATATTTGCCATGTTATATAATTCTGAAGAGGATTCGAATAGATTTCAAATGTCCAGGAAGATTTGATCATGCATATTGAACTATTTTCCAGCTAATCTGAAAGACAGACTTTTTAAGTATATATTTTGGATTTGGCAACAAATTTTAAAGTTAGTTGACCGAGATAAATAGCAAACTCAGGAACTGCATATGCATGCACAAAATTTGCCTATTGTATCCTATACTTGATGAAGTCAATACAGTATCTTGACAATACAGTGTGCGGCAATCATTTAGCTAGGGTGACAATGGAGTGCATAGGCATTTCTTTGTCCTATTCATAGATTACTTCTTCTTAGCTCTATCAGCTATACATGTATACAGTATGACAGGTGAGTAAAAAAAGGTAAATCATTTGGTGGGCTGTGGATTCAAAGGCAAGCGGCCAAAATTTAAAACTAAATCTATCAGTGAATGGCTATTTCACAAATGAACATTTCTTGGGTCTGTACTGTTAGATGCAAAATAAAGAAAATGAGTTTGTATGAACATGAATTCCACTTCTGATTCTGGTCCATGATTTACTTCACACCATTGGCATTTATTGAATTAACTTTCATATGTTCATGGCATGTAAACAAAGGATGAGAAGAGAACATGGAAGTTTTGTTCCCATAAAAACTCCTTTGCAGCATATTCCACATTTTTGGAGTGATCTTATGAAACAAAGGTAGTCCTTGACTGATAGACTGCGGTTCGTTGTCTGACAATACACATTCTGTCTTTGAATGTCTGACAATACACATTCTGTCTTTGAATATAACTGCAACTGGTGTTCATTTGCATGCAAAGAATAAATGTCATATCACTTTAACAAAGAACTTTTGAATGGTCTTTTCATATGATATAAAAGTGCTTGAAATCATTAAAATTGGAGATTTCTTTGTCCTGAATCACATGTTTCTAACTTACCATGAGTTCTTTGCAAAATTCCCCTGACTTTGTCACCACAAATTACTATCATAGGGTTAACACCACTGGCTTTTGTCTCCAATTTAGCTTTGATAGCTTTTGCCATTCCAGAGTGAATACCTCCACATAATCCACGATCAGATGACACTGCAAACAGCAAATGGTTTGGTTTGCTATCATCCGAAGCAATTTCTCCTTTATCATAAAGAGCTATGGAAAAAACAAATTCAACAATTATTAAAAATTTACAGTATATAAGTTTCTCTTGTCTGAAAAATCAATCCAATGAAGACATATCCATATTGTGACCATAAAACTTAATCTTCTGTTAGGAAAAAGATTGAAGTATTGTACCATTTGGTAAATTTTTCAATTCTAGCATATCTTTTTGTAAATTCAAAACAATCAAACTCAGCGTCACAAAACAACTGGTAAATTTGATTTGAATTTCCTCGACAAATGAAACAAATTGTGAGTTGTTGCATAATTTCTTTCTTTATTGACACTCCTTAACTTTATAGTAATCTCAGAGTTTGATTTCTTAACAAAATGTTTTTAAACAGATCTTAACTTGTACAGTGTCTGCCTAAAAACAACAATGATACCTGTTGCTCCAGCGCCATAAACTTTTGCAGGCTTGAGATCCCTTTCTGCCCTTGCATATTTTGCTGCTGACACCATCTTCATTGATTTTGTGATCTTTTCAATGTTTTTAACTGATCGCAATCGCAATGAAACTAAAATGAAAAAAAGAACATTTTCTTATCAACCATACAAGACAGCTACAATAATAAAATACGGCATATAATTCGTCTTCTTGTCAAAGCAAATGTATGCATCATTTTTAACATAAATGAAATTAATATGTCATTAGCTTTAAAACATAAACATAATCTTTAGTCACTGTTACAGTAAACAAAATATTCATTTTATGATGATAATACACTGCATATTTCATCTTAACAACATAAACACTGTTTCTTTCAGAATATTTTCATCAATGTCAGGTATCAAAATGAACTCACTATCTTTCAGGGTTGCCATATTTCTTACTCCAACACTGAAAACGAGAGAATAAAATGATTATGTTTAATTGATACTCAAAAGAACAGAATAGCAGCACTGTCTGACATTCTTTGAAAACCTCAAACGAACAGTTCTGTTTGAAAAATTGACAGACCATTTGCAACATATTCTTCAGTCTTATTTGATAAATTATCTTTAAGTGGAATCTTGAATCAATTAGCAACTGCTTCTGGTGGATTCATTTGGGCGTAAAAGTCAAGAGTTAGAACACTATCGCCCTTATCAGACCACTTTTCAGAAAACTAAGATTTTCGGAGAGGTCAAAGAAGTTCTGGAAGAGAACTCACCTTGACTAGGCTTCTCAACTCTTGCTACAAACCTCAAAGTGAGATTTGCTCCATCTGTTTCCATGTTGTCATGCTGGAACCACACAAATACGGACAGATCTGAAGTGCATAAGTTAGGCCGTATCGCCCTTACCAGACCACCGTAGAAGAACGATGAATTTAGCACATCAAAATCTTTTCAAGGCCGTTGACAGTCCAACAAAGTATTTTTTACTTTCCCAGAAAGCCAGCAAGTTACATGACCAATTCTAATTTGATTGAAAATGATTTCAAAATATTGTTAATTTCACTCCCACTTTTAACTCTCTAAGCCTTGACCTCAGTCAACTCTAACCACACGATGTGTAAATAGTCTACAAAACTAGAGGGTTTCACGCGGTGGACACACCTGGGCGGCATAATGTCAGTTGCAGTGCTCTTCCAAAAGGAGCCCTAGGTCTCGCAATCAAGATTGGAAAGCACGGCCAATTTCTCTGCCGCGCACTTTAAATTTCAGCCGCGGTTCCAGCCGCGAAATTTTCGTAAAACAACAAAAGGAAACAATAGTACTATTGTTTAGTGACACAAATACAGCCGCGCAAGCAATCTGGACGTAGAGAGATCCCCCGCGCATTCTGCAAACTTTCCAATCTGGCTTGCAATTTGTGTGCAATTCTCAAAATTTATTTGGATATGAAACGAGAAGAGTCGGAGGAAACATTCATGAAGACTTTCTATGTTAACTGAAAGAGATATCGAGAAACAACACAAAATAGACAAGGTGTGTGGAAACATCAAAGGAAATGTGAATTGCACTTACACCTTTGTGGAGGGTAGATCAACTTCAAAACTTTATTGCAAGCCTTCTGAGCAAAACAAAACAGCAAAAATAGGGACCCTATTGGGATGTGCGAAGAATTCTGGTGGATGTAAAATATTGGGGCGAGAATGAATTTCTGTGTTTTCCATAGATTGGTGGTGTCAAAGAGGACACTGCTTGTTTGTTGCTGTTGTATTTTATATTCTTTTGATAATCAAGGGAGAAGTCTGGAATGTGAAAGCCGAGGTGAAAGCCATGAATCTGAGAACTGGAAGTGGGTGTTTGGAGTATACAGATGGAATTCTTCAACACAAAGTGAACTCGTTACTTCCAGTGATCATGTTAACTATTAGGAGGTGAGACAAATCAGTTGTTTTTTTCTGTCTCAGCTAGTTACTCATCATTTACATGGGGAACTAAACTTCGACCCTAAAATATTGGCTTTAGTAAACATACAATTTCCAGACAATTCTTTGCTCTGACATGCTTCAAAAAGCGGCCTAAGCCCCCTCAAGCAACTTATTAGCAATCTCCTCCCGCAGATAAATTTCCTCTCTTTTCAAGAGTAAAGGCTGGGAGGAGTGGTGGAATTTTCAAACAGTTGCTTTGTAAAACCGCTTAATGAATCCGGAAGGTAAACAATTGCACTTGTAAATTATTTCAAGTGAGAAGACTCGTTCAAATTCCTGGTGAATGGTAGTGAGTACAGGTTGGCAAACGATTGTCTTTTCCATCTAAGTGTTCTGAGCTGCACTCACTTGACTTTGTTAACAGCTAATTTTCATCATAAATGTCGCTGTCAAGTTGCCAGTTAAAAGTTCAAAATTATCTAGCCTAATTGAGGCTCTGATGACTACTTCAATGGTCAAACTATTTTAGGTATGCCTACCTATTGTTACACTTTTGGCACAAAAAGCGTCCGTAGATAGGAGCTACCTAGCTAGCTCGCTTCCTTCCTATACAAACTCTCCCCCATCACATAATGTGCTCATTCTTCGCACATAAAAATGAAGAAATATCAAAGAGATGACATCATCATCAGCAAACAACTTTTGCGCGCTTTTTGGATTAGCTAGGCCCAAACTCCCTTAACTTTAACATTTCATTCAAGGCCGTTGCACAACACGGAATCAATGGTGGTCTGATAGGGGTGGTATTACCGAGGGGCAATTCACTTGTTGGAAAAGCGTACGAGATTTTTTCAGAACAAAAGGATTCATGCAGATTTTTGATGGATTTTTCTTGAAAACAAAAGGATTTTTGCCAGAGGTGTACGAGATTTTTTGGAGTGAAATGCCCCTCGGGTATTACTCTAGTTGGCACTAAAAAACCAAACTTTGTCTGTCTTTGCTTTCAAGTATGATGCATTGCATGCATTGCAACGGCGTTGAGATCATAAAAGAGATTTAAATTACAATATGGCGCATTCATAAATGACCAAACAAGATTAAAATGATTTTCTTACCATGGTTGAGTTTGAAACAGGGTCACTTTATTGAACATCAGTGGAGCAGCCATGTTGCTTGCAGATCAAGGGACAACGCAAGGGACGACCCAAATGCATCACGGTTATCCAGCCTCTTTTGCATTGATAGTAACCAAAATGAGGCTGCCAATTTTATTTTAGGCCTTTTCAAAATTCGAAGCATTGGGAAAGGACGTCTTCACTGTGCGTGGGATCAATAATAAAAGAATATGTCTGGTAGACAAGGTAATTTTTCAGTTGTAGTTGCACATTTTAAATATTGATGCCACAAGAGGCATAGTCAACAGGCTTTCAAAGATTGTTGTAAAAAACAATCACGTTTCATCCTCCGTCAAAAATATTTTGCCAATTTTACCATTATATGACCCCCAAGCAAGCTTACTAATTATATGACCCCCTTTTCAATTATGATTTATCGAAGATACATTCTGTCAATTGCATGTACGCCAATCAGTTCTATTATTCACAATGATTGCAAATCTGCAGAGCCCACTCCTCATTCATCACTCCCTAACCATAAGCGACAAGTCCACCATATCATTCCCAAAAACAAAGCAATGTCATCTGTCCCTTTGTTGAAATTTACACATCTCACATTCACAAAGAATGCAGTTTTTAAGTGTCTTAAATTAATGGTACAATTTCTTGATGTGATTTAATTTTCTTCACACAGGTGGCAAAAAGAAGCCATTAAAGGCACCAAAGAAAGACAGCAAAGAATTAGATGAGGTAACACCATTTTTTATATCTACGAAATATTCCATCTAGCAGCCAAATAAAAATATGATTGAGCTGATGACACTAATGCTAGTTTCAATTTCCCACAAACCTTTCCATTTTCTGCTCTATCTGTTACAGGATGAAATTGCTTTCAAGCAGAAGCAAAGGGAAGAAAAGAAAAAGCTAGAAGAAATGAAACAAAAAGCTTCACAAAAAGGACCACTGGGTAATGCTCGAATTTCATTTGTTGTTCTTATTTGATTTCAACTTAATTATTAAGTTTTATGTATAAAAGTTGTACCTGTATCTGCTGCGAAACATGATATCTAATTGTTTGTGCGAAGTTCACATTTAATGTAATGGCCATGGGATAGTCAGAGCTGGATATTCAATCAGCTCTTGATTGCATCATGCCAGCAGTATTGCAGCATAGTTTGTAAATTGTAAAATGTGCCCTGTAAAAATTCTAATGGAATAGTAAAGTGCCTAAAGTTGATTTTTCTTTTCCTTATAGCTGGAACTGGCATCAAGAAATCAGGAAAAAAGTAAAAACGTTGAAAAAGACAAGTGCAAATGGCATTGATGTTTCAAAATTGTTCCATCATTTTTATTCTTACAAGATTTAAAGCATCATGAAAGCAAAGAACAAATGGGTCCTTTTCTGTAGTTATTGCATACTGTATTTATAATTTCATTTTAGAAAGGGTTATTGGTGATTAAAAAGTTGACTTCCTTCTTTAGTTCTATGTCTCTGGGATCTCATATTTCATCTGATGAAGATTAATGTTGCATCACTAATCATCACTGTTGCTCAGTACACCTCATGTATACAATAAAAAGATTGTCAGATTGTGATTTTCAAGCCAGTGAAAAACAAACATATTTCAATGTTTCAACAAATTTAATTAATATCTAAATCGTAAACTAAAACAAGAATAATACCTAATTTCTAACTAGATGCGTTAATTTCATATATATAAAGTGCATTGGTTTCCATGCAGACACTCTAAAATGCATTAAGCTGCAACTGTTCTGCAGGTCCTTGCTCTTCGCATTGGAGATCATTGTTATTCTAAGATTCTTTGCACCTTGGAGAGGGAGGGTATCCAAGCTGCAGAAATGACAATTTTGCAACAAATAACTACAAATACTAATGAATTAAAAAATCATAAGCTATAGTATTAAATCAACTTCTTTAATGACAAAATAAGAAGCAGAACCTGTGTAAAGATGTTTAGCAATGAAGCAGTTTTAACTCTAAATCTGATTCCAAGATAAACATTAAGCACTACCGACAATAAATAAAACCTCATTACCCTGGCAGCTGACATTGTAATGTTACTTAAGGGGAATGCAAGATGGTAAATGGGATTCTCTGTAAATAGGACAGAGAAAACAGACACAACATTGTTTCTTTGGCTCTGCACTGTTCACAGCACATGTGGGACATAGATTTGAATAGGATATCATTTGATAGTTTGCTCTACAAATTCAAGCTTCTAAAATGACTGGCAGCAGAGCCTTACCTAATGACCTGCAAGAAAGCATTGTTACTAAAACATTCTTTCTGTTATTTTTGAAAGAAATGATGAAGTGTCTTGTTGTTTAAAAATATTCAATATTTTGATTAGTAACTTTACAACACTAACTAATAGAATTAATAGTAACATTATTCTACAGTTTATTATATTAAACTAAAGAACTGTTCACTGTTGTCTAACTTCACAGTTATCGCAAATGTTTGGTTTGTCCACTTGTCGCTATCGCTACATACGTACTGTAGGCTGTGCTTACAAACTGGAACCGATTGGAACAGCACTGCTAATCATATCAACATGAGTTCTCTTATGATGCAGGTCTGCAGCTCTAGCGAGGAACACCTCCCAAAAACACCTCCCAAAAACGGGGTGGAACGGTTTCCAATGACCAGGTATGAAACAAGAATGCAATCAGATGTTTGCCCTTCTCTAAACTGTCGTTTTTAGCGATAGCTTTCAAAATACTGCCCCGATTTTAAAGGAAGATTCTAGAACTTTTCAAAACTACAATCTTGGCCAAAACACTTGGGACAAGTCGCAAAACTGCTCTCCTTCGGTCTTTGATTTCGTGCCCTCCGCTCCCCTGCTTCATTTTAGCTTGAATCACACGCCATTCGACCTTCTCAACGTTGAGTTAGGGGGAGGAAGGATCAGAAGATCCTAAAAATGCGTTCTCACCAAGATATCTATGGAACATAACAGCTCTCATGTAACAACCGTGAAGAAGTCCTGTGTGCCAGGACGAAATAGTGTTTCTGCCTTGACCTATGACGATGAATCCCTTGTATTCCTGCCGTAAACCATGCTCAACACGAACTCATACTGAAACAGTGATAAAGCTGTCCCTATTTTCTGCATTCATCAAGGGAATTATGATGGAATCACGGCTTCGAATCTCGAATCCCGTGGAAATGTTATCAGTCCTTCGGTCGAATCGAAAATTCTATCACATTTGCCATAACCATAGTAAATCACAAACGTCACAATCTGATTGGTACTCTTTGAAGCTCGGAGTTTGGGCCTAAATGGGCCAGGTTTTTCAGAGTGATGTTACGAGTCTCTGAAACGGGGGACTCAAGGTCATAAGTCAAGTTTCTGCCTTTTCTGCCTGCAAAATTATGCCTTTGGCAGAATTACGAAAAAACAGAAAGCTGTCCATGTCCCAGTTTCCACGATACAAAGGGAACAAAGAAATGGGATTAGTCTCAGTGTGGAACGATTCCCGTGTAAGCAAAGCCTTAAACTTTGTTGCTAAGTTACGGAACATGTTCCTTTCGATGAGTTACTTCATGTTCATCTGCAATCATGTCACGTGATTCATTGTCAATCAAACTATGAAGAACAACTTCGTCATCAGATATTCCCATGTCATGTGGTCTTGCATGAAACTTCACTGATGGGTTATTTCCATTGACTTTGGTATCTCCTTTGTGCATTTGCCTTCTCATCAAGAAATTATCCACAATCCAGAACATTAATGCCTTCGTAAAATAATAATCATAATCATGTTATCATTATTTGCAGTAGTAGACACTTTGGTAAATATTGGGGGCAAAGCTTTTGTTTCCGTAAAAAAGAATCACTTTGTTCTAACCAACATTTGGGGGCCGGTTGCAACCCCTCGTCCCCCAAGAATCCGCCAATGACTTTTAGCAATGTGATCAACAGCAATTTTCAAAATCTTCACTAAATCGTTTCACTTAAATATTCTAGAACCTATAAATTTTCTAAACTTTTAAAAGATATCTATCCAGTATCGATATACAGTACGCAACAAGGTACAACTTAACGCTGTTTTCTTTCGAAATCGCCAAGATGAACTCCAACATTTTCAAACGATTCTGTACGATGTGATGTTTGCTAGCGAAACAGAAAGGGGAGTTGCGTTCGAAATCGTAGTTTGAAATGCGAACAGGATTAGCTTTGCGAAACGTCGGTTTGAATTAGCATGAAATTGATTCCTTTTTAACCCTTTGAGCCTTGCATTGTTTTTTCATGCGTTCTCTGCCCACCTGGATTGTTTTGCGACGCATCGCCAAAACTGACCTCTAACTTTAAAATGAAAAATTCGGCGCGAAAAGCTTATCAAAACACAAAATGACGTATTACAATCTTGTTCAAAATTGTGTGAAATTTTTGTATATTAACACAAAACCTTACTATAAGTATCTTCCTTCAAGTTGCAGGTGATTTCCACGGCATCTTAGGTTGCAGCTTCTCAAGATCACCAAAAATGACAAGATTTGAGGATGAAGACGATCTCAAACCAAAGCGAAAAGTTGGAGTAGGCCATCGTGTTCCTTCCCAACGTCCAATTTATAGTTTTAAATGTCATAAGCCTTGCTTTGTGAAAGAAATGAGCATGTTTTTGCCTCTCTGGTCTCTTGTCTCATCATCAAAGCTGCCTCAGATGTATGACACAGAGAATACATTTGAAAGAAGTTGACCTTTGATCTCAAAATGTTCCGTTGTTTTTCTAACTTATCTCTCGAGTAAAAATCCCCAAAACCCCCTACCAAACGGCACAGTTCAGCAAAAATATCGACTAACTTCGAATTATATACATTTGTTGTAGTTTTATGCCCATTTCAAGCTATATATCTCAAGCAGATCATGGCTTCGTAAGAATAAATTTCAAAGTAAAACTTCATGTGATTTGACACCGTAAGATCTAGATTCCTCCATATTTTACCTTCCAGTTGCTGGCAACTAATAAGTAATAGCAGTGAAAATAAAGTCTTAGTTGTCCGTTGGTTTCCCCAGAGCTAGGATAACAGTTGCTGCTAAAGGGCAGCAGTACAATCTCTCAATCAGTTTTGTCTCTCAAATTATGCATCGGCCTCCTTGGCGTATCTCCATCTAGGAAAGGTCCAGTTTGTGGCCAGTTTCTTCAGCCAGCCGTCGTAACGATATGCGCCAGTTGCTGCATCTACTTGACATCGCGTCGTCTTCTGCTTCGATGTTTTTAGAGTTTAGGCCTATAAGGCCTTCTCCTTACTGATTTATCTTGCCATGACGTTTCGTGACGTTTCATGATTTTTCATGACGTTTCGTGACGATTGGAGCGGAGAGTCACCTACTTTTGGAGGATTAATACTTTGCTGTAAACACACTTTCAATGGAAAATTGGTAGATACATCATTTTCAAACATTGTTTGTCTATCATTTACAGGTATTTAGAATATTGTAGTGTAAATAATTCAGCGGAAAAGAGCTCGACAAACTGGCCTATTTTCGAAGCATAAATTCAAGGCCAAAGTGACCGGTGTAGGCTGGAGGATGAATAACATGCTCTAAATTACATTTCCCAAGAAAGAAACTATTTTTATTGCATTTAGTGGCTATTTGGCTCGAGTTTACAGGCATTTTAAATGGAAAATCTTCATGGGAATATTTTTTAAAAAATTCACGAACTTGGCCTAAATTCGTCGTGATGAAAACAGTGGCCTAAATGACAATATGACCGGTATAGGCTGGAGGATGAATAACATGCTCTAAATTACATTTCTCAAGAAAGAAACTATTTTTATTGCATTCAGTGGTTATTTGGCTCGAGTTTACAGGCATTTTAAATCGAAAATCTTCACGGGAATATTTTTGAAAAAATTCATGAACTTGGCCTAAATTCGTCGTGATGAAAACAGTGGCCTAAATGGCAATATGACCGGTGTGGGCTGGAGGATGAATAACATGCTCTAAATTACATTTCCCAAGAAAGAAACTATTTTTATTGCATTTAGTGGCTATTTGGCTCGAGTTTACAGACATTTTAAATCGAAAATCTTCATGGGAATATTTTTTAAAAAATTCACGAACTTGGCCTAAATTCGTCGTGATGAAAACAGTGGCCTAAATGGCAATATGACCGGTGTAGGCTGGAGGATGAATAACATGCTCTAAATTACATTTCTCAAGAAAGAAACTATTTTTATTGCATTCAGTGGTTATTTGGCTCGAGTTTACAGGCATTTTAAATCGAAAATCTTCATGGGAATATTTTTTAAAAAAATCATGAACTTGGCCTAAATTCGTCGTGATGAAAACAGTGGCCCAAATGGCAATATGACCGGTGTGGGCTGGAGGATGAATAACATGCTCCAAATTACATTTTTCAAGGAAGAAACTATTTTCATTGCATTCAGAGGTTATTTGAGTCGAGTTTACAGGCAATTTAAATCGAAAATCTTCACGGGAATATTTTTGAAAAAATTCATGAACTTGGCCTAAATTCGTCGTGATGAAAACAGTGGCCTAAATGGCAATATGACCGGTGTAGGCTGGAGGATGAATAACATGCTCTAAATTACATTTCTCAAGAAAGAAACTATTTTTATTGCATTCAGTGGTTATTTGGCTCGAGTTTACAGGCATTTTAAATCGAAAATCTTCATGGGAATATTTTTTAAAAAATTCATGAACTTGGCCTAAATTCGTCGTGATGAAAACAGTGGCCCAAATGGCAATATGACCGGTGTGGGCTGGAGGATGAATAACATGCTCCAAATTACATTTTTCAAGGAAGAAACTATTTTCATTGCATTCAGAGGTTATTTGAGTCGAGTTTACAGGCAATTTAAATCGAAAATCTCCATGGGAATATTTTGTAAAGATTCACAAACTTGGCCTAAATTTGTCGTGATGAAAACAGTGGACGAAATGGCAATGTGATCGGTGTAGGCTGGAGGATTTAACGAATCAACAAAAGGCTCTGAAATTCTTTTGTCAAAGAATTGACTATTTTATCTGCATTTATGGTTATCTGTCTGGAATTTACAGACACTGTAAACAGAAAATTAAGACTTTATGAATTCTTAGAGGCTAAGAATTTGGTCAGTTTCAAAAGAATGTTTCTAAATAAGGAGAGCCAAGAGAAACACAGGTTTGGGGCAAAAACTGTTCATAACAAGAAACAACCAAGCTACACTAACAATACAATGCACAAGAATAATACACTACTTATGAATGTAAACAAACATCATGAAAATATTCCTCCCTTGCTAGTAGCAAATGGCATGAGTTGTGTTGGAGGGCGGTTAGCAAAATTCAGCAAAATTTGAGCATATTAGCACATCAGATGACACCACACCTCAAAGATGAGAATTAAGAATAGGGGAGTATATTTATATGAGTATGGAGGACCCAAATAAGGTCAAAAAGGATTAGGAATATATGCAAGAACAAGGAAATCAGAGACAGGAAGCATGACAATGAATTAAATTGTGTCAAGGATTTCCTTTGCCTGAATGAAAAGTTTCTTAAGTCATATTTTCCCTGTGCTGCATTTTCTTATAAACAATACATGTACCAGCATTGTTGTCATGAGAATGAACATTCATGTCTTGTAAGATGGCCAAAATTTTAAGAAACAATGTCTGAGAAGTATCAATATGCTTTTAAAAGTTAAAAGCATGGATATTGTAGCAAATTGTTGAGCCTTTGTTCTTGAGAAACTAACCAATTATGTTTTGCACAGAATAGAACATTGTTTATTAATGTGATGTTTTGAAATGTCAAGAAGCATATCTGCTGCAGTGTTAGAGACCACATGATAATTCATGCATTCAGAGAATAATAAGAAACTTTCAATATATACTAAAATAAAAAAATTTTCATGTTAGATTAAGAAACTTTTAGTACACAGTTTCTTCTCAAAAGCATTTATCTCCATGTTAAGGGACAAGGAGAAGACCTGATAAACAGCAAGTTGAGAAAATTTGGCTTAAAATTTTGTAAAACAGTTTATTAATTTTCAGATATTTAAGGAGGTATACCTTCAACAATGCTGATTTTCAAGGGGCCCAGAAGTAAAGTACCATTACACGTGACCAAAATTAACCTAATTACAATACAATTTCTAACATATCAATGAAAACCCAAAAGTCGAGGATAAATATTTGCAATTAAAGAAATCCAAACATTATTTACAGCAGGCTACCCCTATATATATATATGGCAACCACCATTTGCAAGGGAGTAGGGTGTTTCCGACCCACATATAGAATCAGCCTTAATGCTCACTGGAATTAAATGAAACTTAAAACATAGTTTTGCAGCTACCTTTTTGCAATTTGAATCAACAAATGGAGTGTAGCTTGCCATATCACAGTACTGTCATAAAGCTACAAGTTGGAGAAATTTTAGGTTCAATGACTAGAATTTTGAATTTTAAGACATGTTATTTATCCTCGCGATGTTACTGGCTTAGTGTAGGATCGCGTCTGAGGCCATTTTTCGAAGGGTACAGTTTTTACCTGGAAAACCTATAAACATGTTGAAAATGCCTGTAAACTGGGTAGAAACAACTAAATGATTGATTTAATAATCAAACTGACTAGAATTTTGAATTTTAAGACAAGTTATTTATCCTCGCGATGTTACTGGCTTAGTGTAGGATCGCGTCTGAGGCCATTTTTCGAAGGGTACAGTTTTTACCTGGAAAACCTATAAACATGTTGAAAATGCCTGTAAACTGGGTAGAAACAACTAAATGATTGATTTGATAATCAAAATGACTAGAATTTTGAATTTTAAGACAAGTTATTTATCCTCGCGATGTTACTGGCTTAGTGTAGGATCGCGTCTGAGGCCATTTTTCGAAGGGTACAGTTTTTACCTGGAAAACCTAAAAACATGTTGAAAATGCCTGTAAACTGGGTAGAAACAACTAAATGATTGATTTAATAATCAAACTGACTAGAATTTTGAATTTTAAGACAAGTTATTTATCCTCGCGATGTTACTGGCTTAGTGTAGGATCGCGTCTGAGGCCATTTTTCGAAGGGTACAGTTTTTACCTGGAAAACCTATAAACATGTTGAAAATGCCTGTAAACTGGGTAGAAACAACTAAATGATTGATTTGATAATCAAAATGACTAGAATTTTGAATTTTAAGACAAGTTATTTATCCTCGCGATGTTACTGGCTTAGTGTAGGATCGCGTCTGAGGCCATTTTTCGAAGGGTACAGTTTTTACCTGTAAAACCTATAAACATGTTGAAAATGCCTGTAAACTGGGTAGAAACAACTAAATGATTGATTTAATAATCAAAATGACTAGAATTTTGAATTTTAAGACAAGTTATTTATCCTCGCGATGTTACTGGCTTAGTGTAGGATCGCGTCTGAGGCCATTCTTCGAAGGGTACAGTTTTTACCTGGAAAACCTATAAACATGTTGAAAATGCCTGTAAACTGGGTAGAAACAACTAAATGATTGATTTGATAATCAAAATGACTAGAATTTTGAATTTTAAGACAAGTTATTTATCCTCGCGATGTTACTGGCTTAGTGTAGGATCGCGTCTGAGGCCATTTTTCGAAGGGTACAGTTTTTACCTGGAAAACCTATAAACATGTTGAAAATGCCTGTAAACTGGGTAGAAACAACTAAATGATTGATTTGATAATCAAAATGACTAGAATTTTGAATTTTAAGACATGTTATTTATCCTCGCGATGTTACTAGCTTAGTGTAGGATCGCGTCTGAGGCCATTTTTCGAAGGGTACAGTTTTTACCTGGAAAACCTATAAACATGTTGAAAATGCCTGTAAACTGGGTAGAAACAACTAAATGATTGATTTAATAATCAAAATGACTAGAATTTTGAATTTTAAGACAAGTTATTTATCCTCGCGATGTTACTAGCTTAGTGTAGGATCGCGTCTGAGGCCATTTTTCGAAGGGTACAGTTTTTACCTGGAAAACCTATAAACATGTTGAAAATGCCTGTAAACTGGGTAGAAACAACTAAATGATTGATTTAATAATCAAAATGACTAGAATTTTGAATTTTAAGACATGTTATTTATCCTCGCGATGTTACTGGCTTAGTGTAGGATCGCGTCTGAGGCCATTTTTCGAAGGGTACAGTTTTTACCTGGAAAACCTATAAACATGTTGAAAATGCCTGTAAACTGAAGAGAAGAACCCAAAAAACGCATTTGATCTCAAAATAATCAAGACATTTTTCATTTACAAAGTTTTATTTATCCTTACATTAATAGTTGTACCTTGAGTTCATGCAACCTCGACTTCAGGTGAAACGTCATTGAATCGTCATGTGCAGATAAATCGATCTTCTCCTTCAGCACTACTCGAATCTCGAGGCCTCTTCGACATGTAATAAGCCATAAAAACTGTCAAAATTGCTGTCTGAATCACCAAACATCTCTGTGTACTGCATTCAATACAAATGTCTCCATATTCTTAATCAGCTGATTCGCAAGCAAAAACAACGTAGAATTCTCAAAACTTTCAACTCGCCGTAGCTCCAAAATTTTCACTGGAACCACCACCCGTATTTCACATCATTCTGAAGCTTGTTATGTGACCTTTCGAAAGAAGTCCCGTATGAATGAAAATGGCTGCTTTACTGCGTTGAAAACGCGCGAGAACGGGAGGTACTTAGCCTGCGTGCAGACTCTACTGATCCCTTTTCAGACAGGTTCTCCTACTGTAGAGTCTGCGCATCAGCGACCAAATCCTTGTTGTGAGTTCATGAGAAACATGGAACCTTTCCTGATTGGCTGACGCATATCCCCTTTCTTTCATGAGCGTCTCTGTCTTTGTTCGAGTCTGCAGGTATTTAATTAGCTCTTCCATGGACAAAGCTGGCCAATGAAACCTTATTGTATGTGGGTGTTATGCCTTCCCACCCTATGGGTCGCTCTATTGAATCCAATTCAGTGACTTGGTTCCTCAAGAGAGGGAATCGCGCGTGGCTCAGAACAAGGATTTGGTCGCCGTTGCGCAGACTCTACTGGAGTAGAACCTCTCTGAAAAGAAATCAGTAGAGTCTGCACGCAGGCTAGGAGGTACTACGCTCGTCGCAAATCTGCGACTGCAGGCCTACGCGTGGGTGCATTCTTGTCGCAGATTTGCGACTGCAGGGCTCAAAGGGTTAAAAACCACTGATGCCAAGATGAAAAGAAAGAACAATTTCAACTTACATTCATAATAAAAGGAACGACAAGCATGACAACTCCAGCTTCAATCTTTGGATGATATTTGAAAGGTGTCAAAATGAATCTTCTCAAATCATCCCAAAATGACAATTGAACCAACAAGACAATGATACTTTTCTCAACAAACATGACACAGATGTAAATCAAACATTGCCAAAACCACCATTTCAGCCTTGGGGGCTTTCCTGTTGAAAAAATAAATCATTTATCACACTCATGTTATCTCAGTGTGCATACTGTACATTTCATATTTAGTCTCTCAAACATAGATGTAGGAACAGGGGGGCACTGGGGGTATGTGCCCCCAAGATTTTGCAGTAAGCAAAGAAGTGCCCTTCTTACTCTTAGGAAATGCCCCGTTTTTCTTCAGGAAAAAGTGCCCTTGTACCCCCAAGTTTGAGATTCTTCCTACGTCCATGATCTCAAATAGTTGTCTTGCTGCTCTTCTATTGTACTTCTTCCTGCTGTCCACTTTTCAGCAAGAAACATTTGCAGAAAAAACAACTGGCGAGTTGGAAAAAACACAAATTTTGGAATAAAGTTTTGAGAATGAGAAACTTTGCTGGATTAAATTTTCCACAAATTAGCTTTGCTATCAAATTCTATGATGTCTCAAATGTTCTTTGAGTCTCAATTACTCTTTACAAATTGCCGCTTGTCAGTAGCATTGTTCAAAGGAGTTTAAAACAAGATCATATTGAATTTATTTTTATCAATACATGATATGACATGAAATGATTTTAACAATGAACAAGAATACAAACACTTGATTGTACAATAATTTGATTCTACATTAATTAGGAAAATACTCAAGAATAAACCTTCACAAATTTCATATTCAAGAAAATTTCATTGGAATATACTTCTTCAAATCCTAACCAAAAATGGAAAGTTTCTTCCCCAAGGTTTTGTTCCTTGTAGTATTTAGTCACATATGAACCAGCTAAGCCAAACATCTGCTAAAATACAAAATCCAGCAAGCAAAATTCTGACAGATAGAAATGATGATGGTGGAAATATGTACACTACACTTTCATGAAGGAGATTTAAAATACTGTAGTTTCTGAGAGCATTTAAAGAATGGGGTATTTAATATCTGTCTAAAACAAACTGTTATCTAAGTTCTTTTCCCATGTGTTTTACTAGCTAAAATGAATGCCTTCACTGACAGGAAGAAATATCCAAACTTACCATACTCCCCAAATCTCAAAGATCTCCACCCTTTCAATTTGACAAAACAAGATGCTAATTTTAGGCATATCCAAATGATGACCAATCCAATTGTTGTATCCAGCAAAAAATTGATGAAGTACCTGAAAATTAGACATAAATTCATAATTTTACCATGAAGAAGAAATTAGTTTAGCTTTCTGAATAACGCTTCAAATGACAAGATCAAAAAGCATAGTTTTTGTAATATGAAAGAGTAAACATTTTTAACTCCTTGCAATATTTGGAAAGTCTATATATTTTATGTTGAAAGGTAATTCTTTAACAAGACAATTTTTATCACAACTGTACACACCAAAAAAATATCATCTTACCATGTACATGGATCTCCTTTGAAAGCACTGGCTAAGAAAACATTTGCAAAGTGAATAATAATTGCTCCTATTGCTTGCTTTGATGTATCATAAAACCTAAAAAAGAAAAAATGGTGTTTAACAAAGTCATGTATAATTTACTCACCAATGGCGTGTTTTGTGCAATGTGCTACTATGATTGCCTCCTAAATGACTGCGCTTGGTGCTTTGCAGACTATCTTATCACAGGGAAATAAAGAAAATTGATGTTTCTTAGATAAAACAGCTCTTCAAAGCACCATGTGCAGTCAGTTAAGGTGGCAATCAAAACAGCACAAGAACAGACCTTTGGTGGGTAAAAATATTACAACTTTCCTTTAGCGCATAATTTGTCTTGGTCAAATGCCCCTAGATGCCATTTTTCCACAATTGTGTGCCCAAACAAACATGAAAACATAAAATCTAATCACTCTATTATTTTTAGCAAACAGCCAAATTCCATACTGTCTATTCCATTCATTCACTTTAAATACCTTGTAGGTAGAAAATAGTCTTAGACATATCTCCCAAATGCAGCAATTCATTGGTTGTATTTTGAATAGGCATTGAAATTTCATTGTTGGTTATGGGATGAGGCATTAAAAAGTATGAGTCAACAAATCTTCAAATGACATACCAGATCCTAACAGGTCTCCTTTCTGCAAGAGGTTCTCTGAATCTTTTCACTGGAAAAAGACATCAATTTGTCATTAATTATGCTTTGAAAGGACTTCATACAAAAATTTTGACATAACATTTTGATCAGGAATTAATGTTTGTCCAGATTCAAATTCTCATAACCAGATAAGAGATGCAAACACCTTATTGTTTGAGATTTTACAATTTGAGGCCAAAATCTTGTTCTGCATACAAAATTTTATGTTCACACAAAGTTTCACATCATAACTGTCTTCATTTGGGAATCGTGGTGATAGAGAGACTAAAAAATCATTGAAGGCATTTACAATGTTTGGACAAAAATCTGTCTTACTGTAACTTTGATTTTATAGTCAGATTCCTTAACCTTAAATTTTTTTTAATCATCATAATTTCAAAATAAAGACAGATATGGATGTGAAAATTTGTTTCTCCACTAAACTCTGCTGTAGCTAATGCATATTCAACTGTTTGTAAATTCTGTTTATTTTCAGCCATAATGCGAAAGGAAGGAAACAATTGGAGCTGAAGGAATGAGAGACGCTTCATTGTCATCAACCCAGTTATGACTAATGAACTGAGTTATGAACTGACTGCTGACTGTAATTATGACTAATGAACAGTCTCTGGGAGCAGGCCAGACTGGAAAGTTTGCCTTGCACAGCCGATTTCTCTGCCGCGCACTTTAAATTTCAGCCACAGTTCCAGCCACAAAATTTTCATAAAACAACAAAAGGAAACAAGCCCATGCAAGCAATTTTGACGTAGGAGAGATCCCCCGCGCATTCTGCAAACTTTCCAATCTGGGGAGCGGGCATTCTGAAAACTACAACTTGTTTGCTTTATACCCATTTTTATGGTGAATTTTGGTGAGGCAACCAAAATTAGATATTTCTTTGCCAATATCTGAAAAATGACCTCTTCTTGTTTATCATTAGATTTTAATTCAGGCTAAAAAAAACCACACCCATATGGGCGGCAGATATATGTACCCGATGGTTATCCCCCAAAGCAAATTTTCTACTCTCACTTAACCACAACCAATTTTTCTGATTAGCACAGCTTTCCACCACAAGTAAATAATTTTCTATTTGAATGAGGATATATATACATATTTCCTTCCTTCTGATGAACTCAGCTCTCAGCTCCAAGCCTTATGCCTCCTGGAAATTTTGAACAGATAGTATTCAAAATACAAACGGTTGATATCGTCATCGACTTGTGAGGACTAATCCAGATTAAAATGCACGCATTGGATCGCCATATACTTACAAATAAGAATACAAAATGCGGTAAAGGCGAGAATCCCTTGAAGGACTAGGCCAAAAGCGTCGTTCAATTCACATCGAAACATGAAACCATCTGCATTTCCAACACGTGAAAGTAAAGTTGTATTTGCAAGCACCATCGATTTAGATCTTTAAAAGTCCAACTTAAACATCTGAAGTCTTTCGTGCGTTGATATTTTTGTGATTTTACCTTGTCTTTTTTTTTTCTCGTTCAACGGATTTCGACTTGCCACACTGCCAGGGTAGACTTATGATTTAAGTCCCTCCAATTTCGCAGATCGAACTGAGTCAATATTGTTGTTGCTGCTTCAGTGAGGCACAACAGTAGCAGCAAATCAGGTCAAAATTATGACGGTTGTAATAAATCTACAACAAAGGAGAATCTTCTACTTCATCCAACTTCATGTATCATGCACAGACTTAGGCTACGCATCGCGCATTCACCGCTGTTGCATGCGAAAAAGGGCTTTTGGGGTAGCCTGTTCTTTGGTCAATCTTTTTACCTGAACTTTTAGGCTGATAAAAATCTATGCTACAGGGTAAACATATCCTTTAGCACCCCTGTTGGAATCATCTTGGTGGAGACGAAAATATCGAAAAGCATCGAAGTTCAGGATAGTCCTTTCCTGCCTCTTCCGCTGAGGCGACAATAAATGCATTTACACACAAGGCATTTTACAAAATAGACCTGTCAGCTATTCTAAAAAAGAGTCTGGATTGAGGGATAATTGTTGTGCATATCGATCTTCTATGATTTTGATCTTCTATCATTGTTGTGCATAACTCTTCAAAGTGTATAGAAATATCATTCGATTTAAATTCTATTTCAGATAGCTGAACCACGTGGCTGAACGCTCTATGGGGATATCAACAAAGATAAACGCATGGAAATAAGTTCTTGGTAATATTTTGACTAATTATTATCGACATTACCTTTTACTCCTCTGAAAATATCTACATCACAAAATTATAAAAATATTTATCAAAGTTTTCCCAATACAAGTCCCAACATTACGTACAAACAATTAGGTTCACTTGAGTCTAGTTGCAATTTTATACCATCCGTATTCGCCGAACCATTCTTTTGTCTCATGAACATCTATCCAGTTTGAGACTGAACATAATGAGAATCGCAAAAACTGTAAACATTTACACTTGCGTTAGACTGAGAAATATGACAGCTAAATACCAATAACAGCAAATTTCAAAGACGTTTTTTTGGAAAATATCCAAATACATTACTTTTATAAATCGAGGCAAGTTCCTCTTTTCTGTTAACCCCATAAATTAACAAATACAAAACTAAAAATACAGTAAAGGGTTTGTATAATATGCGGCATTACGCCATGCATGTCATGAATGAACTGAGCTTTAAATTCAAGAAAGAGACTGTGATGATCTGCTCCTTTGAAGGGTCCCGCGTCCTCTTCTTTCACCAACAAACGTCTTTGATACTAAAAATAAATTAATTGATATGCATCTTAGATGTACATTACAGATATTAATGAAAGAATTTAACTGATAAAAACTTTCATCCAAACAAGGTCACAGTTAACATTTTTACATTAGGATTTTAAAATGTCAATTATTAACTTATTCCAGATTTCCTCTTGGCTAAAATTCAATCAAAATCGAACTTTATTGTTTGTTTTCTCCTTGCGTATATTCTACAAATATTTCTGAAAAAGACAACAAAACAAAGAAGCAGTACTAAATCAGGAGAAAACGATGCTTTATATTCACGAAAACTTTGCTTTCTGGTTGATGCTTAAAATCTGAACTGATCAAACAAGCGATCAAAAACAATGATGCTACATTACATCACCAAACAGTTCAAGGATCTATTAAAACAATACCGATTTCATTGAGTGATTTAGTGATTCCTCCTTGGGCTTTCACAACATCATCAAGTGATTTCTATTTGATTAATCAACTGACCATACAAATCAAGGAGAAGCATCAAAACCATACCTATTTCATTGAGTGATTTAGTGATTCCTTCTTGAGCTTTAACAACATCATCAAGCGATTCTTTCATTTGTTTGACAAATACCTCTTGATTATTTCTGATACCTCGACTTTTTTTCTTTAATTCATCCATTACTTTATTTTCTGATTCGGTGTCATCATTCCGTTCATCAGGGGATCCTTCCATTGCTTCTGTCACCGCCGAAAGTTGTCGGTTTAAATTGCCAAGAACAACATTCGTTTCGTTTTCCAGTTTTAAAGACCTTCTTTGTCCTTGCTCGTATTCAATGTCCTCCTACAAATTACAGAACACAAAAAGCGGTGAGTCTTTGATGGTGCTAGACTCAATACATGCATGTCACAGTTTCGCTTCTTGATTGAACTGATACCACTACAACAACCATGACTCATTCCTTAATTTGCAGAAACAGATTAGCCTTGTACTGATTCAATACGGCCTAACATTGGGCCTAAATCACTTGCCATTTTTTCTCTCAGAAAGTCCCTCATAATGTCAGAAGGGAGTAGCAAATTTCAGCAATGTAAATAATAAAATTCATTGAAACATGTCCAGCCAATATCATTGCCTAGATATTCAGGGAGCAGTAGCCTTTCAAACAGGGGTTGCCTCTATTTTTTATTCTTATTCTTTTATATACATATATATCCAGATAACATTTACAGTACATGATACTATCTACTCTACAAATTAGTACTATACAATTGCACAACACTGCAGGGAAACGAGACCTCGAGAAGCAAAATAGAATGACTACCCCGTGGCCATCTACATTTAACAATAAAACGCATGGCGCTACCAAGGACAGCACACAAAAGAAAACGAAAAGATAATTACTTGTAAATGAAACACTATACACTAATTTCATATAATGTTTTTTATTCATCGGTCAATCGAAACTGTGATTTCAAATAATGACACAACATGTGGATTTTACGACCCGTCAAAAAATTGCGTATTTTGCTCAACCATCATCTTCAAATGTAATGTTTAGTATATTTCTGTTTTCAACAATAGATACCAAGCGACAGCCGAAGCAAAGTGTTTCAAAATAATTTCACATGCGAATCATGATGATTATGATTTACTTACCAAAGGAGAACATTTCTTTCTAAAATACTTCCGTGTTTCAGCACTTTCCTGTGGTCCCATTAGTCTTTCCAAGAAAATGATTAGTAAAGCTTGTTGCAATGAGGCATTTGCTTCCGCATTTTCATAAACACGTGTAAATGTTTCAGACATAAGAGCAATATAAAGATTGATGCATACAACAGAGACCAAAGCATAATACGTTCCTACAATGATGGATGCCAATTCTCGCTCATATTTCACCATAGCACCGAACGGGATATCTGCAGTAACTGTCATTAGCCATGTTATGTAAACCTGAAAGATTAGCAAGTTTTTATTACCAGGGGGGAAATATACGGAATAAATTGCAGCGAATGGAATTTTACGGTAACCTTATTTTTCATTTCAAAGCAGTTGAACTGGGGAATAAAATTTGTTGTGTCTTTGTTTGATGTTAACTATCATTCGCTAAAAAATAAATACCTTAAATATTTTGGGATTCATGTATAATGCAGCCATGAAAATGAAAAATTTCCAAAATTCCAAACCGATTCCTTGTACTTTTGGACGCTCAAAACTCAGGATTTTTAACTCAAAGATTGAACAAACACTAATTGACGTATTGAGCGATTCAATCAGCCTTATTGTACCAGGTTTGACGTCGAAGTAAAGAAGGCAATTTACATGTGATGAATGTATGCTCTCTAAAACAAGTTTCCTTAGCATATAATCAAACCGTTTTCATCTGCAATGCGAAAGAATAAGTGTTGTTGATGTCCTTTTCATAATTACTTGAAATCAAGCACATCCATTAAACATTTTTCTCCAAAATGACAATGGAAACACCACTACAAATAATTTCATAAAAGTGAAAATAAATTATTAAAGCTAAAGATGAAATAACTTACGATTTCGTCGAAAGTTTCAAACTGTTGTTTTGAACCTGATGAAAGTTTTTCAATAGCTTCTGCATTCTCAGATCCACCAAAAATAACCCAAATAATGCAAACATATGGGATGAAAAATTCGAAGAACAGAAAGGCAAATTTCATTGTTGCACCAAATACGTGACCTAAAAGTAGAGTGAAATCGTCATCATCATAATCATCAACATCAGCATCATCATCATCATCATCATCATCATCATCATCATCATCATCATCATCATCATCATCATCACCACCATCATCATCATCATCATCTGTACATCTGTACATCTGTACTTTCGGGTCAATCAAAGTGTCTGCAGATATTTAGTTTGATGTTTGCTCACGTGGTGGTTTCTATATAAGCTGTAAAAGTATTTCAAATTAAACTAAACTACGCAAACATTAGTTTGTGAGTGCAGCGTTTTGAGAAATGGGAACAAATTGCACCAACATATGGAATGGAATAAAACTAATTTTTCTTTCTCATTCTGTTGACATTACAAGATGCCTTTGCCCCCCCCCGTCTGGTAGCCCCTCATGATTGCAGTCAGTTCAGTTCTGTTTGCATTGTATCACAAAATGACTGCCTGTCTCCCCCTTCGACTGTCTCAACCAAAACGAAGTCAGACAAACATGCATTCATTCTATGGAATAAGAGACAATTACGAAAGCATTGATAACACCACCTTTGACGTTTTCGTTACTATGTGATGAAAATAGGTTATTCAAAGCAAGGCAAATTGCAGGATGGCCAGATTTCCACAAACCGAAAGAAAGAAGAGAGATATCGCAGATTCTTTTGAAATATTTGGTAGCTGACGCTTCAATCACCGAACAAGCTATTTCATATTTTTATGACCAAAATAGAATGCAAAATGTAAAAACATCAACTTTAACTAAAAATAAATTTGTATATAGTAATAATTGTACAAATGTTTCAAAGTGAGTAGAGTTTTCATTTCTCTGATGATCGCTGTTTACCGTGAAACAATTAACTACGGTGAAACTTCGTAGCAACAAATGTTGAGCAACTGTGCTTAAATAACTGTGTGTTAATAAGTTCACTCCGATCATAATAGATGACAAGCGTAGTTCGTATTGCATTTCAGTATCCCATGAGGAAGTTTCCAAATCGAAATCGAATTTAAGTTCGAGACTCCAATGCAATCGCAGGATGCAATCGCAAACAGCGCCCTCGCAGAAGACAGCAGAGTTATCTAATAAGAGTACTAAAATATTCAACTTACCTAACAAAACAATGAAAGCGGACAAAAAAGTGAAAGCTCTGCAAATTTTCATCAACCGAAGACAAACCATCATTACACTGAAACTGAGCACAATTGAATATAACTTGTAAGCAATTGTGTTATTTGGATGGAGCTCATACCAAACCTGGTGAAGAAATATGTAAGGTAAAAGAGTTGCTACAAGACATGAAATTAAGAGGAATGCAACTGAAGTGGAATTCATCACAAAGATATTCTACAGAACTGCAAAGGTATACTAGTATTTTTGATGTTTCTGGTTCTAAATGATGAGTCATTTTTTAAAAAAAATTTTACTTCAAAGTTAGTATTTGAATCATATATTAACAATTTTAGTTTAAAAAACTGACCAAGTACTTTTTATTACCGAACCCATCAAAAGTATCAACTTTTTCCTGACTCATTCTGTACAGCTGACAATTTGTTAAAAAGATATTAAACCTGGGTTCCTGCAACTGCCAGTACACTGCTCAAGCATAACCATTCAAAAACACTCCATGCCATATTCCTCGAATAAGTGCCACTGAAATTCCAAACTCGATTAATTTCGCTTTCAATATATTTCCTTTCATCCGGCCATTTTGGATGGCAATTTTCAAGTTCACTTTCCAAATTACGAATTGTCCATTCCCGCCATTTCAGGTCTATTTTTCGCATTTGTCTTGACATTCTTATTTCCTGAAAAGGGAAAAACTTTTTTGATTATACGTTTTGAAGATGAATTATTGAATTTCACAGAGGAACAAACAAAACACGTTGTAAGACTGCAGAGACAATAAAAGCAGATTTCAAACAATCTCATCCTGCGTGGATTTCCTCCAGCCATCTAATAGTGCGGTAAACCATTGACACAATAATAATAACATTGTTTGTTTACATTGTTTGTTTACATTTAACATTGTTTACATTTACACTGGGTAAAGCTCTTCAACGAGAGCCCTGTACCTGAAACAAAAGATATTACAGCTCTTTTTAAAGTTTGGTGCCATAGCCCTTTAAAGGATCTGTTTAAACCAGCAGGCCTTACATATGCAATCTCTTGGTTGGCCTCTGCTGAGGCCATTTGCATGGTCAATCAAAATGGCGAGAGAAAGGCCAACCCACGGCTAACCAAGAGATAGCCTATGCAAGGAATGCTGGCTGAAACAGACCCTTTCAATAAATGTTGAAATTTCGATAAACAAACCTTTATTGCAAAATAAACACTAAGGATAACAAAGATTGCTTCCAGAACAATTCTCCATGGTTTCGACGTAAGTGGGGTGTGAAATTTGCCATCTCTTGGGATTAACAGGGCAAGAATGATCCAAATCAATGTATACACCAAATTAATGATCAATTCAATCCATGATTTCAATCGTGCAAATTTATTCCACTTCACGCTAATCATTTTCTGAATCACTGGATGCATCACCAAATCAGTTTCTTTGTAAACCACAATCATCTAAACAATGGTAAAAAGAATTCACATTGAATCAGTGAAAACACTGATCGCATTTGGCTATTCACCAATCGAATCATGACTGAAACGCCACCAAAGCCCTCTTTAACAGTCAGTCCTCAGAAACGAAATGCAATAATAGTTAGGCAACGCCATGTTTAAACCACAAGTTAAAACTTTTGCTGCCACAATTTCTATATTCTTAGAGTTGCAAGAGAATCTTCAGCCAGCTTACCGCAGCAACTTCGGTCGAATATAATCAGTTATGTCAAATAAATCAAAGTTCGAAAACCATTGTACTTTGTCAAATCTTGCAATCTGATTGGTTTAATAGAAAACCATGTCTGAAGGCATAAAAAGGGTCGTTGTTGACTGGAAGTAATAACCTTACATCTCTCCTTAAAAAAAGTAACTCTCACCTCCAAAGCGGTTTTCGCAAAACTTCTGCTCCTGTCCTTTTGATTAACTTCACTCTCCAACTGATTTAAATAATAATATCGTCTTCTTAAAGCTCGATCATCAACATGGAATTGAGAAAGGGCAGCATATGCAATAGCAGGCATTTTCTCAACCATCAATGCCATGGCTGAATTGCCATTTATGTCATAAACACCTGCTGGTGTCTCTGCATCTAATAATGTCTGAACTGCTTCTGCACGACCTACAGAGAGATGACAATTTCAAATCATATAAAAATTACACAACTACAAAACGGGGCGAGCTTATTATTAATCTCGGAGAATCCAGGGTGGCTTCAAAGAGAATCCAGGGGGTTTATTAGAGAGGGCAAGGCTCGTTCACAAAATCAAGTAAAGGGCTATGAAAAACAGCTTTCAGTCCTTTTTACTCTATATTTTGCGAAGTTAACATACAATTTTATGAGTCAAATACGCACATTCGACAAAGTTTTATCCCAAACCATATCAAAATTAACAAGCAAATTTGTTTAGCCAAATGAATGGAAAAGCTTTGGTAAGCTCTGACATGAGTGGGGGCACTCGAAACTATCAATCAATCAATCAATCAATCTATCAATCAATCAATCAAAGCAAAGATACCTGATTCAGCAGCAACAAACAACGGAGTTCTCAATTTGTCATCTCTCTCGTTCATTTTCGCTCCAAGTTTGATCAATTGTTTGATTGAATTCACAGCACTGTTTCTACATGCAAAATGGAGCGGAGTTTGACCTTCTTTCGATTTCTGGTCGATATTAGCTGTTGTAAATAAAAATGAATTTAACTTGACAAACAGTAACAAGAGTCAAAGTTTCATCGAAAATTAGATGCCACGTGGGATTTGTGATAACGCGAAAGTGCTCATGCAAAACACTTCAGCTGTTTCAATTACGGATACTTTTATTAGATCTTTATAGGTCAAGTGATAACATGATTGAGAGTGATTGACACTATGGTTCGTTATTGTATGATCACGTGATCCAGAGCGATTTATGATTAAGTAATCACGTGATGGAGAGTCATCAAATAATTCAGTAATATGGTACCTTAACTTGCAACAACAGTTAGTGAGTGTGGCGTTTTGGGAAATGAGAAGGGAACAAACTGCACCATCATATGCAATGGAATAAAAGTAATTTTCCTTTCTCATTCTGTTGACATTACAAGATGTCTTTGCCCCCCCCCTGTCTCGCAACCCCTAATTGTTGCAGTCAGGTCAGATCTGTTGGCATTGCATCACAAAATGACTGTCTCCCCGTCCACTGTCTGAAGACCAAAGGCTTTGATAAAACCGCCTCTGACGCGGGCTCTGACGTTTTAGTTATGGTGTGATGAAAATAGGCTATTCAGAGCAAAGCGAATTTCAGGACTGCGAAGTGTCCACAAAGTGACAGAAAGAAAGAAGTGTAGAAAGAAAGTATAGAAAGAAAGAAAGAAAGAAAGAAAGAAAGAAAGTAAGAAAGAAAGAAAGAAAGAAAGAAAGAAAGAAAGAAAGAGAGATAGATATCGCAGCTTGCTGATTCTTTTGAAATACTTTGCGGCTGACACTGCAATAATTATAAATATGTGATTAAGTGATCTTCATCCATAGCTAGCTATAAACTTTACTAGAAAGTAATTGATTGAGTGATTATTGATTAAATGATTAAGTATATTGATTAACTAACCTCCATTTAAAGCAAGGTATTCAACCATTTCATGATGATCGACGGCGGCAGCCAGATGCAATGGCGTTCGTCCATATTTGTCAGCTTTATCAATCATTGCCCCATGCTCCAAAGCATAACGTGCAACATCAATATGCCAGTCTCTTGCAATGGCATGTAATGCAGTTTGGCCATACCTGAATCATAAAATCAATCACCTTTATTTCTTGTAATCAAAAGAAAGAACAAAACTCACCCTCTAGAACGCTTGTGCAGCAATCCGTCTCTTATCCCCCGTCGCACTGCTTGCTATCCCTCCAACAACATAATGTGATCCCGTTATCGCATTACGCAGCAAAGGGGGCACTGTTCCCGTTCTCATGCATTGAGTGCTCTCTCCGTCATAAAAAAGCCCCCTTGAGAACTGTGACCCCTAAGAAAAACTGCTTCTTTTCTCCTTCCTGGATTTTCATTTGTGGAAGCTATTAGCAAAGAGAAATAGACGATGGGCATGGAAACAAACCTATCTTGATGGTTGACATTGGCACCAGCTTCCAGAAGTGATCCAACAAAATTCAAATCTACTTTTTCATCTTCATCATTACTCTGGCCTAAACGTGCAAAATAAACCAACAGTCCTCTGCTACTAGGCCTGCAAATTCTTTCATCTTCGTCATCACTCTCAATCGTTCCATGTGTTGTTTTGAGTAAACCGCGGTCAGAACTTGGAAGACTTTCAATCGGGATTGGACCACGCCGATATTTGCTTGCATCTAACTTCGTCATTTTACGATTCGTGATAAGGGTAGGCTTCTTTCCATCACGATGTCGTATTTCTGCTTTCGCCATCCACAGATCGGCCTTGTGTTTTAATATGTTTTTCTCTGGTGCAGACATTTTTGTAATCGATCCGTTTGAAACGGGGGTTGATGGAAAATGTAATGAATCGGTTTTACTCTTTATCGAGGTACCAAGTGTTTTTGCTCTCCTTTTAAATCCTGAAAATACTGATTCACTTGTCTCTTCTTGATGCTCTTTACCATTTATCCCTGTCCCTGTCCCTGTCCCTGTCCCTGTCTCTGTCTCATTCCTTTCTCCAGTCCCTGTCGTTTCTTCTTCTTTACCGCCCTCTTCTATCTGTGACTCAACGTTTTCGCTCTGAGTTTCATCGGTTTCTTTCGCCCCTAATAATTCTGTGGTAGGATCAAATGTAAGGCTACGTGCTGATTTTCGTCGACGCTGGCTATTTGGAAGTGTCAAATTTCTTCTATTTTCGACTAGATTATGTTCCGTTGTTTCTTGATTTGATGAAACTGTGCTTGGGTCGATCCCAGAGTAATCTGATTCTTCTCTATCAGTGCGTGCTTCATTCTCTCCGTTCGACGTCATATTGCAGCATTCAATTCGCTTCAAAAGACAATTGAAATGGCAAAATATTAATGCATTAAGTTCGATGCAGACATTTTGAGGTTAAATCTGCAATTGTGAATGTTGTCAGAAATCCGGCACGCCGCAACAGTTAAACTCTTATTGTTGACCTTTTACGAAAGAAATTACTATGCTCTACTAAGTTTTATTGTGGATGGACAAAAAAGTCAAAAGGGCCTAACCACAGGTGAAAGCATTCCTCTGTTACTTTCAAACCATCAAAACAAAAGAAAGTTACACAAGAAGGCAAATGGAATACTTAAACAATTCAAGATTAATATTCGTCTGCATAATCATGTGCTGACTGTAGGTACACACAGTGAGGGAGATGTGCAGCAAAGATATTGCATGCAGTCAACGAAGGCCTGAAAATATTCATGTAACACAGTAAGGATTGAAACTCTAGATCTTTGCTTTTGAGCTGAATTACGGACATATGATCTTTTGGTTGTATTGAAAAGAAGTTATGTGTGGTAATATGCTTGATTAAGACAAAAGAAGGCAAAGTTGACCACGAAGTTAAACAAGAAATTCGATTCGCTCGAAGGGCAAAAGAACTTATCTAGATCATTGGGGAGGTTTATGCAAGCAAGATACCGACACAAAGAGTGTAACGTTACCAGCAAATCAAATCGAGCGCAATGTCGATGTCAGGTGCGGAGGGTGGATCAAATCAAGCGCAGTGTTGACATATGGTGTGCAAAGTTATTGTACAATGAGCAACATGTATTTAGAGTGATGGAGAACTCGATGGTTTACGAATTATACACTTTGGTTAGAGTTTTTAGAAGTGAGAATTGAACTGCAGTGGTGGCCGCTCGAGGGCTGGCGTTAACTTCGAATAAAATGTCGGAGGAAAAGCAAGGGTTTGAATTTCGAAACACTCCTTCGATAATAATTGAAAGCGCGTCCTCAGCAGCTTCGAGAGTTTGGTCATGGGTGAAACAGAAATTGCCTGGTGATGAATATGATGTTGACGAAGACAGTGTGGTTGAAAATAGACATGCAGGAATACAACTGAAAAGCATATTAAAGAAAGATGCAAAGAAGAAAGAAAAACGAGACAGAAAAGTATCGAGAATGTCATCTATCCTTGATCGAATGCTTGAATTCATACGACTTGAGACAAAGAGAAGAGAGAGAGAAGCTGCACCTCATCGTAAAGGCCCTATCCCAATGGAAGATCTTCCTGTTTCAGATAGACGCCAATCTAAACAAACACACGCCACATTGAACCCTGGGAAACTGACTAGCCTGGACGGTAAAAATCATGTCATACTTACATCATCTTCAATCAATCAATCAGTCCATCATTTGTATAATGAAAATATATTTTTATGCCGCCGGGGTGAATCAGAAAAGAATAGGCAGCATGCAAAGCCGTTGATTGGTAGCAAGTCAACTGCTTGCTCCAAATTCGTCTTTTCGAACTGTTGGCAAATTTAATCATTGACTTCTGACCGGTTTTAATGATTCCTAGCCTTCGTAAGGAGGCTAAATGATTCCAAGATGAAACGCTTTACAAAATCGCTGGTAACTCGAGACCAAAGAGACCGATTTGAAACACACATTGATAACCAAGGTTCTTTGCGGGACGCTACACTTTTAGACCAATGATATAAATCAAATTTGGTTGAAACGAAAACTACAGATCCATTGTGCGGACAGTCCGGAATTTGCTCGCAAAGGACCCTTGATGACAATGGCCCTTTAACTAAAAATTCTATAACCGAAGTTGAAAAGTTAGCTACACAGTAAATAATATCAGTTTGCAGTTTGAAGAAAGTCGTTCAGCTTCAAATACATTTGAAGGTCTTTCACTCATCCGTTATCTATTTTGATTTTTGTTTTCATCCTTGTGCTGAATTTCGTGACAAAATTTCACTTTCCTTATGATGTATCTGCATTAATTTCTTTTATAGAAGATGAAGCAAGCTGTGAGCTTCCAAGTAATCGTGGACTATTGACATACTTCGCAAGAATCAGTCGAAGTTCAAATGACGCTGAGAGAGTTGATCTGCGATTTGTCAATTCTCTTCTTTTGGTTGGAGCTGATATTAACATTGGTGACAAACATGGACAGACTGTGATACATGCCATCGCAAGAGACTGGCACACAGATGTCGCGAAATTCGCGATTGACAATGGAGGTGATATAAACATATGTGATGCTTTTGGTAGAACTCCATTACATGTTGCTGCTGCTGTTAATTATCCAAAAATGATTGAATTTCTTGTTCAAAATGGTGGTAAGTGTTTTCAATGATCAATGATGATTCAATGTTATCGAAAGTGATTCACAGAGATTTTGAAACAATTTATGAATGAATTAAGAGATAACTGATTGATTACTCAATCATAAATCAAGAAACGAGGCACATCAGGTAACAAAAATTTCACGACAAGCCGGCATCTGAAGTGACTCTGGCCTGCGTGCAGACTTTGGGGCCACTAGGGAAGACAGGAAAGAAAAATGTGTAGTTTCTTTCTTTTCTCTCCTCCAGAGTGGACCAAAAGTCCGCGCGCAGGCTAAAATGACGCATATACACTGAAATAGTGGTTTTTAAATCGGTGGTTATTTAGCCAAAACTCAACTTGGAGATTCTTAATCTACAGTCTCCTTCATGCAAGCTTTTACTCTATTAGCAAAATATTTGCCGTTGATGTTGTTGTTTTTGTTGTGTTGCATTTGTGTTGCGTTGTATTGCGGTGATTCCAACCAATCTGCATAACAATGATTCTAATCTTTTCAGCAAAACTTCATGCAAAAACAATGGGTGAATTGCAAACGCCGATGCATTATGCAGCAAGAAACAATGCAGTGGAAAGTTTGAAATGTTTGATGAAACTTGGAGGAAAAGTCAGCGATCGTGACTATAAGGACAGGACACCATTGTTTTTGGCTGCTGAGCAAGGCAAGAACTTGTCAGCGTTATATCCTAAAACACCGGGTGAACCAGAAAAAAGTTCCCACTTTTGAAAATTCGTAACACCAAGACTAATTCACGAATTTGAATCATTCAAATTCTAGTTAAAAGCCGAAAGATCAAAGTAGTTTTGTGATTTTTCTCGCTGTCCTACCAGCACTACAAATATAGGTTAATTCAACTTTACAAAAATTTCATGGTTGCAAAATGACTGAAAAATGGCCTAAAACATAGATCAATGCATAAAAGGCTGCTCGCACAGAATGATGAAGGAAATGCAACTTCTCATGGGTGAGAGATATCATCTAGGCATTAATTGCCTTGGGATTGAAAATCTTTCGTACTTGTTTGAAAATCAATGTCTTATAACTCTTGAGAGAGTTGAAACGCCCATGGTCTATTGTTCGATTTGAATAGAGTCCTGACGATTTGATCAATGTTTTAGGCCCTTTTTCCGTCATTTTGCAACCATGAAATTTTTATAAAGTTGAATTTACTAATACTTCTAGTGCTGGTAGGACAGCGAGAAAAATCTCAAAAATACTTCGATCTTTCGACTTTTAACTAGCATTTGAATGATTCAAATCTTTGAAGTAGTCTTGGTGTTATGAATTCTTAAAGGCAGACTGTCCCCTCGTTGATTGGTCACTTTAACAATAGGCGTGTGGCGAATGAAGTCATTCAATCATGACAGAGATGAAAGAGGATGCCGCGCGAGTTGGCGAAAATAGTAGGCCTATGTAGTTGCAGCGAGGAACATGGCAAGACGATTTGCTCTTCCTAACATTGAGAATGACGCAACGCCATCTTCAGTTGGAACGCCGTTGCTTGTTTTTGGACGGGAAAGAGTCACTTCCCAACAACATGGCTTGGTTAGCGACTTTACGTCGGTGTTTGGTCCAAACACAAACACGTCCAGCACAAGGGAGCCTGTCGTCAGTCGGAAACCCAAGCTCATTCCTCAGTTCACGCTCAGTTCATTCCTCAGTTCACGCCATGAATCGAAGGTCTTCTCACGCAGTTCCATTCTCACGCAGTGCCACTTTCTGAAAACGAGTACTGCCAAATGGCCGCCCTCGACCAAGCCTTGAGATTCCTGTTGAGCCATCCCTTCCGCAGAGCTGCGGATGGCAGCCATTGCGATCTGATCAACTTTTCGAAGAGATTCTTCTTTGCGTAATCCTGCACGCTGATTGGCTCTCCCGTTTGGAAGGTCACTCATGCATAATATTCATGGCCACGAAAAAAAATCGAGAACAATAGGGGACAGTCTGCCTTTAAAAATGGGAACTTTTTTCTGGCTCACCCGGTACAAACTCTTTTTGGATTTTTGCCAGTTTTAACAAACTTACACCTTTCTATTTTTCATAAAATTATCACTATCAGCATTATTATAATGATTGAAATTTATCATTCATTCTTCAATCAATCACTCAATCAATCAATAAATCAATAAATAAATAAATATCAATCAATTTTAGGTCGTCAAGACGCAGTGGAATACTTCTTGGGATTGGGTGTAGCCTCTGCGGTGTATGATAGTGATGGAAACTGTGCAGTATCACTGATGATAGAGAAGATGCCACAGTTAGCGAAAACAGCCTTGGATCAATTTTTCATTGAAGATAAACCAAACCGAAAGAACTTCTACTACCTGAGTAACCTAGAATTTGATGTTCATTGCAAACTTGGCCGTACACCAGCAAGGCCTGTACTCGAGGTGAAGGATTGTTCTTCCTTTTTCCTACTTAATCTGAAGGTAGTTATAGGACAAAGACAAACAAAGGTTATCCCCAGCTTATCAAGCAGTTTCCTGATCGGCCCTGATCCTTCGTCCTGATGTGACCACACTTATAGCTTCAAACTACAAACAGTACGCGACTCTCTTCAACCTACGGGGCAGGTTCGGCAAAGAGATCAAATTAGCCGAAAACATTCCAAATTTTAAGAGTATGGTAATAAAATGGGATGGGCCAACTTCCGGCTGTAATATCTGTAGCTAGCACCGAAATATGTATATCACATAGATGGACTGTTAGTAGTTTAAATATTCGATTTAGATTAGTTTCTGGTAGTTCATATTAGAAGCTAGAGTGAAATTGAATCAAAATAAGATGACAAACAAACAAAACAAAACAGGGGTGCAAATTACTGCTAATTCGATATGTTTGTTATGCTCTATCGATGAAAAACAAACCTACGGAACACAAGTTTAGTTTCTTAAATTCAATTTAAATTCGTATTGTTCAACTCCCTGTGACACTTGTAGTGTTACACATTGCAAATTTTTAGCGTAACTCTAAATTATGGACCACGGAACCACGGACCACAGAACAAAGGAACTAATAAAGAAAAACATTAAAGAAACCTCGCGGAGGAGAGTAGCGTAACTCAATGAAAATCTATTTTGTTCAACTATTTTCAGACGTTGGTTTACCAAGAAGATATTGGCCTCGTACAACATCCCGTCATCAACAAACTAATTGAAGTTAAATGGAAAAAATTTGGCAAACTCGCTTCAATCATTGACATCATTTTGAATTTGTTGTATGCCTGTACAATCACTACACTGGCCGCTGACATTCCAAATGTAACAGTACAAGCCCATTTTTATACACCATTAAAAACCCGTGGTTGGAGAATCGGATTGGAAGCATTTTTCATTATTCTCACTATTTACTTCATTTTCGTTGTAAGTACTTACACTTTCAATATTGATGTCATTTAAGCAACCATTGACTTACCATAGAACTACTATTGAGCAACTGTTGGGCAACTAGTGAGCAACCAGTGAGCAATTTTTGAGCTACAATTGAGCAACTGTTGAGCAACTAGTGAGCAACTGATAAGCAATCATGATCAGGAAGGTATAAGGTATGGTTTGATTTAAACCAAAAATTAAATTGCCCGCAAAAATTTCCAGAGTGAATCCCTGTAGCGGTCTCACTATTCGTATTGCGCAACGTTAAGCGACTGTTTGGCAACCCTTGAGAAACTCTATTTCTCCATCTAAAAAACTTAACTAGAGAATTCTATGGAATAAAATTGATCAAAGGTGGGATTGTCCATCATTCTCACGATCTATTTCATGTTTGCAGTGCCTACCTATATTTGCTCTCTTCAACCATTCTTGAGCAAGCAAGCCTTAAACACATCTTAAGCAACGCTTGAGAGACTATTAGGCAGTTACGAGCAAATCTGGACTAAACACTGAGTAACGATTGAGCAACTATTTGGCAACAATTGAACAATTCTTGAAAAAATGATTTCTATTCATTTATATATTCAATCTCTGCATAGTATAATGCTAGGATCATTCCAGCGCAGCAACCGCGCAACTGGCGAAAAGCAGCTATGTAGATCGGTTTATTGCAATTGGTGAATCTTGTATCTTTGTTAATGCAACCTCCGCAAAGACTGCGCAGGCTTTCTTGAAGGAGCTGTCTGTGACTGGATAAAACCAGATAAAACAAACATGCTGCAATGGGTCATTCGAAAGATATTTATACCTGCATTACTTGGTAGTTACAACAATAACTACACTCACATTCAATCAGCTGGTTTTAATTGTTTGCAAAGTGAGCAATGCTACAGACTCTAAGAAAGTTTTGATTACCAAATTAACACAAAACACAAGGAAAGCTTTGCATGCATTTCTGAACCGACATTCGGTTCCTCAGAGGTCAAAACTTTAAATTCAAAAACCACCTTACAAAAACTACAGACGGCGATTCGATCAACTGTGGACATGACATCATTTACGAAAACAAGCCATATAATTTGAATCCGTAGCTACAATATTCTCTTCTTGTATCAAAGCTTATGAAAGTCCATGAAAAATACTGCCAGTCAATCAAAACTGTTGCAGCTTGATGTTAACATTCCAAATTCAATGCAAAACATCAAGTGACATTGGGACCAAGTGTAGGTAAACAAAAAATGTTGCCGCACGGCTACGGTCGGATCATATTGACTTGTAATGATGCTGAGTCATGGTAAGATGTCTAGAAATATGCAAATAGTAATCAATAGACCAAATCGGCTAAGGTTTGTTTACACCTACCCTAGGTACCAGAGTCCTTTCATCTAAATTTCGAGGCTCTGGTACCCAGGGTAGTTTACACCCATTTCAAGTCATGTGACCCGTCTCTTGACAAAACTTCTTTTGATTTTCCTAACATATTTCGTGCCATGCAAAGTTTTGCCATGAATGCAGAAAGTAGAATAATACTGAAACTTCCCAAGAGCATGGTCACATGACTTGAAATGGGTATAACAAACCTTAGCCGATTCGGTCTATTTTAGGAATTGATTTCAAACTTGGATATTCCCTTGCAAGATCCGCTCTTCAGGGGCACATAACCGCTGGTAAATGTAAGTGACCCCCCCCCACCCCACGTTGGGAGACTATTGCCTTGTCCTTCCCTTGTTCAGCTGCACTCACATAACTTTTTTTATCAATATCATTTTTATCAATTAACATTTATTTTATCAATATCATTACACAGCAAACAAAAACTGCGAGAAGGGTGAAACAAAGACATGAAAACTGGACAAAATGGCGAATTCGTTGCATGTCACGTGATCTGAAGCATTGTCATCCACAATGGCCAGAAGAGAAAAGATATCTCAAGGGGGAAATAAAGAGGATACAAGAAATGCCGAGTGCTTTTCTCAGAAGTCTTTGGGATTACTATGAATGGGTATCCTTCATCGGAATCTTTGCAATTATTGGAGTACAAATTGCATTTATAGTCACACATGATAGAAAATTGAGGACCGTTATGAATCTGACATATTTACTTGAAACACTCCTCATTTGGTTGCGTCTTCTCAAGCCGTTCAGGACAGTATCAGCATTATCGGGTCTAATTGTCATGTTAGGTAAGTAGCATATTACTGCCGTCATAGTTGTCCTCATTAACAATGATAGACCTTCAAACTATAACTTATAATCACCCTTGGACATTGAGTAAATGGTTTCACGGCCAATCCTTTATCTATCTACATATTAAATGCTTTATCCTGAAAGTGATAGTGAAGATGGATCGGTGCAATTTTCATATATCACATGATCCACAGAAAAGTTCCCGCTTTGGAAAATTCATTCCAGCAAAAGTACTTGACACCTTTGAACGATTCAAGTTCCAGCTAACAGGTGGAAAAAAAAGCAGTTTTGACATTTTTTCTCGCGTTATATCAGTGAAAATGTATGGAAACTCGACATCAGGAAAATTCCTTCGTTGCAAAATTCCTGAAAAAGGGCCAAAATATTTGATGAAATTGTTAGGAATCTCCTTATACAGAGCAACATGGAAGGGCATTTCATAGCCTGCGTGTATACTCTGCAGTCAGTACGGAGCAGCGAAATGGAGAAGAAAGAAAATTCTTCCCCTCTTTTCTCCTCCGTAATGGGTGTAGAATCTGCACGCAAGCTAGCATTTCACTCTCTCTCAGCAGTTGCAACAAACAGATTCAAGCAAAATCGCACAAAAAATGTGCAGAAGAAATCTCTCCCACCCAAGAAAATCTAATTCTCTATCTATCTATGCTATCTAAACACCGCGATTGCTTTATGTTGAAGGTGACATTGCAAAGGGAACTGTACAATACGGATATATATTCCTGGAGTTCTTCATACCAATATCAGTTGCATTTTTTGTAATGTTTGGAGGAGAAGAAAATGCAAAGATAATGAAAAATAAAAACATTAGCGATGACAAGATCCAAAGATACAGCAAAATAAGTGAAACGGTGAGATATCAAAACTTTTTCTATTTGAGTCATTGCTCTGTTTATGATCCAATGCAACGAATTGCTTGCAGGGAATGAAGTAGGGCAGTTATGTGATCAAACGATTTTGAACGATTTATGAGTGAGATTTTAAAAACAATACGGGATCTGAATCCAACATTTAAGAAGAGAATTTTCAAGAAGCAAAACGCTGGTTTTAATCCGAAGGCATGGAAGGACGCGCAGCTTCAAAAGGTACACAATAAATCCTTTGATAATGATACTATAGCCCTCCTTGGAAATAGAATGTAGCATATATTACCACACGAGATAAAAGACTCAAACTCCTTTCCAATCTTAACAACGCAAATAAAGTGCTGGAAATGTGGTAAGGTAATTGCAACTTTAGGTTCTGCAAAGTATAAGTACGACAGTTTGGGCTCATAATATGATAAAATTGCTTTATCCTTCATGTAATCAATTAGCTTAAATAATTGTTTGTAAAATCTTATCTAATGCAAAGTAGGCTTTAACTAGCTGTCATTAGAGCTAATATTATTGATTTGTCTCGCCTGCTTTAAGTAAATGAATGAGTGAATGAATGATCGAATGAATGAATGAATGATCGAATGAATGAATCAATCAATGACCTAATGAATGAATGAATGATCGAATGAATGAATGAATGAATGAATGATCGATTGAATGAATGAATTATGCTAATGATGATGATGATGATGATGATGATAATGATGATGCTAATGATGATGATGATGATGATGATGATGATGATGATGATGATGATGATGATGATGATGATGATGGAAATGATGATGATGATGATGATGATGATGATGATGATGATGATGATGATGGTGATGGAAATGATGATGATGATGATGATGATGATGATGATGATGATGATGATGATGATGATGAAAATGATGATGATGACAAGCAATATTTGCCCACTTACGGGTGGGGAAGTTCTTACCCAAGTAACTTTCATTTATTGACGGCTCCTTCGAGCATCCGATACAATGAAATAGCTTTACAAGAATCACGTTATCAGCACACTAACACATTTAATACCAATATAATCTTCTTTTAGATGTTTACAATTTATTGGGTGACATTTGGAGGTTCATTGGAGACAGATCCATTAGAAGCAGTCGATCGAGATTTGGCACATGTGATGGTGTCTATCTTTTTTGCTGTTCTTAAAATCATGGCCGTAAATTTATACATCGCACTGATGTCTGAACTCTTTCAACGTGTTTACAAAAATGCGAAAGCAACAGCATTGCTTCAAACAGCAGCCTATTTACTGCAAGCAGAAAGAAATTTGAGCATCAAAAATTCAAAGAAATTGAGAAAAGATATCAGAAGAGAGTGTAACCCTTTGGTAAGTAAAAAAAGGCAGATTTTGTGACACGATACCATCAGTTGCCTTTGATTGGCACCAGAATTCAAAGCGATTAACGACCGCAGACAAAGGAAATTCTCTTAACCTGTAATCTGAAACAAAAAAAGTCGGAAAAGTTACTCTAAAACCTAGGTAGCTACCTCATCGTACATTCCAGGATGTCTTCAAAGAGCAAAACTTGAACAAATAGCGAAAGAAGACGGATATATCTAATCACCTGCCTCGGGCATTCTGTAAATTTGGTTCAGAAGCTGAACAGTAAATCTCTTGATTACAACCAAAAAATGCAACAAGTGAATTGCCTCCTAATCGGCTAAAATCTGTTACCAGAGCAAGAGCAAAATGGCAAATTGCTTGGAATCTTTTCGGATCAATTCTATTAGGTCCTTCATTTCTGAGCTTGCGAGCGGCTTAAAAGATATGAAATTATTCCTAAAAACTTATTATCAACTGTTTTTAAGTCAATCCTCTAAAAAGAAGATGGGATTTTTATGAGAGCAAATACCTGATGATTCAAAAGAATTTAACACATATTCAAAACTAAAATGTTAATGTATCAATCAAAGGCTAACTTAAATTGGAAAAGTTTGTGTGGTAAAATCATTCTTCTTTTAGACTTAAAAAAGAGGAAAATGATGGTAAAGGGTTTGCACGGGAACGAGAAGTCCAAGTTCCATTCTGGTCCATGATTTACTCGCCATTGAAATTTAAATCCAATGTAGTTGTCAGTTTCAGAAATAGAATTTTAAAATTCAATGCCAAGTAAATCACGGACCAGAATGGAACATGGAGTTGTCATTGGCATTCATGCCCCTAAGAGACACTTGTGTAATGTTTGGGTCTTAAAGATGAGTGATATTACGAAATAAAATTTTTACATCTAAGCTAGCCTTTGACTCATAGATTAATATTTTAAGTTTTGGATATCGGCCAAATACTTTTTACCTCACGGCCCATCAAACGTGTAAACTCTTTTGACTCACCTGGCCTTAAAGAATGGATGGCTTTTGATTTGCCAATAACTAAACAAATTCCTTTCGCAGGAAACATATGAAAGCATCGCCGTTACATCGAATGAACAAGAAAGGGAACTGGAGACTGCAGTTGAAAGCATAAATAAACATATCAACGTATTAACAAATGCACTGAGTAAGAAAGGAGAAAAACATGGCGACAGCCAAATTGAACAAGAGCAAATACACAAAGCACAGTTAATCATGAACAGTGTTGATGAGTTGATACAGATACATGGTCACATGGAAAGTATGTTTAAAGAGAAATGGGCAAAGATTGAAGCCAACCAAAAGAATATCACAAAACTTCTCAAATCGCCTGGTAATACCTTCTAGAATTAAAATCTTGATTGATTCCCCCTCTATGCAACCGAACGCTCTATGAGTATGAGAGGTCTCGGTTAGGTGGAAATCTCGTTTTGATGAGCGATTTCTGGGACTCATCGCAGACTGATGAATCAGTGGGGTGAGTGACCGGCTAACGGCTTTTAAAGTTAATGCTCGGTCATGTGAGGTCAAAGTCTACTAATTACATGAGTCTCAGTTTTCCGTATTGAACTGAATGATGTCTATGGCTTCAAATTGATATGAGCGAAATGATAAAAAATCAGACTGATAACATTGAATGAATACAAGGAATTACGTCATCAGTCTAGTCAAAATTATGATGTTTAACCGTCTCGATGCCTTGGCCAAGCAACTCGCTTCGCGGTCCTTCGGAAGGGACGTTAAAGCAAAAGAGTTCCGTCCCGAGATGTAGCATGCACAGTATAGCAAGCCTAAATTACTTTTAAAAAGCTAGAAATATTTTCAGCCAACTGGAAATTAAATAATGAGTGAATGAATGAGTGAATGAATGAATGAACATATATGCTAAGTTTTCGTTATTAACTGTTTGCAGTATGGGCTTCTTGCTGCGTTTTCTTTCAGTGAGGCGACAACTGAATGAGCCTACCAAGGGTCATCTTTTTCAATATTTCATTGTAAGGCTTACCGCAGGGATACAAGGGACTTGGGAATCAGCTTATAGAATAAGTCTATATCATTTACAAATGTTGATGACGGCTTTTTAAAACAAATGAGCAATCAATTTTGGTTCGTTTTGATTCACAGAAGTTGCACGATATTTGGAGAGAATGGCAGAAAAGAAGAAAAAAGACGAAAGAAGAATAAGAGCATCATCAGTTGGTCCGGCGAGAGGCAGAAAAAATTAACCAAAACATTTCGTCAGCCACAGTATATATTGTAGTTTCTGTGTTCATTTTGAAGTCTGTAGAAAGTTTGTTTAAGCTGGAGGAGCTGTATCGGCATTTATAAGAAAGAATAGTCGAGTAGACTTGAAGTTATGAGGGTATAAACACATCAAGCCATTCATGAATTCGGTCCTACAGAAAGGATTATTTTCACACTTGAAATCCGTTCCAGGACGCTACCTACATGAGGCTTGCATTATTCTTGGGAGCGGCATTGCCAGTTAATTCATCGGGAAGTGTTTCAGAGATTGAATATGATATCCAATGTAAATGCGTTTTCTAGGATCTGAACATTCAGTTTAAACAGTAAATGTTTAGAATAAGTTGCTGTCTTTACTGTTTTTTAATGGGAAGGTAGTGCTAGGCTTTATGGATCTGTTTCAATCAGCATGCTTTGCGAGTGTCATCTCTTTGTTGTCGCCATATTAATGGTCCATGAAAACGGCAAAAACAAAAGCTAACAACAAAGAGATGACAGAAACCATACATTGACAAAGATGATCTTAATCTTTGCATTGGTCTGAATGCAAGTATCATCACGATGATATTTTTCCTGATGTGTAATATTTGTTTGGTATGAACAGCAAAAGGGAGCCTATATAAATCATAAAAAAGCACTCAAACTCAAAATCACATTAAAATATGTTCAGAGGTGATGATTGAAAACAAAATAACAAAATCCTGAAAATCATGGCAGTTTCTTGCTTTGATTTTAAAATCTTTTTCTACAATTTGATTATGATTATTGAAATAGCTACAGCTTTTAGCTTTAAGATAAAAAAATTTACCCTTAAAATGATTGCAACTCTGTTTTGTCCTTTGATACTTTGTGATACCTATGAATCATCTAATCATGATTAATCAAATGTAATCAAACCTCAGTGATTTTATGATTGTCTTGTAAGGTCTTTCTCATCAATTAGACTCACTTGAATTTGGCAACTTTGTTGTTGATTGGTCCTTTGAAACATTTTTCAGACTTCTGGAATTCAGCAATCTCTGGGATCTCCTACACAAAGAGAATCGTATTTGTAATGCTTAATACACTATCAAGAAAAAACTTGAAAGTTGTAAGTGTAGTAACTCAGATGATGGTAGAACAAACAAATTCAGAAAACAATAAGATAAAATAGTTCCTCACTATACATCATGAATCTTTTTTGGAGTCCTTCCTTTTCAATATAATACTTTGAGCACCTTCTGGGCAGTTCTTTTGGCTTGTGAATTAATAAATGTTTTTGCTATTCACAAAGAATCTTGATCAAGTGATACTTTTTATACATCTTTATATGAAAGGATCGACTGAGCAGTGTTAGGGTTCCAACCACCATTCTGTACATTCAAACATACTACCAAATCTATCACATTATAGTTCAATTTAGATTCTGTGCAGAATTGCTCAAGGGCCTACCGCTGCAGTCCCATAAATAACTGAATGCTTATTGGATCACACACAGCTTCTGGTCGAGTTGTAATTTTCCTGCCTTGTCAAAGCTTTTTGCAATGAAAAATTCCCATCTATAATACTTGTTTTGCTGTTTGCAATCAAAGAACTTCTGAACTTGATCCAGCGTTGAAATGTGATTCGTTTTAGCAAAACTGGACAAAGCCACTGATGTTAATTGTGTTAAAATATTTTGAAGGGAAAAATATTACACAACATACCTCGAATCTCTTCAAAAAGTCCTGAAAACAAAGATGAAAGTTTCTTATAAATTGAAATTGGCAAACAATATTCATTTGAACAGGAATACAACCAATGAAGATTCACATAAAAAACCTATGCCATCAGCTCCTTTAACTCATGTATTCAAGCATGTGCCTCACATGTATTGGTCTCAAGTTGGTACAAAGATGACTGTTACATAGCTCATCCATTGCTCTGAGCTTAAACAAATTTATGAGGAGCATAAATTTCCTGATAAGAAAACCACTGAGCTGAATGGGAAAAAAGACAAGCAGCTTTGGTGTCACTCTGCATACAAGCTACACTCTGCACAGCTTCACTTGCATGAAAATGATGTATGGTATGAGAGAAATGGTACTTCAATATCAAACAGATTGATTGGTACTAAATTTATAAACATCACTTGATAAACTGCATTTTGATGTGCAAAGTGATACTTTGCTTTCACTTCTTCAGTTGAAATTCCCTTTGTAACAGCTCCATGTGCAAGAAGGAACTTTGTGCCAAAATATTACAAACACGCTACTGTCGTAAGGTATATAAGCACTTTCAAAAAAGTTTAAATTATATGAAGACCAACCTTTAAATTTTGATGAGGTTCCAAAAATGAAGCATCGTACGCCTTGTGTTGATCCAGTAATTCATACATAACAAAGTCTACCATTGTCAACTGCAATGTCAAAGATAAATAAAAACCTTTTTAGTTAAAATGACAAAGTTTTCTTTTAAAATTTCCTATAGATATATATACAATACAGTCCTAGCATACAGAAACATTGTTTAAGAATTCTTGTTTTGGAAAATTTGAAGTATTTGCGGTGGCTCAAAAACTCTTCATATCATGCATAGCATTTGTGTCATGTTAATGATTGTATATACTCGTTAAGCACCATACTGTACTTGATGAGATGCTGAGAACACAAAGGGGTACTAAGTGCTTAAAAGAAAATTAATAAAAAGGGTTCATTTTGATTTTGACTCACCTTATCCCCAGCAAAGAACTTCCTTTCTCCAAGATAATCACTGAACATCTTGATTATTGGACTTATCCTTATTTTGTAGCCTTCAACCATCTCATCCTGTCAAAATTGAATTCAGAAATTTGTCATCAAAAGTATCATTTATCAATCTCAGTAACTTTCAACTTCGATCAAATCAAGCCAGGCAACACTTCCACAATAAAATAAGCATTTATAGTCAGTTATAATGTATGCCTGCATTACTAGCAGCCAAAAATTCAGTTTTCAGACTTGTAAAAGTGAAGCTGGGAATGCATTTCAGGCCCGTCAGAACGAAATTGGTACTGGGGGAGCTGAAATGAGGTGCGAGCGAAGCAAGAAAAAATGGGGGTCCGGGGAAAATTTTCATGACCATGCCCTTTAGATCGCTGGAAAACGCCCATTTTTGGAAAATGTGCCATTGACAGAGGCAAAGGATCACAACTAATGAGGGTTTTTCCATTAAAATTTTGAAATTTTTGACTTGTATGACATCAAGAGATATTGCATTTTGGATATATTCTGGTAGCTTCCTTGAATATATACGAGTTTGAATCTTCATTCTTACGACCTTGGCATTTACATACCTTTTCACTTGTAAAATCAACAAACTTCCGATGGGCCTGCATTTACTGTATACATAGTGTAATGAAGGCTGACCCTCCACTAAAAACTTTCATTAGACATCATGTGGTGATATTTGCTGTGAACATGCCACATAAAACTATGGTATATATTTATATGAGGAGAGGTCAGGCTCTTTCAAATAACAATGTGTCAACCAAGATTTTGCCAAACAAGCCCTGTGACAGACATTTTGCATATTAGACCATTTCAATAAAAAATAAAAATACATGCAAAGTGATAATATCGTAAGTTCATAAGGTGGCAACAAAACTTACAAATTTTGGGTTATAACAAAGTCCAACCCAAGCATTTCTGAAGTCCATGGCCTGTAGATCAAAAGACAGATAAATGTTTAAAATAGCATTTAGCTTAATGATAACAACATTTGGCAGCTGTTAAGATTTCAGAAAAAACCAGCCAATGTTAAAACCAAAATCTTTCAATAGAAGAGAATGTCGAAAAGGAGATTTGAATAAACTTGAAAAAAGTTTACTTTAAGTATATACTGAGAAAATAAAATATTCTACCGGGTGAGTCAATAAAAACGCCCAGAGTTTGAAAAAATCCTGCTCCCTGAATATCAAAGCAATGATGTTGATAACTGTCATATTTTATCCCCGATATGTCAAATTATGTTCAGTAATTTACCCTGCTTTAATCGGTCATTCCTTCCCGTCGAAATAGGAGATTTTCTGCAGAAAGCCCCATTCAAAAACCTGCAAAAACAAGCGAAAACAGCAAGCAAAATTTCCCTTTGTTCTCCTACCTAGCAGTAATGACTCTTGGATCAGCTCATGAATTTTGTCCTCATGGGAGAATGGAATCCCCCTGAATAAGTTATTCACACTAGGGGGAAGGCTTTTCAACCCGCCAAAACAAAAGCATGAGGTAAACACATCAGGGACTTTTGCTTGTAATTTTAGCACGTTTTTTAAGGTTTCTCAAAGTGACTCATTTTGGAAAATCACATGCAGAATCTAAACGGAGTGACCGATTTTAGCCAGGAAAATTTCTAAAATTAATTGAATATGCTTGTTATTCAATCAAATATTGCCAAATATCATTGCTTGTATATTCAGGGAGCAGTAATCTTTCAAACACCGGGCGTTTTTTTTGACTCACCCGGTACCTGACTGACAACTATTAACCATTTCATATATATATATACTGTATTTACCTGATTTTCCATAAGATCAACACGCCTCTTCTCCTCTTCTGTCTCGCCATCTCAAGTTAAAAAGAAATAAAACATCAAAGTTTGTGACTAAAAGACAAACAAGATAGTAATTTATTTGTGTCATATAATCCTCTTCGTAATGTTTGCTGGCACTAAAACAGACAGTAACATTGACAAAAAAATTATCAAAAAAAGGATTTAACTTTCAGGTAATAGTGTACCATAAATTGATGTCATTCAAAATCCCTCTTTTATTCAAATAGGTGCCCCGCTTGAATAAGTGCCCCCTTTGAGGCTCAAAAATCAATTAAGCACCTGGGTGTCTATTCAAGAATTTACGGTACTCACCAAGCTTGAATTTCCTGCCAAGGTACCTGAGAATCTGAAACAAAACAGGACAAAACATGATTACAATCTTGTTGTAAAGATTTTACTTCTATACTAAAACAGATTTTTTACTAAGATTTGTAGTATCAATCTCTTGTACATGAGAACTTGATTTAATGGAAATTGAAAATGTGGTATACAAATTTTGGATGTCTCCTTGAAAGAAACTTCTGGAAAAATGAAAAATTATCTGAAAGTAAGTCTTTATACTTGGCAGGTCATCGTAATTGAAGAATTCAAGAATGAATTTAGAAAATTTTTGCAGGGAATCCAGAATCATAAAGAAACACGCAAGTACACCAGCACTGCTTGCAGGAACGTTTAGAATTTTGGTTAATAGAAAATCATACCCCGCATGAAAAATTTAAAAAAGGTTTGACATACATAAGCCAAGTAAAAATTGTAATACATACTGCATTGCTTTGTGTGATCTTGATGTCACCATCAATGAAATATGGCAGCTAAAGAACAACAATAAATTAATTTCAAAGAGATAATTAACACAGAAGAAGTTGAAATTTGAAGATATCAAAGTATGATGTATGTCATTAGAAATTTACAGTTGAAAATTGAAAGGATGGTAATATGTACATTCTTTCTCTCCTTACATTTGGAAAATCAAGACCAAAGTCATTCTTCACTGATGTCCAGCATGATCTATCAAATTCAGGACCTGAAATGTGAAAAAGAAAAATTCTGATTTGATGATAACCTCATAATTTATATTTCAAAATGACAGTTCTTGCTGTTATATTTCAAAACGACAATTCTTGCTGGTGGTGTAGGAGGTCTTGATGAATTGTTGGAAAGTAGATATTTAACATCAAATATAGAGAATCATGCATCTATGTTGCATGACAAAGAAAAAACAAGAGAAAATGCACCTCAATAGTGGCAAAGGCCTGTCTAATCTATGGAACAAACTTGTGTGAAAGAAGATTTTGCCATTCCTGAATGAAAACATTATCATGGACCATAAGAATATATTCATACACAAAACTTTGGAAATAAAACATTCATCATACCATCTCCTTGCTCATAATACTTGTCTTCAAAGTCTGTTTTTGAGTATCCTAAGATCAGCCGAAGTGGTTGGGCAAGCTATAAGAAAGAATCATGAAATACTTCTCATTTTGAATATTTACTACAAGGCAAGTACAACATGGTGAGTCAAAAATTGTCCCCATTTCAAAGGCCATATTGCTCCCTGGATATAAGTCTGCTCAATATATTACATATAGGACACACACACTCACAGGCAAAATAGAAGAATTCACCTATCTGATTTGGCTCTATCTGATTTGGCTCTATCTGAATTCACCTATCTGATTTGGCAGTAGGCCTGAGTTAGCTCTTGATTTATAGCCATTTTGTATGTTGCCTACTTTAAATAAATCAATAATAATAATGACTAATAATGATTTTTTTGATCTATCTAAATAACAAACAAAGACCATGATCACATTGTTGTGCTGCATTTTCAATATCACAAGATTGGCCACTGCACTGTGTAGGCCTGCAAAAGCTCCTGCAAATTCCATTCAGTTTAAGGCCCAGTTTAGGCCCCAGCGAACAGAAGATAAAACTAGCGGATTATCTCAGCTTTAACGGCTATTCATAGTATGCAAGACATTTACTGATGAGAACTGCATTGAATGCAATCCCCGAGCAATCAAAAATAGAACATAGATAGGATTATTACCCCTCTAATTTTCCAATAAGCAAGAGTTGGCGCCATTTCTTTCTTCGCGCTTCTTCGCTGTTCCTTTCTCACGTGTGAAAAGAACGAATTCCTTCGCAGCAACTCCTTCCCACTCCTTCAAAATGCTTCGCAGCGGCAACTTAGCTGGGCAAAATGTGGAACAAGCGACAGCAAGGACCGATATACTGGCGGCAGCCCGGGGCAGGGGGCTATGACCCCTTCAAAGATTCCAGGAGTTGCTGCATCATACCTCTTAGTCTTTTGTTATCTTAACACTTCAGAGCATTAAAGCTACAGTCCCATAAATAAGTCCGACAGCTGGGGCTTGGCTCCCCTTTTCAACCTTTTCGTAAATCTTTCCACATCAGAATCAGACTAACATGAGGTTCCATTTTCCCATCATTAAGGCAATTGGGGATTTGATGGAACTAGCCTATCTTCTGAAAAAGCAAATAACCCTCCCGAAAGCGGGGTTGGAAGGAAAGCCTGCATTTTCCCCGCCACAGAACATGAAGCGAGGAAATGAAATGAAACGAAGCAAAGTGTTCCCCCAACCCCAAACCAAGAGGAGAGAAACAGTGCAAAAGAGCCCGAATCCAAATAGGGTCAAAGCGTAATCAAGATGAGAAAATGCAACCCCTGCAAGCGATGACTAAAATGATACCTCGAAATACTTGCATTGCTGACCAAAAACGAAACCACACATGATATAAATGACGAAGAAATCTCTCACCAAATCTGAGGCTCCATGCCTCGTGCTAAACCAATGTAGATTTGCATTGCAACTGGCAAACAAAATGGCTTGCTCGAACCTAGCTGAAAAGGAGAACATGGCTCGAAGGCCACAAACACGTAACACACAAACACAAGCAAAGCCCGAAGGCCATTTTAACCAACATTGCTCGACTCGCTGGCTGTCGAAACTTCTGGCATTTTGATACAACATTACATCCCTAAAGAGTTGAAACCAATGGTACTTCAAATTGCCAGATTTGTAAATCTGTAATAAACAATACACAGCACGTTCATTCGTCATTTAAATAGGTAGTCAATGTTCTTATTTATGTCTCATTTAACTTCTACTTCCCATTAGCCCAGAAGAAGCCTTTTAGAACTTTACGGCAAACTTCTCTCACACCAGGAATATGAAACTAACACTCTACTTATATTGTCATCATTTAGAGTGTTTCTAGCCTTTCTATAGCATCTGTTTGCATCAATTACTTCTGCATGTTACGTTTATTTGTATTTAATTTTTGTCAGTTTGTATTGTATGTAGTGGAATTTAAAAATCATATGAAACTGAAACTGAAACCTTGTGGGTAAATTTGGCATTTTTTTTGCTTTCTTGGGGGAATGGGTACAGTTTCCATCCCAACGTTAATTCCCTGGTCAAGTCGATCTGTATTGAGAAAAAAAATCAACGCCATTTTAAACCAATCTGTAGGCCGTTATCACAATTTTTTCCAAGGGAGTATCCCTGGACCCTCTTAAAGAATTTGTCCACTGGCCCCCTCAAGCAAAAAACTGCATTTAGGTCCTTGAGCGACAGGACACCAAACAGTTTTGCTATAGTTTTGTTATAACACCTCTTTAGTAAGAAACTTGGATCGTGATCAGGCCACAGTACTGAAAAGTATCATAATTCAAAGTGAGAACTTTGCATCTTACTCATGAAATTTTCTTAATATGCTGCTCACTGTGCAAATACCAGTTTCCACTTTCAATTTAGATGTCACTAGAATAAACACAATTAAAAAGTTTTTCATGTGTAATTAGGTATCTAAATTCCGACCAATTTAAGGATGCGCCTGTTTTAAGAAGAATCTTTACACCGCTGCTTTTTCTAAATTCTGTGCGCTACATTTAACATTTACATTTCAGCATTTCATCTCTCAAAGCCTCTCTTCTGATTCTAAATTATTTGGAAACCACAATTCAAATATCTACAAATTTATCATCAATTAACAAAATAAATACACGCCGATGTCTTGTTTTTTACATTTAACGTTTCCACGTTCAAATCTTCAGAGACGAAGGAAACGAGAGGCACTGAGGGCATGTGCCCCAATACTTTAAAAGATCAAACGTAAAAATGCCCTTTTTGTTCCAGGAATCTGCTCTGTAGCTTAATGTAAACATGACCCCCAAAGAATAGTGCCCCTAAGTTTGAGATGCTTCCTACGGCCCTGAAAATATCATAGTTAATTATTTTCTCGTACCAAAACTGTGCATACTTTTTCATATGAAGTTCGAAATATTTTTACCCCAAGACAGAGTACCAGAGCCTCAATTTTGGATGGGGGAAATATTCTAATTGTAACATTTTCTATTTCCACTGAATTTGATTTTTCAACCATCAATGTCAACATTTGGTAAAATGTTTGACTTGTTAGTTCTCTCAAGTGGTGGTAGTTTTGGTCGCGATGTTGGTAGGCCACTTAGATTTGATATTCCTTGTGATACTGTGATTGGAGCGATTGGGCTGCAGTCGTCCAAACATGATTGACTTGCTTCAGCGATTGGCTGATTGGCGATTACTGGCTTCACTAACAGTGGTGGTAACTTCATTGATGGCCTAAGTAGCTCAACGGCTGCCTTTGTTGAAGATAGATCCTTGGAAGCGCCTTCTGGTAAGATCGAATCAATTTGTTGTTGATTGTTGCATGGATCTCCAACTGTCTTATGATTATGATTATTATTATTATTTTGGTTGATTGTTTCGTTGATTTTGCTTGGTCCCCCATTTGTCGTATCTTCACCAACGTTTGCCTGATTTTGGAACAGAAAGAAAGACTTTTGTCACCAAATTACAGCTTTGAAAATAAATTCAAATGTATATGAGGTTAAAATAGGGATGATAGCACTTCAGCTGACCAGCTTTATGCCATATCTCTTAAGAAAATACTAAACCAAATACCCTACTAACCCTATAACCATGCCTTGCCCTAATCAATCCTAAAGTTACCCTTTCCTAGCCCTAACCCTTATTCCATGACTCATAACGTATAGATATCGAAAGCTGGTCCGCTAAGGTACAGTTCAGCCAAGTTTCTCGTGAATACATTCGTGGGTAGATATAACTGGAGGTTTTTATATTAATACTTTTGGGTTATCGCAAATTTCACATAGGATAGCTACCTGCTTAAGACAGATTTTAAAATGAAATGCAGATCTGTTCAATGAAAGATTTACCTGATTTGAACATTGTGTACTCTTTGATCCTTCCCCTTCTGTAACATTTGGTTCATTCATGTGTTTGTCACACCAACTCTGAACATATTGTTTTTGACTGCTAGGCATTTGTTTCATGCTAATTTCATCCGTTGTTCCACTCGACCCCTGCATGTTTTCTGCTCTGTTCTTTGATCTGTAAGGTATCAGTCTAAATTATAGACCTTTCTATTAAGTAGCAAACGACAATCGAACGATCGATTCTTTCTGGTGAATTATAGAAAGTCAAATTCGATCTCAATTGTCTAGAATTCGAATCTTCGAATGATGAAGACTTACCAGATTGGACCGCTCGCCCCAGACTTCAAATCTTGAAAGTACAAATAGGCAAATATAGCGAAACCTTAGCGACGAAAATACCAGGTCGACTGCTTTTCTTAGCTGAGGCAAGGCATTGCTTTCTAACGATAAGGGAACAGTTGAAATGGCCAGGCCTTAATCTCGGGTTATCAAAGAAAAAGTACTACTGGCTGACGAAATGATACAACTAAAGTTATGAGAAAGATCTTGAAAATTAAGTTGAAGCCTCAGTAAGAAGACGAAATCAAAATTTTGCAAATTGGTTGCAAAGCCCGTGTTACAAAGCTTTTCATGCACAATTTTTCGAACAATGGATGTAGATCCCATGCATGTAGATACATTTGCTGACTCGCCAGTTACATTTTCTGGCGTGTTTAACGTTTTCAACAATAACATACTTACGTAATTTTCTTGTAAATGACCAAAAGGCAGAGGAATATCAACAAAATGAAGAGGGAAGGCGAAAGAAGCCCAACAATCAACGGCGCCATTGTATCATGATTTCCTTTCTGGTACTTCGTATTGTCAATGTTCCTGCCAACTGTTGGTGTGGGTACATTTGAGAATGAAGATGAAGGCGTTGCCTGCAAGGACCAAAATTGAAATATATGAACAGCTGATTCTCGAACAGCGAAGAACATTTATTCCATTAACTTTTCTATCGAAAAATAGAAAATAAAAAGAAATGAGGAAAACCTATGAGCTTGTAAAAATGCTGCTCACCTATACAGATTGTTGCCCTTGAATTAGCTTTTTGATTTTATAGCTATGTAAGTTGCCAACTTAAAACAAATTGATGATAATAAATAAATAAATAAATAAATACAGTCACACTTTGATGATGACCTAACACTGATTCTTTTCTTCATCCGACTCTTATGGTACTTATCTTAAATATATTGATTGTCCCAAGAAAATTATACAGATTTGGTTGGGTCCAATCCAGTGATGTGAATTTGGCTTTAATCAACGGCTAATCCTCAATGGTCAACTTGAACATAGACACATCGTTTGCTGGTATCGGAGAGCAGAGATTTCCGTGGCTTTCTTAGCTTCCTGAAACTCTAACGACACTCAGTGAAGCCTTGTATCAAAATAGTAGTAGCTAAAAGATTCATGGAGTGAAAACATTGGGACGAGTGGGGTAAGTCTGAAAAAGTTGCAATAAGAATTTAATAACCTCACCTTGGTGGGTTGAATAAGGAAAGTGCTTGAGGATTCAGTATGACTACTTTCGGATGATATGATCTTCGTTGACTGAGAACTTTTAGCAACGATGCTACTGACTGAATGAAATTTGCTTGCATTCGATAAAGAAGTACTCTGTTTTGCTGTAAATGATGAAGTGATGATGGATTCCATCTTGGACGATACGAAAATCGAGCTACTCATTCCTGTAAGGATAGCTGTAATGATGCTTCGTGTTTTTACTTGAGGGGAATTTATTGTAAATGCTGTTGTTGTTGCTTGGGAAGATGCAACAAAGTTGGTTGTCTTCAGTTTGGTAAGTGCAATCGAGGAGATGGTTTCTCTTGTGGCAGTTGCAGATGGATGTGAACTAAGTTGCATTGGAATGAAAATGGAAGACTCTGGCTGAATCTTCGGAAGAACTAATGGATCTGAAAGAAAACATACTTGTTAAATAAACAGCAAAATATTTAGTGAAAGAAAGGACGGTAAATAAAAAAATAAACAAGAGTCACAAAGCTGATAACACATCTCTGAAATGAATTTCCATGGATATTGTGTTTGCCTACATATCACATGTCTTTGCGCAACCATTCACATAAAACAGTTTGGTTCGAGGTTGGCCTCTATTCCTTGACCTTGCAGTACTTGTTTTATATCGAGGACAAACAAAGATGGTTGTGGAAAATGTTTAGTTTCGCTGCCGGCAGCAACGATAATAGTCGAGCTATATATATATGAATACGAGCAACGAACATGGGCGATAGGTTGCTTTGCTGCTCGAAAATCGTCATTGCTGAAGGGCTACCCTCCTAAAATGTTTAAAATTATGATCTTAATGATAATAGGCCCCTTCCCAGCTACTATTTTATTTGCTAGAACAACAACTATCGCCACTAAAGATTCAAAACTTACATTTTCTCACACCAGCAATCTTCAGAAGCAAACAGCTTGACTGGAATTTCCCAGTTTCAGTGTCATATGCAACTACACCAAACTTGAACAGAGTACCACTATATCGCTGGCTCTTTGAGACATGACTTCCACCATTCCACTGTTTGGGATGAATTGCAAAACATTTGACGAATATTGGAGAATATATCTGACCTACGTAATTTATTGGTAAAGAGGCATCATCTGTGCCCGGGCATATTCTTACGTAAGAGCTTACCTGGTCACCAGTCTCGTCATCACCTCTATTTTCTGTAAGAAGGATTATTCTCATTGGAGGCACTCTTATCAAAATATCTCTCATTTTATAGACATTTTAACCATTCTACTGAACTGTCTGCATCGAACGATGTTTATATAGATTTTGTAGAATTGGGAATATGCACTATGGTGTAGATGTTCAACGCCATTCAGTCGAGCTTTATGTACAAAAATATCGTTCCGTCCAGACTCTTTTGTAGAATCACCCTGGTAGAATAGCTACGAGGTCCATTGCTATTCTAAAATAATTTCTAATCTCGTAGCTAAAAATAAGTTCAGAGTTCCTTGCTTATGCTTTGCGGAAAAAATGGGTACAACGAGTTGTTACTTTGTACGTCAACAACTATTTTCAAGGGCATTATTCACACAAAAACAGTAGTGCCTTTTGAATTCATGACCCAATAGGCTTATCCTTTCTTATTCAACTTAGAGTGGGTCCTAGTAAATGAAACCTTCACAAATTCACGCACAATTTTAGGGATACCATAAATACAATGCAACGATGGTATTGAGAGCATGGAGCACTTTTTTGGTGCTTTGTCTCTCGTTTCGTTTGAGGTTCAACGTCGAAACCTTCTCGCTGGTGTTTTTGCATTACTAAGAAAATTTGGATATAACGATCTTTCAAATGAAGTTTTGACACAATTTTTATTATCTAGTGATAAGACCTCCCAATTGACGTCAACAGAAATATACTCGAGTGGACTCTACAATATATTCACACAACCGGTCGATTCAATCGTGCCAAATGCCAAATGCAACTGATCTACCCATACCAAGTTAATTTTCGTAAAGTCCCATGTCGTTGAGTCTCTTTCCTCTGTCCCTCTATTCATAGGTACCTTTGCGTATAGCTGTATATTTGTAGTTTAGGTTAATGTTTATCATGTTGAATAAACTAAAACTCAAACACGACTCCCTGGAAGATCAGCCCCATCCATTGAATTTTTATGTATTTATTTTTTATGCTTATGTATTTCGAGGTTTTTGCTGAAGGGATTTCTCGTGTATAAATAATGTATAATAAATAAATAAATAAATAAATAAATAAATAAATAAATAAATAAATAAATGTATGTGGCCCTGGGGTAGTCATGATCTCGTGCTCCCCTTCGTATCGTCGCATAGCACCACATTAGTCGTGGGTAATTTCGTAACTTGTAACTTTCTAAATTGAATTTAAATATAAAAAAACAGTAAGAATCAAAGGAAAAACAAATATAATATAACAATAAAAACGTACTCGCAAACTGCCAGTTGAATTTAAATCAAATAAATTCTCATCTGGTTGTTGCCAAGTAACGTTCCATAAAGAGGTTTTATTGAGTGAATACGAGGTCAGATGGCTCTTTCTTCCATTATTGCGACCACCAAACATAACTTGACCAATTGTTTCCTTGGATTTGTCTGTTGTAAGTGCCAACACATATATGTTATCTTTGAAGAAGAACTTGCAACCTGGAAGGTAGGAGATGTAAAATTAGAGACTGTTTGAGAATTATTTTTCAAAGAAAGGTCAGATTTAGTAAGATTCATTTCATATCTCTGAAAACACAGAAACAGCTGATAGGAATCTGTGTTATTCAAACCCTGGATACCAGACTCTCTCAAAAAAGAAAATGAGTCTGGTACCCAAAGAGTTTGGTACCGAGGGTATGTTATTCACAGAAATAAGGCCTGTTACGAACAGATGTAACAGCAATAATTAAATCGAAGGTTCTTCTCCAACCATCCTATCGAATGATGCAAGTATACAACAGAACTCATTCAATCGTTTCCAATGGCTGCTTTGCTCTTACCTAAATCTTCTGTTTGGTTCTGTCCCCATCCTTTCATACACTTGGGTCTCATTGACAACGACACAAAGAACGTTTCACCCCAATTACAGTTACAAAATGTTTTGTTCTTATTGTTGGCATGTCCACTGCCACTGACATCAAGATCACATCGCTCGATCGTCAGATTCAATCTAGGCCAGTTCTTAGCAAATATGTCACCCATTCCAGTACTTCTTTCAACATTTTGCATCCATGCATATCCACAGCAGAGGAGCAAAATAAAGAATTCTCCAAAGAATAAGTTTAGGTGTTTGCTGTTATCCATTTTCAGTCAAGTTGGCCTCCATCGTTTAAAAATCTACAGACTTCATCCATCAGCTTTATTTCTTTCGATTTGTGCCAGTACGTCTTCCTACTCATTTCCGCAATCCTATCAGCTTACACAACTGTGTATACATTCATACTTAAAATCCTTTCTCCAATTTCAATGTGTGACGTAATTTTTGGGTATTCACCTGAAATCCGACGGCTAATGCCTTCAGAAACGTCGATGTTTTCACGACGGCTTCCATACTAAAGGCACCTGGAGAACAGAGGGTGTGCTTTTTGGCATTTTAGTCTGGTCAAGGGTATGCTTTTTGGCAATTTTGGTCGAAGAAAAGTCAAATTTTGGTACTTCTTACGTAGAAACCCACAATTTTGGTGATCGTAGTCTGGGCAAGGCCAAAATTTGACAATTATTGTGTAGAAAACGCCAACTCATGGCACTTTTGGTGGGGGTCGTAGGGGCTGACGGTTTGCGGTTTCTAGCCTTTTCTGAAACGGTTTTGCGGTTCTTGGCTTTAAAAATGGCGGTTTTACGGTTCCCATCTTTCTGAACGGTTTGCCAACTTTTTCGATGAAAATGGCTTAAGAAGTCAAATTGTCACAAAATTGGAGCTAAAGCTACGGATAATTTTCAAAACGATATGATTTGGGGCGAAATTCTACAAATTTGCACCATTTCCATCGGATTTAAGACATGGGAGTTAGCTTTCTCTTCTTGGAGTCACGAGAATGAAAAGATACAGTTGTCCGCAGCATAGAACCGACGTGATATATGCATAAAGTAGAAAAAAAGTTGTGACGGTTTTAGCAGAATTTCGAGGCGGTTTTACGGTTTCTCTGAAATATTTTGGCGGTTTTACGGTTTTTGGGACCCCCCTACGACCCCCACCTTTTGATGTAGTATTTAGTCTAACCAAGGGCATCTTTTTCACAAAAATTGGTCTAGCCAATGGTACCATTTGGAAACTATGGGCGGCACAACCCTAATAAAAATTTAGTCGAGCCCCCTCCCCCCGGTGGATGTTTTATGCATCTTGGGAAAAGTGAATTGACTGAGTTTAATGGGAAAGTCTCTAAATAGGATAACGAAAAAGCCTATACATGGCATTGTGTTTTGGTTTTGTTTAGTTGATGAACTTTCTGAGATCATAGAATTCAACAGCCTATTAATAGACCTATGAGATCTCATCTTTTATATCAAGTTAATACCAACGTCATTTTAAAGATCCATCGTCACCCAAGGTCCTTTGCGGGCACGCTACTGGACTTGCCCAAATCGTCATTGCCCAAGTCGTCATATAAGAAAGAAAGAGACGACTTGTCGCGAACAGCTCCTCATTAATTATTCATAAGATGTATGTGACCTGACTTAACCCAATGTTTGTAATAGGATCTAACCGCAACGAATTTGAAAACCAGGGGGTCAATTGTATCTGTCTACACATGAGTGCTGTTAGGGAAATGGTGGCGCCAATATATAAACATCTGTTCGTTTTGACATACAGCCATTTATGTTTTAATCTGGTTTGCCCCCGTCACTTTCCTTGACGGAACAGCAGTATCCTGTCTGCTATTGGTCAAACATTATGATCAAAGGTGCCGTCTGCCGTACCAAAAACCGTCCGGCCATCCAGCTGTGTTATCCAGCTGTTCACTGTCCTCCAGGACGACTTGGGCAAGTCCAGCACGCTACAAGTTCACGTCTTAAAATCAAATTGGACCTAAACAGTAAGTGTAGATTGATTAGACTCATTCCCAAATTCTCTTTTTTCGCTCCCCCTGCGGACTTGTCGCTCAACTGAAGCGATAACAATAACAACAACAACAACAACAACAACAACAACAATAATAGCAACAACAACAACAACAAAACAAATGAAAGTTAGAGGGACTTACGTCATGAGTCTACAGATTGATAGTGCAGAATCAAATCGAATCGAATCGAATCGAAAGATGGAAGACAACAACTCATGCCGTCGAAAGTCTGATCGAGGAAAACAGATTAAATGTTTTCGATCGCAAAATGCTTACTTACGGCAATTTATGCGGGGAAAATATTGATAACATGGTACACACTTGTGGTAGAACTGACTGAACAGTGCAACTGAATGAAATAACACGTTTCCATGGTTTCCTTTTTGCTTAGGCCAAATTTGATTTTCAGAAAGTCTGACAATTCAGCGTGCCGCAAAGGACTCTGGGTGACAATTCCTCTACTTTACAAGCTCGAATAATTCTGAATAATTTGAGATTATTTCGTCCAAGATGATCTAGACAGGCCAGAGTTTGAGGGACAGCAACAATTGATCAATGTATTTTGGTCATTTGCGGCAAGAGTCCAAAATATTGAGAGGCTCTAATAGGGGTTTTGGGGGAGCTTAGTAGCAAGGCCTAAAAGGACTGAAAGCAAGGGAGCATTTGTATAAAAATATGGGATATAGCACTGGGAAGCTCCTAAATCGTTGGGGAAGATGAACCAATAACTTCTTCCTAGTCTTCTCCTGATGTTTCTTCCTTTAATAAGCGTTAAATGAGACGAAAAGCCTCAAAACATTGCGATTGCACTAATTTCTCCTATGGCTATTGTGCAGTGTTCTCATACACAACTATATATCGAATGAATCAAGGAAGAAAGGATAAAAAAGGATCCTAATGGAAGGATATTCGTATCTTACCCAACTTAGGGTGGGTCTCAGTAAATTGAATTTTCACAAATTCAAACACAACTTCAGAGATACTATAAACCCAATGTGCCCTACCAACGATGGCATTGAGGACACGGAGCACTTTTTGTTGCTCTGCCCTTCTTTTGACGTACCACGTAGAGATCTTCTCGCTGGAGTTTCCGCTTTATTACGACCACTTGGACATATCAATCCTTCAAACGAGTTTCTAATGCAGATTTTATTGTATGGTGATAAAGATTTTCCCGTTAATCTCAATAAAGATATACTTCTTTTAACGCTCCGATTTATTCATGAAACTGGTCGTTTTGATTAGAAACATTTAGATCGCAGTTATAAGCCATAAAGCCACCAAGTCCCCTTTAAGTAAACGGTTTTCTTTTTATCCCCGTGTAGTAGTTACGTGTTATCAGTAACGTGTAATTCTTGTGCTATCTTTGTCTTTAAGTCGTAACGTGTAGTGCTATGTTCGTGCTTCCTGTTATTTGTGCCATGCGGTAGACGTAGTTTTCGCTCCAAATGGTATTGTTGTAGTAGTAGGGTATAGTAGTTTGTAAGTAGTGTTATTAAGTAATATGTACTGTAAGTTTTTAGTTGGAATATAGAAAAAAAAGAAGGATATTTTCACAAATTTTCAAGAATCGTTGAATGTGCACAATAGGGATAGAAAATCTAATGCCACTCAATAGTACCTTTCGTACAACAGGTCCCATGTTACAGGAAAAGTCACGGTATTGTTGCAGAAAACTTCACAAATCATGGTTCTGTATTACAAAGCATTTATAACAAAGCAACATTTCATAATCTTGATGCTTTTACCGGCTTTTACAGTGCACTATAGTATGCAATATGTAATTGCTAGGAATTGCTACGCGGGATCTCCAAGTCATATTTAAAACAGATTAACCATTTATACATTCAAAACTAACCGAAATAAATGATACAAATCTAGCAATATTCACAAAAACTATCTGCAAAATCTAATCGGATTTTTTAATTTTCTACAGTGACATATAGTTGATACAATATTTTATCGTTGAATAATCTATTAGGCCGGCAATATAGAGATAAAAACATTCAAATATTTGCTCTACTAGGTGAGAAAGAAAGGTGGAAAATACAGCCAATGAATGAAAAATTTCCCTTTAGGATCAAGTTGATGTTAACGATATTGATCATACATAGCTATGACTATAAATTAGAGAAATTCTGTAATCTAATGAGCTACAATGTTGTATGGCAAAATTGAAATTCGACGGAATTTTCAACAAATCTGTTTTCTTGTTTCTGTTACTTATTGTGCACCCCCATAGCATTTTAACATTGTAATCGCAAAGTGTTTTTAACTCTTAGAAGCAAATTTCTTTCTGTATTCCAAAACCATGCTTAATCCAGGACCCGCAGATCTTACACAGCTTGATGACAACAAAACTAAATATTTCTATATTTCTGCCTAGCACCTGAAGGCAGTTTTACGACAATGAGGAGCAAAAGTAATCCAAGCAGCATCCTGGTTCTTCCTCAAGATGTGACAGCATCTCGTGATTTTAGCCTTGAAATACGGAGAACTGGCGACTCTCCTCATTCTGCATAGCAGATTCGGCACGGTGGGGACTAAAAAGAGTGCTATACGACTGATGATGCCACATGATGTTGTTTTCAAAATGTGCCGGTTGGAGTTCCTTTTTCAAAATTTACCGTTTTCGAAATGTGCCAGCAAAAAGGTGCCATTTTCGTGTGATCGGGAGGCCTATCCTTAAATTTTTCACCATTTTCAAAATGTGCCAGAATCATGTGAACGCAGTCTGAAATAAGCGAACAAAACTTGACTACTTCGACCAAATTTGCTTGTAGCATAAATACATTAATCAAACCCCTGAATAATTAATCACACGACAGTGCAGAATATGAACTCAATTATAAAGTGAAGTTTCATTATTGGCCTAAATGGTACTTAATTAGGTCTAATAAGATAATATCAAAATATAAGATACTCTTACAGAGAAAGATATATGCTACATCATAACAATACAAACATCGATTTGACAATAACGTGTTGGCACCCTATCTGCACCCATTATTTCTATCATCCACAACAATGACTAATATTCTAGACTAAATACTTTAAATCGTGTATGATACAGAAAACTGAACACTAAAGATACAAGTAATACTAACCTATTTATTGTAACTGCGGCACTCAAGGCATCTCCAAAAGATTTGATCATTGTGTTCTATCAAAGCGACTGAAAGTATCTGTGATACGTTTCTCCAATGAGCAACTGGGCTCCTACACAGCGATGCTTCTCATTTCAAATGTTTTTAAGTAGAGCTTTGAAATGAGGAGCGTCGCTGCGCAGGGGGTCAGACACGAAATACAGTTTGAAATTCTTGAAAAATGGCGGCAATTAATCGAAGCTGTGGGTGATGAGAAGGACAAAGGAAAAGCAATGTTATCACGGTTTTCTCGCATTACGTCGAACAGCAGCAACTCAATGGGAAATAATGTTGTGTTTGGTTTATCGTAATATAGCCCATATCAACGGTGTATTATTGCCAATATGTTCGCTTTACAAATATAAACATTCTCTTTTCGTGTCCCTTCAATCGAACTAATCAAATGTCTCTAAATTTCTGCTTCATCATCATCATACTGAGAATTACTCGTCCCAGTCTCTCTGGCAAGCATATCATACAATGGCTCCACCTTAGGCCTATTTTGTGCTCCCAAATCAAGCTTTGAATAAACATTACCTGGTGATTTTGCGCCATTTTTATCCAGCTCCTCATACACTTCAGGGTTTAAAGTCTGGTAGACAGGAGATTGAACATCATTTCTTGCATCTTTATTGTTATTATGTTTTCCATCATTTTCATCTTCTAAGACTTGATATATCGGGGTTTGCAATGGGTTGGAATCAGAAGGCATGTCCCCTGCTTTGACTTTGTGTGCTCCCGTATTCTCTTCTTCCAATTCTTGGTAAATTGGGGCTTGCACAGGTTCGAGATAAGAAGAGTCCTCCTTAGGGAGAGTAGCAGTATTCAGAGCTTCATATTTAGCAGGGCTGTCCAACTTTGTTTCATCAATCGGTAGATACTCATTTTCAGTTTCATGATAAATCGGTTCTTCCGTTTCAACTTCTCTGTAAATTGGTTCCATCTTTCCATCCTCATCAATCTCTTTGTAAATTGCTTCTCCGGGCTACAAAGCAGTAGAAGAAAAGATAAACTCTGGATGAAGGTTGGGGATGTCAAAGCCAAGAACCAATAGCTACAATGAGATTTAAACGAAGTCCAAGATGGCACCTGGAACTATTGAAATATGCCGTAAAAAGCTCTATCACGCCCCCGAGGGGGCTTACTTATATTTGGGGACTCTATAGGTAGCTCATTGTAGAGGGGTCTTATAACAATGGAGGCTGGGACATTATTTACTAAATCAAATAACAAGAAAATAACTGATAGCTTGTTAGTTCATTAAGTCCACACCTTGTGGAAACGATATGCAACTTTACGAGTCATACATACAAATTTGAGCAGCTTTTATCCCAAACAATACCAAAATTAATATACAAACTTTTTAGCTAAATTAATAGAAAATCTTAGGTAACCACTAGCAATTATCATCCCTGATATCTCTTCCGGCCACCCCCTTTTATACTGCCCCCTCTTCTCCTGAGCAAGAATGAGAAATAGAATAAACAGATGTTCACCTGCTCATCTTTCTGTTTTCCATTGTCATACGCATACTCGTACAATTCAGTATCCGATTTTCCATTTGCTGATACTGAATTAAATCGCAACTTATCTGCGTACATCGGATTTCCTATCAAGAAAATACGACATAACATATTAAACAGAAACTAATCAACTTTGCTACCCCAAAACTCATACGGTTGCATATTGCATGAAAAGTTTGACTAGTCTTCGAAAGTAAAGCGATACTGTTTACAATGGTTGGAAGAGTTGGTTGGAACTAGATTGAATTTTAGACAGAAAGATGGAAATCGTCTACTGGGCATGGTCAAAACATTATGTTGTGAATCTCCCATTTTAGTCACGTGATTAGTCATATTACTCATCAAAGTCTAAATTCATTTCCTTGTTTGCAACGAGCCAATAACAACCAAATGTTATAATCAGAGGAATTTCGCCTGCTTTGTTTCAAAGGATGACAAAAGAATATTGTTCGGCTTTGTGATATCAATTTGATACAAATGTATTTGTTTGGTTAACCAAAGAGGTTGCATTTGTGATATAAGCTTCTACCAGGTGTCCCAAACAACTGCAAACTTGTTTTGATCCAGCAATGTGCATTTAGCTTTAATCAACAGCTAATCTCTTTCAAAATGTTTCTGACTGGAGACGACTGTGGTACCTTCGAAACACGACTTAACAAAATTCAGAATCACTTCATTACAATTTTACCTAGTTTCATTTCATCAAAGAAAATACCGAAATATAATCGAGCAAGAAAGTATTAATCTGCACGGAATACAAACCAACAGTATTTTTAACGGGATTTTGAAATGATAATCCACGATTGCTGAAAGTGTTTGAAGTCAAATCCAGAGTCATTGTCCCCTACAATTAGACAACAAAATGTTAGATGCATGAATATTAAAGTCTCTCAGCAAAAAGTCGATTGTGTCCAACATCGCTTAATGAAATATACAGGACCTCCCAGGAAAAGTTGTCCTCAGTTAGTGTGGTTACTGTGGAGGAGCTGTAGCTTTAATTGCCTTGGTTTATGCACAGCTGGATAGATCAGGCTTCAACTTAGAGTTTAAGACTTTGTTCGAGTCAATCTGACAAGTGCTTGCTGAGCTATGGCAGACGAAAGGCCAAATAAGTGGTACAAACAATCCTTTTGTAGCCGTGTTATACAATATTTGTAATAATTTAAACATTTGTATTAAAGTGACTGTGAACAGAGTACGATAAATTCACGACGCTTCCAGCTGAACCCATTATCAAGGACTTGACTCGCCTTGACTTGAGTTCTTAAATGGTGCTACAATTTTTTAGAAGCCTGAATTTCTTTTTGATGCACCCCGTCTAACTAATGCATCAAAATCTGAAGTTATACCAACCTTTCTACGTCGTATTTCATCCAAAGAACTGCAAAAGAAATGAAATGCCGGATAAGACATTGTAAGTTGCAGCATTCAGAAGGTTAGGGTGATGAAACCATTCAATGGATCTTCATGAAATACATATCTCGATGCTGGCAGGGGCGGCGCCATGGGGTGGACTGGACCACTTTTTTTGAAGATTGATTTTCGAATTCGTCTAAATGCGATAAAAAAAGGTTGGGGGGGGGGCGTCGTTTTTGGCTTCTCTGGGATCGGTACTCGTTTCCCTTCGTTTACAATTCAGTGATCAGTCGTAGTCGTTTACTTTGTGTAGCTTGCAACAAACCATATGGGATATTATTTCTTAGATAATTAAAATATTCACCTATATTCGTGTGAAGGTAATTAAGATAGGTGTCAAATCAAACTTCTCTGCTTTCTGGTTCATGGTTTCTCGTTGTGCTTTCTCACTTAAGTGAATTGGGGCTTGTAAATAGCGTCTATCACATTAAATCAACGATGAACACAAATTTTATTCTATCTTTCAAAAGGGCGTTTTCCGACGTTCTAGAGGGCGTGGTCCTAAAAATTTTCCTGGGGGCAAGCCCCCAGACCCCCATTTTCCGTTCACTCCGTTCTCTTGTCCACCCCACTTTTTTAAGGCTGGCGCCGCCCCTGGATGCTGGGCCCTTTGCAAAGAATTGCTGAAATGTTAGACCTGCTTCATACAACCAGAATTCTTGTTGCTGGTTTGCTTGACTTAAAATTAAATGATGAAACACAGAATAATGAAACTGAAGTACAATCAAAGATAGCAAAAAACAAATAGAAAACAAGGCTGTCAAAAGCTAAGGTTATTTACACCCATTTCAAGTCATGTGATCAGTCTTTTGATACAACATCTTCGATTTCTTCCACGTACTTGCACAGGAAGCCCAGGCAGTTAGTTAACTGAACAATGATAAGTTTACGATCGTAGTTATTTGTTGCACTTCTCCACTGCTGTACTTCTGCACTGTAATTCATAATCGTTCGAATGCGAGAGTTCGATACAAAATTTCTTGCTGCTATTCTTATATAGGTATTCTTATGTAGGTGAATTTGGAGTATGGATGCCGGATAACGAGCGAGGACAAAACAGTTTATTGAATTTGGCTTGAAGATTAGTTGCAATCCTTGTTTGCCAATATAAGAATACCAGCAAGAAATTTTGTATCGAACTCTCGCATTCGAACAATTGCAGTACAGTGCAGAAGTACAGCAGTGGAGAAGTGCAACAAATAACACACAAAGGTAGTATACAATTAACAATTTTACGATCGTAAACTTATCATTGTTCAGTTAACTAACTGCCTGGGCTTCCTGTGGTATTTGCGCCAACTTGTGCCGTGGATGCAAAAAATGATATTGAAACCCCCTAAGAGTATGGTCACATGACCTGAAATGGATAAAATAAACTTCTGGATTCACAACTTTCGGATTTTCCACAACTGAAGATCACAAAATGTATACCAGGGGATATTACGGCACTTGGCATGTCCATCCTTTTTCTTCCCTGGGCACAATATTGTCAATTTAAAGAAGGGCATTCACAACAATTGCAAACTTACGGATGCCTCCGTCGATAAATGATAACAACTGCTACGAAGGCTGCTATGGCAACAATGATGCCAACAGATATCCCAACAATCATTCCAGCATTATTGCTGTTTTGGTTGCCAGTATTACCTCCAGGGTTGGTTATGACTGATGACGAAAGCACAACAGTGGATTCTGTTGATGTTGGGGCCTAAAATTAAGGAAATTCACTGAAGTGCTGATGTGGACCTGCAATTTAAGGGTAAATAAAAGCTTAATACAATTCTTACTTAAAATCTAAAATTAAATCTTACATAAAATTTCCATTTATCGTTGTTCTTGTTCAATAGCCTAGTAATAAAAATAGTTTGAGTCTTTGTTAGTTCCAATGGCTGCCTCTTTGATGTAATGAATATTTTCTAGCTTACAAGTTTTCAATTGTTTCTTGAAACTGTTAATGTTATTATTCTCTCTAACTTCTCTTGGTAGATAGTTCCAAATTAGTGGCCCAAGATAACGTATTAAAGTTCGTCCTAACTCACATTTTGGTCTTGGGATTTCAAAAGTATTGTTACTCCTAGTAGTTCTACTTGCAACTTTTTTCTTAAAGATTTCACTGAATATTTTAGAGTTATCTTCATGATACACTTCATGCATGATCGTCACTACTCTTCTTTTGTAAATGTACTCTAACGGTTTCCAATTCGCCTGTTCCAAGGGATCTTCGCTTCCAGTTAGTTTATGGATAAATTTTGCTGCTCTTCTGTGTATTGCTTCTATCTCCCCAAATTTTGCTGTACTGACTGTTCCCCATACAACAATGCAGTAGACTACACAAGGTATTATCGATTTAAAGTAAATCTCTTCCAGGTCCTTTGTCTGTAAAAAGCGCCCCATCCTTTTCAGTTGACATAACTTTGAATTATATTTTTGTGTAACAACCTTAATTTGCTTGTTCCAGTTTAGTCCTCTGTCCATCCAGACGCCCAGGCACTTAGCTGAGTCAGTGAAATTTATTTGCTCTTCCCCAAATGTTAATTTTTGGAGTGGCCCTATGAATGGACTTTTCGTGACAAGCATTGCTTCAGTTTTCTCTGTATTTACTGTTAGTTTATTATCTATGCACCACATGTGTATGACTTTTGTGATTTGATTAAGCCCCTCAATGACAGCCTCAACATTGTCACCGATGAAAAAAGCAGTGGTATCATCTGCAAACATCAAAAGTTCTCCATTTTCTAGCCTATCTGGTAGGTCATTTACAAAAATTTTAAATAGCTTTGGTCCTAATACTGATCCCTGTGGAACGCCATAAGTCACTTTTCTTCTGTCGGATGCAGACTCATTAATCTCAGTGTATTGCTCTCTATCTGACAGATAGTTCTCAATGACCATGTATAGGTTCCCACAGATACCAACTCCTTGCAGCTTCTTTAACAGAATTTTATGATTTATAGCATCAAATGCTTTTCTTAGATCTTTAAATACAACTCCTACTACTTTTCCTTCATCAAGTGCTTGTTTCCATTTTTCAGTGAGTAAGAGGAGTAGTTTTTCTGTTGATCTTCCTTCAGAATAACCCCACTGTCTATTGCTGTACAATCCATGGTCGGTTAAATGTCTATCAATTGGTTTGCAAATTTGCTGTTCAAATAATTTGCTTATTATGCAGAGCATAGTGAATGGTCTATAATTCCCTCTGCTTGTCTGTTCTCCCTTTTTAAAAGCTACCTTCAGTTTTCCTTTCTTCCAGGCTTTAGGAAATGCCTTCTCTTGAACAAAGTCTCCAAACAACCCTTTCAGACTTTCAACTAAGCAGTCTCCTGCTAGGTTCAAGTCTCTAGCTTTTATATCATCCGGACCACCCGGACCAGTTACTTTTTCTGGTTTAATCTTTGTGAGTCGTTTACCCAATAATTCAACATCAATAACAAGATCTTCCACACAAGGAACTATTCTAGATACAAAACTGTTCTCATCATTTTCATTTTCAGGAAGCTTACTAGCTAGCTCCTCGCCAATGGTGCTAAAATATTGGTTCATCAATTCTGCCTTGCTTATATAGTTACAATTAAAATGGTTGAACCTTGAAAAAAGTGATCAAAATGATAATAATAATAATGACATTACAACAAATTTAGTGCTCTGATGCAAAAATACATAGAATACAAACAAGGCAAATATTTCAGAATTTGTTAAACGTTTTGAGTACTGAATTTCATCAGTAGACTTTTCTTTAGAAACATGAAATACTTTGTTGAAAAAATTTACCATATATTGTGCAAGTTTCAAAATTCTGGGGTATATTTTCATTTGTGAGTGCAGAAAAACTTGCACGCAAAGCAACTGATGCAGTTTTGAGGCCCTTTTGGTTACAATTAGGAGTAAATCGCAAACTCTTTTTAAATTGGCTTGTTGGGGAGAAGACGTCTCAATTCTTTTGTTTAGAACAAAGGCCTGAGTAGTTGTTAAAGACCTCTGGATGTTGAAAACTTATAAGTTCTATTATGGAAAAAAATTGTGAGCAAGACTACTGTAAGTAGCACAAGACTTCCCCTATTGCATTAATCTAAGATTGTAATGGCTAAAAAGGGTTTTTTTATCATTTCATTTAAAGTTGGCAACTAACATAGCTAAATATTAAAAAAATGCTAATTCAAGCCAACTAAAGTAATTTACAATATATAACAGCAAAATAAGTAAAAATTACAATCAATAAAATTACAAAAGTCAAAAAATCTATCTATACAAGCAATAAAATCTAAAAGATGTATCCATAAATGCTTCAAGGCGTATAAAATCATAAAAAGCCGAGCTGAGGTATGTATTGTTTGCAGAGCCTACAGTCACAGTCTAAATTTTTCCAGAATTTTATTTTATTCTTGAATTGTTGAACAGAATTTGCATCTTTGACTTCCTGTGGAAGAGAGTGCCAAATACGCTGCCCTCTATATTGGACTGTTTCGGTACCATATTTAGCAGTATGTATGATAGGAACTGTGAATGTATTTGCATTTCTCAAATTATAAGCAGCACTTCTTTGAGGAAAGATTTCATTCATGAATATGGGATTTAGATTATTTATTGTTTTGAACATTTCAGTCATTAGCAGCTGCAGATTTCTCTCATGTATCGTAACAGAGGTTTAACAAGGGGTTTACCAAGTTAAAAAAATGAAGGCTCCCAGATGTATATTTTCAATTGCTATTAGGGTTGAAACATTAAACGGACAGTAACTAAATGCTTGGAATCCCAACTGAAATAGCAACTTCCACTTATCAGTTGTTTTGAAAAAGAATGTTGACAGGTTGCTGTATCTGTGAAACCATTTAAATATAATTCTAAGATAAAATAATGAGAAGTTTCAAAAACAGCTGAAAACTATTTACATTAAACACCTTGTAAATTCGTTTCTCACTAGGTACTTTCTCCAAATAGGCATGATGCAGTGATACAATGTAGAACCAGTTGATTTGAATAATTCCACAAATGATCTGAGTTTTCTAAGCAACCAGTACAAATGGACAGTGAGTTCTCCTAAAAATGCTTTCAAATTGAATCTTGTAAGAATTGTTTTTGGGTTCAGAATTAAGATGATACAGGTAAAATCAAAGAGGAAAGGACCTACCACAAAGGAACTCCTAATCCGGCTGCTACTTCGTATTTTATAACTTTCATATGACGAAGAAATTTTGATGGCAAATGAGCTGTCTTGTGTCTTGAAGCTTACTAACGATTCACTCGGTGTAACTGTAAGATAGCTCATCCTCGTTGTTTTCAAAGGCCTTATTGTCTGTGAATGGGCTGCTGAAGTTTGTAAGATTGGTGTGCTAGGAGAACTAAAGACAGCTATGGAGGGACTTTGAGTCGATTTTACGAATGGCGTTGTCTTGAATGATAATGACGGTTTTGATAGGATAGAGGATGTTTCTGATTTATGGATTGGTGTTGATGATGTCCTGGTGGCAACAATGGATGAAGTTGGCATCACTTTGAATGTTGAAAATCTTGGCAACTTTCTTGTCGATGAAATGTAGTCACTTTTTGATGATTTTGCCAAATATGTCTGAAGTGGATCTATGAAATCAATAAAAAAAAATTAACACTTACTGTACACTGCCACCATTCAGTTAAGCTGTGGGTCAAAAACATTATTTGAAATTAATTAAAGGCAACTTGTTACTGGCTTTAATTTGTAGGTATCCAGAGATTTTATATGATGCAAGAAGTATAAAATCTATGTCGAGTTTTAGGACCCCCAAACCCTGATGTGAAATTCATAGTAGTGAGCTTTTGCTACAAATACTGGTTCCTAAACATAGATCATTGAACAGCACTACAGTATTTGGTTACAAACTGCTTTCAACAGCTAGCAAAAAATAAATGACTTAAAGTTCATTTTCTGAAACCTCTAGGTTGCTTACATATATCTGGAGTAATCTGTACAACTATGAACATATATTAAGAAGAAATTACAATTGTTATATATTTATAATGAAAATCACTTTGCTTCAAACTTACATTTACGTTTTCCCTCTATCTTCAAAAGCACAAAGTCTGTTACTTCACTACTCTTAAGATGGACTCTCATCTCCACTTTGAATAACAGTCCCTCATACTTGACCAATAAATTTGAAAAGTTGGCAGTGTTCCACTGAAATAGAATACTATACCGGGTGAGTCAAAAAAAAGTTTAGGTGTTTGGAGGGCTGTGGAATAAAAAGTATGTGACCGATATTCAAAACTGAAATGTTCATCTATCAGTCAAAGGTCAACTTAGATGAGAAAATTTCGTTTGGTAGTATCTCTCTGGGTCATACAGACCCAGAAATTAGGAAAATGCTGGTAAAGGGCATGCTTGGGAACAAAACTTTCACATTCCATTCTGGTCCATAATTCACCTTCTATTGAAATCGGAATTCAACATCGAAAACTGCCAAATGTAAACTTCAATGCCACATAAATCATGGACCAGAATGGAATGTGGAATTCTTGATTCCCATACAAACCCTTTACAAGCATTGATTGTTGTTGGGTCTTAAAGATGTTTGATTTTACCAAACAAAATTTTGTGATCTAAGTTAGCCTTTGAGTGATACAAACACTTTAGTTTTGAATATTGGTCATATACTCTTTATTCCACAGCCTTTCAAGTGCCTAAACTTTTTTGTACCAATATCAAATTCCTTGTAAAGTGACTGGGAATATGAACTTTTTCTGTGCCCAGCTCCTGGGCATTTGCCAAAGAATTCTTCCTGGCCCCCAGGTATTTGTACAAGAAATTTTCGTTGACCCCCAGGCTGGCTGGATGCTCTGAGTAGGAATGAAATATGACATAAGTTTCACTTTCATTGCTGTGAAGATGAACCGTTGACAAGTTGATTCAAAATCTTCCATGCTTAAATGAATAAGAGATTGGCTGTAGGGTAGACCAGAAGCAGAATATTCAAAGAAAGAAATTGTACCAGCATTGAATCAAATCATAAAAAGGCTTTTTACCGTTAAACGAGGTCCATCAATGCTGAATGGAATCTGCTGCTCTTTTTGCCAAGTCATATTCCAAACAGAAATATTATTCAACTGCTGAATTTTTTTTACATTGTTATAATTATACTGAATGGTTCCAATGTTTTGATTAGCTCCATTCTGATTCAAAGCAAGCACGTAACTCTCAACATCAAACTTGAACTGACAACCTAGGAATGAATTGTGAAAAGATGCAACTCCAGGTGAAAAAGCAGTCTGATTAAGAAAGAATTTGGCAAGGAGGATGGTGGTAATAATCATATTCAAGAAAGGCTGTCCCCATTAAAACCTTTTTTTAAGTATACTCGAAAACCTAAAATTGGACTGAGCAACAGTCCTATCTAACAAAATATCCCATTCTGACATGTTTTGACATAGCCTTAAATATGCTTGGTACCCCCTCCCTTGGCACAAGATATTCTAAATCTTATCATGAACACACAGTTGTGCCTAATGCTGATGGCTTGGTTCAATGCAAGGACGGAAGGGCCATGCAAAAAGACGTTTAAAAGATGATTCGTACTTTGGTAATTTTCCCGAAATACAATGATAATGGAACTTTAATACCTAGTTCTTCGTTTCCAAAATGTCTCATGCATTTTGGCCTTGGTGGTATTACATTCGTTGAATCGATATAAAATGTTTCACCAAATCCACATCTGCAGATTCTTGAACTTGGACTACTGTCATCCTCCTCTACATTACCATCTACGTAGGTTGAATTACACTCGGTAATGTCAATTTTTTCATTTCCATAACTGTAAACACCTTTTTGGAAAGTGTCTCTATTTGCTGGCCAAGGGTCATTTTTATGTTTTCGTACAACTTCAAAGGTGTCAACATAAAAAACAACGGCTAAAACGTTCATAAAAAGCTTGATCTTTGCCATTCTCTTGCTTTACTTGATGCAGCAGAACTATCTATCGTCTATCTCGTCATTTGGTTCCCCCATCACCATTTCTCTTTTCAAAGCCGGTTTCGATTTGTGCCGATTGTGCTGAAAATGAAATGAAACTTCCTGGTCCTTGACGAAATGACGAAAATGCGTTTGGTCAAAGCAACAGCAACAACTTGCCTTGCAACAACAACTTCGTACATGCTGCAACAACAACACCAAAACACTCAAAACAGGTGCGCATCTGCGGGGTGAAAAAATGAAAGAGTGTGCCAAGGAAATTCAATGAAAAAGTGAAATTTGATTCAATCTTTGTATACTTCAGTTCTTATTGGCAAAATAGGAGAATATTTTTCCAGCACTGGTTGTGGGGTTTGCAACCCCTGCTCTTTTCGGCAAAGAAGGTACTTTTGCCCTATTTTCATCAGGTCGGTTAATTAAATTTTTAAATTAGTTTTTCTCAAAAAAACGTTTCCTTTGTTCTCCGAGCGTCTGAAAGGCGTGGTCAGTAAAGATTTTCTTGGGGCCCGACCTGGCTCTCAATGGGCCTGAATATCTCAAAAGGAAAACCAATATCTTCATGCCCCATTTCTACAACACAACTCCATGCCCTTGAAATATCCTCGCCAGCAATATTTGGGGTCCAGCAATGAAATAGTTGCATGAATCCCCGTATTGAAAGTTAGAGCGAAGCCTCCTGACCTGGGAGTGTGTGACCTGAACAAATTTTGAAAATGGAAGGAGAAACGAAAAACGAAACCAGCTCGCTACACAATTGTCCTATTCTACATTGACACAAACTATTCACATTATGATCAAGATAATGAAATGATATCTATTTGTGAAGCTTCAATAACTAAATATCTTTTATACACATGAATAAATAAGCATCATTTCTAAGATATTTTGAAGTTTCCGGTGTCCCTTAGCGGGACTAGAATGTATGAAATAAACGTGATATGAATTTGAAAATAAATATACTATAAAATATAATTAGCAACTTGAAAATAAGTACAAAACATTGTTGGCTTGGTTGGCGTTGTTGGCTTCGTTGGCCTGATTGTTAACCATATATAGCAATGACTTTACTTCTTTCGATTTTATATATTAGGATTTTGCACTGCACTGCAAAGATGTACTCTGTATTACGCTACTGTCATAAACCATAAACCTTCGTTGGCCTCTTGACAATACCAACTGAAAGACAACAAGAAAACGGGCCCGTCCCATATCGTGACGGGTATATACAATTAATAAGAATAAATTCAGTATAATTAGCCAAAATGATAGTTTTATATCTTGTATCTCTAAAACAACTAATGTAGCCTGTTCCAGACTGGGAACACAGACTTCAACTGATGGAGAAATGCGTCATTTTTGAGTAAGGCTTTCCAAACTTAAATACTTTGATGTCCATATCTTTTTAAAAATAATGAAAATGTACGCATGAAAAAGATGAATTAAAGTGGTGGAAAAACTCTGGCTTCCTGTGAAGCTGCATCAATGTTTTAGAATTTTCTGTCTCGTCTATGTCACTAATGTAATTGTGGAAGATTTTCTCTTCTCTCTAACCAGACTCCAGTTTTCTCAACAAACATTTCTTTCGCCTCATTTCTGCTACAAAACTCCTTTGCCTATCCTTTCTGTCCCTTCTTTTCCTTCCTTTTCCTTCATCTCTTGTATTTCTTGTGAGGCGAAAATTCATTTCCGTTCTCCTATTTTCCTCACCATGCTAGTAACAAAACTTTATTTCATTCTAAATCAGAACCTTCCTGCGTGATTTCTTCGTGACTTTGCTAAGGTTTTCTAACGAGCAGTGGGTATAGAGGTGTGAAAGATGACTTTGCTTTGGAATACAAATGATGAAAATCCTTCATATGTAAAAATTATAGAATATCGAAATTAGATATCCAAACAACCTGGCCAAAAATGGCTCACACCTCTTCTTCGTCATGATCAAATTTTGAATTAATTTCTCCATAGTCTCGTGTAAGTTCTTGATAAAACGGCTCTTGCTCAGGCCTATTCATTGTTGTTGCGTCCAACCCTGTGTACACATCATCAGATGGTTTCCTGCCATTTTGATTAAGTTCTTCATAAACCTCAGGATTCACTACTTGATAAATAGGAGACTGGGGCGAATCTTCTACGAATCTATTGTTCGGTTCATCCTCAAGAACCTGGTATATTGGGGATTGAACCGGGTCGATAGATTCACCAGTATTTGGTTCTTCATCCAGAACGTTGTATATTGGGGAATGAACTGGGTCAACGTGTCCACCTGCATTTGATTCCTCTAAGACTTGGTATATCGGAGACTGAACCGGATCAGTGGCATCAGCCGGTTTTCTTCTTGGTAGAGTGGTTGCATCAATAGGCTGATAAGTATCCGGGCTGTTTATGTCTTCTTTATTGATTGATTGATAAACAGCGTCAGCTTCTTGGTAAATAGGAGCTTCATCTTCGACTTCTCTGTAAATTGGTTCTGCAAGCTAGATGTAAATGTGAAATATAATTCTTTGACATAAATAACATTGAATTTTTAATTGAACTCATCTTATTTTAGAACCATAGTAGGCTGATCTATTAACGTTATATTTTCCCTTCATTTGCACAACTTTTCCCTGATGAGGAGAAAGTGAAAATCTTATTTCTCTAAAGTTCTTTATTATAATCACGTTATAGTGTGAAAGGAGCCAATAATTTGCTTGAAAACAATTCTAAATACATTGGAACTGCTAAAATATTTTCGTTTTCGTTGCTAAAAAGTTTTCTAGAATATATCGCAATATATCTTAAATTTTTGAAGGTCAAATAAGCTAAGTCAGGTCACATTAATAGCCCATTAATAGCCAAGGGAGTCTCTTACTGTCAAATAAAAACTTACCAAAACCGAAGATGGAAGATGTAAACGATAACAAGGGCTACTTACTAAGTCATTTTGAGCTTTGTCGTTGCAAGCATAATCATAATTATTCATTGAAGATTTCTCATTGGTTTTTCTTGGTTTCAAACGAATCTGATCTGCATATAATGGATTACCTGGAAACAATAAATACGAAAAAGTCAGATATCGATCGATATCAACATCATATCATATCAATATATAATATCAATACAAAATATCAGTATCAAAGAAATATCAATTTCAAAATATTACACATTGAGTCAGAAAAATGAATCTACTGTTTGACATGTTTGAAAAATCGTACAGCGAAAGCTATCCCAGGACTTCAGCAAAATTTAGTTTCGTCATCTCAATGAGGTTTCAATTGACTCTTCGAGAATTTTCTTTGAATCCCAACTTCAAAATTTTCTTGGAATAAACCTTTCATCTTTAAAAAAAGATGTGTATTGAATAAAGTGTTTATGCATTTTAAGGAGCTCTCGATTGTAACCATGGTGATAGAAGCTCCAACGCAACTCCAACCACACTTCTTCTGTCCCACCAGATCAATGAAATGTGAAAAAATATCGCTCGATCCAGGCTCTTGTTTAGAATAGCTAAAAGCTCTTTTTAGGTACATCATTTTCCCCACAAATCTTATTGTTCAATTTGCCACAAAAACAGCGAAGAATGAGAGGCTCAATAACATGTAAATTTTCACTTTTTGATGCTCGAAACTGATGAAAGCGCATAATTACATTTTAACTGCTACCTTATTATCAGAGAGCGATGCGTGGATGCAAGGATTAGAACAATCATCAAGGCCACACATGGGCTAAGAAAACATTAATTTGCCATTTTGTTAGTTGAAAGTGGATTCAATTGAGCTCTTCATTAATTGACTTTTGCTTTTCACTTTCGGTTGACAACATGTTCCATTGTTTGAAGATAAGTTTCACATTATCGAAACAAGAGCAAACTTACCAAACTGATCTTTCCCTTGTAATTCTCCTTTGAAATTATTAGCATAAATTTCATTATTAACTGTGTTGTCAGTTAGATTGAGGGTTAACGTCTCCTGAAAAATAAGGAAACATTCATTGATTGCCTTGCCCAAATGGTTTAAGAGAAACGATTAGAAGAATATTAGTGCTACAAATCTGAAAGATTTCAAAGCTGTTCACTGTTTTGCGTAACAACTGTGATCTCGAAACGCTTAATTCAATACTCTGTCCCTCTAAACAATGATGAATTACACGAAATTGGCCAGGAACACAGGAAGCAGTTCTCACATCAGGGGACGGAGGAACAGCTTTCCATTTGGGCCACTTTTCAGAACTGAAAAGGCACTTGGAAATGCAAACATAGAAAAAACCGACGAAAAGGAAACTTCAAGGTGAACATAGGGCATTTTCGAAGAACTTGGGGTTCTTATGTTTAGAAACTTTGCAAATGAGTTTGCCACTGGTTTCACACAAAAAAATAAGAGCTTCAAAGGAAGACTTCCATGAAAGCAACGTCTAGAATTGCCTCGACAGTTTAGCCCACACTGTATCCTCTTTGAAATAGTATCAACAAATACAAAGAGCTCACTTACCTTTCTGTTATTACTTGATCCTTTTGATCTAACGAAACGAAAAAAGTTAGATTAACTTGGCAATCTGGTATTGATTAGATTGTATCAAAAACAGGAGAATTTCATGCTCTTCCTCTTGAAATTGTTGATTCAGCACATGTATAAACTTAAGAGAAAATTATGCCAATGCTAAGATCAGTGGATTTCGAAGGGTGCAAGAGAAGACTTTTAACTTTATGTATTCCAAATCTGCTGCGAAATTCAGAGCTTAAGTCTTATAAAATTTGCTTGAAAAACATTCCTAAACTTCGTCATCCTTCTATCAATAAACACACATTCTCAGAAGCTGAAAGTAATCTCGAAATTTGTTTCAAACTTTGGATCAAAACATCAAAAATTTACAGCTCCAAACTTCGCTGACATGAATTTTACCGAAAAATTTGAGAATAGCCTTTCCTTAGCTTTAAAATCCTGCAACCAAACAATGCACATTTGCAGCTACTAAAAAATAACCGCATTTTCGAAACCCGTTTTGAAATTAAAACATTAAATCAGCATAAAAGAATAACTTACAGATTTCTTCTTTGACACAAGATAAAAACAACAATTATAGCAACAGCGAAAAGAAAAACAGCCACTGTTACTCCAGCTATTAATCCAGCTTGAGAATCTTTAGTCTTTCGTTCATGAGATGAGCCACCTTGATTGTCATTCACTTTCGATGACAGCAAAATGATTGAAATTGATGATTTTGACTCCTAGAATGCAACACAGGTAAAACTTGAAATAATGTCAGCAATATCTGTGATAGAAGGGTATTCTAGAAGAATCGATCAAAAGGACACCTCAAAGCATAAAAACTGTGGACCAGGCACATCATCTTTTGACGACCGGCTCTTGAAAGTTGCTTTCTTTTTATACTAGGCGCTAGAACAAAGGGGTAAAAACAATACCCTGAAAACGGCACAACCCATCGGACAAATACACTTAGCACCCACTCATCTAGGATGATATCCTCTAGCTTATGATTATCTTGCCCGATTCCTTGATTTCCCAGCCTTCTTTGACTTCGGTCAATCGGTCAAGGCGGCTTTATAAAGGGAAAAAAGAACTTAGGAAGTAAGACTACATACAATATTAGACTAACACAACACCCAAAAATTATCACAGTGATCTATTGTAGATTGCTCTATTGTAGATCCTATCTCACGATCTATTGTGCTCAGCGTCGGATGAAAAAATTTTGCCACTGATTCCGTTTTTAAATACATATTTCAACTACTGTACGATGAACTAGGATTTGAAAATCCGTTTATAATATTTGTTAAAAATTTGTTTGACTTTGCTTTCCATAGTTTGGATAAAAGTGCACTCGCCTCACCTTATCTACACTTACTGTTGGTTTCGCCGTTTGTAAATGTCTTGAATCTTTAACAGAATGCAATTCATAAGCAGTTGTGCTTGCTGTGAACAAGATTTTTGACTTCGCTATTGATGATGCTGAATGTCTATCATTTGACTGCGTTGTACTACCCAATCTCTTAGTCTCAATGAATGACGAAGTTGAATCAGGGTGGATTGATGTTTTCAGTGAAGTTAAAACACTGGTTCTTTTTTCTGGCGGTTCGGTTGGCAATTTTGTACTGGTTGTAACATGTGGGGTAATACTGGATGAAGATTGGACAGGATATGTTGAAGGGGATATGAATGAGGTTTTCAAGGTTTGGCCTGAGGCTGATGATTGTGTTATAGCGGAACTTGTTGATATTTGTCGCATTGGTGCCGCCAAAGGATCTGAAATGAAATATTTGGTTATCAAATCTTTATGATTAAAATGCCTTACAATATACCCTAAAATGCCTAATCGGCTACGGTATTTTGCCCATTTAAAGTCATGTGACTACACTCCTGGAAAGTTTTAGTACAATAGAATTGATACAGAAAAATATGACTTAGCATGACCAGGGGCTAGCCCTGCCGCAAGAGCTATCTCTCCAAGTAAATGGGAAAAAAATCCAGCCATTTAATCAAGGATGGCTAGCCATCATCATACAAACAATGCGGAAATCATCTTTCTTTCCTTCATCTATTATTGAACCATTACAATTGTTAAGTTCTATCTTGGTGGGGGGGGGGGGGATTTACTTCATAGAGAATGTGATTCAACCTGAATGTGGACTTTGTTGAAAGGACAGGACTCATTTGTATGACAGAATATTCAAGAATTGCACACTTTTTGTATGAATATCTGGTACTTTTTCTGACCCATGTATAAACATTAATTTTGTCAATTTAAAGATGCAAAGTCTACCTATTCAAAGTTCTTCAGCTTTGATTGAATTCTGAAAAAGCTACCCATCTTCCAGAATGGTTAATAACAGACCCATATGTATGGGATTTCAGATGAAAAAACATACCCATATGATTGGCATTTCCAGTATCACTTAACAATCATTACGTATCCCCCCTGGAGTTCTTTTTTAAGAATTGTAAGGCCAGGAGAACAACATGAATATACTTCATTCCATGAATGTTCACAGACATTAAATGCAGAGATTACTCACAAGATCTTGTACCAGTTATTTTTAACAATAAACAGCGGTGGCTCCTCACTGATCTCCATCTGTTTCTTCTCCGTTCATATTGTCCTTGCAGATCTAGTTTGAATAGCAAGCCTCTGTATTCCCTTGCAATGGTATCATTATAAGATATCCACTGTGGAAATGAAAAGCTATCTTAAAACATATGCTAAAAAATTCATTGGCATCAAAGAAGAAAATTGCAGCATCTTTGATATGTAAGTGTAACATCTTACTGATAAATGGCCTTGTGAAAATAATATTAAAAGTGGTACACAGAATTCTTGAGAATTTCCTAAAAATTTATGCAGGAAAATAGGACTAACCCATGTGTTGGGAATAAAGTTTCGCAAAAAGTTCAAGTTGGACTGCTGTGAATCAGTTACAGTGCAGTACAGGCCTTGCGCACATCAATATGTTTTCCTGCATGGCACAAGAATTCTCCTCAAGGTGAAGGTGAAGTTGCGTTTTTCAATGCCAAGCACTGGGATTGCAGAAATAGAGCAGGAGTAATCAAGTCTGTGACCCCTTGACACGACACTCAAGTGGTGGGGTCCTCCCAACCCGGGTATCTAAAAAACTCTGCCTCACTGTTCTATCTTCAAAGTCAGAGGATTACACCACAGCACCACTTTAGGATCTGCGATTGGCTTTAAATGCCACTTTAGGAATGTGCTTTCATGCTGGATTTTGATAAAGTGAGAAAAGGGTTAAGACTACTCTTTTGAGATGTTGTTGTTGTTGCAAAATAGTCATTTGAGCACAGGGTATCTTCCCTTAACACATCTGATTAGAAACACAAATGGCAAAACAGGAAATGGGATTCTTTAGCTGACATTTATCGCTTGGAAAAAAGGAATGAGGGCCCCAGGAACCTCAACAATAAGTATAGGAAATAAATACCTTGAGATTTCCATTGCTGTCAACAATAAAGAGTTGAACAGGCTGCCATGTCATATTCCAATAAGATGATGTGGTCAGTTTCATTGATCTTAAATTATTGTATGTTCTGTGATTGTAAATGTAGGAAATGGATCCAATGCTTTGGCTTGTTGATTGTGGGCTCAAAGCCTTGACGCTAGTTGAGCCTTGTATATAGAAACCACAACCTGAAAAATTTGGAGGAAAAAGAACATTTCAGTTTTGCGTTGTAACATAACTTGAAAAAACCAATCATATGTTTTAAGAACAGCAGAATTCCTCTAGATAACTTGAAATCCATCTAAAATATGTTGAAAGTTTTTTGAAATATGTTGAAAGGAATGGTGTTGGTGACAATTTCACTCTGAGAAATGTGGGCTGGTAAAGTTTCTTTGAATCTGGTTTTTCGCCTCAACCGCAACAGTGAGTGTAGTGACACAAAAAGTTTGTCAATAACTTGTGATGAAGCTTTTTTCGGTCACAACACACGGCACTATACAACAAGTGCAAATATCTATGCAAGTGCAAATATACGCAAGATTCAATTATGAAATTTATCTCACCTAGATCGTCAAAATCTTGCCCATACTTTACCATACATTTAGGCTCATTGATGGCATCGTCAAAACAAAATGTTTGCCCAGAACCACATCGACAATGCGTGCTATTTGTGAAAGAAACCGGACTAGCCGAACCCGTTCCATAGCCATACTCGCCACCCACAGAACAGTCAACTTTCAAACGGTCATCTCTCAAGCTGTAATATCCCTTCTCGAAAACATCTCCGCTGGCTTTCCGCTCGATTCTAACGCCGCAACATTTAGGCCAACTGAAAACAAACAGCATCAAAAAAATCAACTTCCTTCCCCACTCTAACTTCTCCATCATTTTGTGATCTTGATCTTGTCCTTCAGGTGTTTGACATACCTCTGTAGCTATTCATCAGCACTCCAAACATGCTTCAAAGGTTTCCGTTGCAGCGGTTGATCTTCAAATATTTTCATTTTGTCAGCAAACACTTGTCTGTTTATTATTCTTCAACTTTCGTTTCCGGGTTGGAATTCATTTCAGCATCCGGGCTCGATACATCCAATTCAACTTGGCCTCGTCATCAAATAGAAACGAGTCGAAACGAGACAACTGCATCTTTCTTAGGAGCTGAGATAAATACAAACAAATTTTAGTTTATTTCATATTTGCCTTATAGCGAGAGGCCTTTTTTGATCGTTGTTCTTTCACAGGAGTAAACGGCTTTCTTTCTACAGATTAAAGTGTTTTATTGCGTCTATGGGCTTACAACGATTGGGTAGTCCGTTATTCATGGGTATTTACAAATTTCAAAAGGCCATGGGGCCGAGGTTGTTCAAATTCTGTGACAAAAATTATTTGTTTATATAAATATTGTTGGGGATACGTACGAACATGCCAAAAAGTTGTAAGCCGAAAAGGAATCCCCAAAAAGGGCTCCAGATCGCCTGCGCACTAACGATTTACTTCGATGAAGTAATATGCAAATTACCTTAACCGTTAAGATATAGCAAATTAGAATGACCGTTTAATAATCTGAACACTATCAAATTCTTAGATCTAGATATTTCTAAGATGCCACATGCTGTGATGACCGGATCAGCGATGCGGAGGCGCAGCACCAAAGCGAGGGGAGCGGACAGAAGCGAGGCTAAGATGGCGGCGTGCGAAGAAGGAACTGAACTGACTCGGGAGACATTTTACCAGTGCCCTGTAACTGTTAGACTAAGAATCTTGGTTTAATAAATATTGTGTTCATTTACACTTGTCCTTTATCTGTTTGACTCACTACATTTGGCGACGAGAAGGCAAAACGAACCAAGGCTACACGCAGAAAGAAGACTATGGCAAGCAGCTTGTATGGGGCACTGGAAGCCTTTCGCAAAGGCAAGGAGGCAAGTGAAACTTTAGAGAGACTAGACAGTTATATTAAAAGAGCTAAACTAATATTCACGACTGCCGATATCACAGATGATAAGAAAAAGAAGAGTTTGATTCAAATATGGGGAGGAGATGACCTCATGAAATTATTTGAACACACAGGAGGAGTAAATGATAAAGACACATTCGATGATGCCATAAGAAAAATTAAAGGTGGATTGAAGGCAACAATAAACGAAGTTTTTCCAATGTACAAGCTTTTCCACCAGCTGCCACAGGGAAACAAGAAATTTTCTGACTGGTATCCAGAGGTGCTAGAACATGCTCAAAGATGCCCTCTGGAGGATTATACCGTTGAAAGAGCGGCAAGAGATGCAATTGCCATGCAGACATCAAGTGCAAGACTAAGGAAAAAGGCACTGACAGATGGGCCAGATTTTAAGACTCTTGTGAAATTGGGATGCACTTTAGAGAGTGCAGATAAACAAGCAGCTGCGATGATGCAAACAGAGCCAGTGCGAAATGTTAAAAAGGAGAAACACAAATCATCTAAACAAGTTCTCTGTTACACATGTGGTTATGAGAAGGAGAGAAGCCATCGCAAAGGATACTGTCCAGCAAAAGAGAAAAAATGTGCAGCCTGCAACAAGATAGGACACTTTGCAAAATCACAAGCATGCAAAGGAAGTAAACATATACGTTCAGTCGACAACAGCAATAATTCAGACAGCAGCACAGGAGCCAGCGACAGTGAGTCAGATGATGAAATTGGCAGAATAACAGTGGGCTCTCTACACACAGGCAAGGCAGATGAAGAACTAGTCACGGTGAAGATAAATGGCGAAGAAACCACAAAAAGGGTTGACTCGGGGTGTCGAAAAACCCTGATCGGAATATCAGAATACCGAAGTCTTAAGTGCAAAGCTCCATTACGACGAACCAATGTCAAATTCACACCATATGGTACGAAGCAGACACTCCCAATAAAAGGACGCGCCCGGGTCACACTCACAGCAACAGGAGGGGCATGCCACGAAACATGGATATATGTTGTGAACGATGAAGTCGAAGCACTTCTTGGAGCTGAAGATGCAAAAAAATTAGGAATATTACAGATAAATTCAGAAGGAACAACCAATATGATCCATTCTGTAGCAGCATCAAAGATCTCAGGCCCTACAACTGATATTCAGAAAATATTAGACAAGTACGAACACATGTTCCATGGGGTAGGATCATTTAACGGAGAGGAAATTGAATTCAAGATTGATGAATCAGTGACCCCTGTTGTTCAGAGAAATAGGCCCATAGCACTAGCGTACCGCGAAAGAGTGGAAGAACACATCAAAGAGCTCATAGACAATGACATCATAGAAGGGCCCCTGGATTCCACAGAGCCACTGGAGTGGGTTTCCAACGTCGTTATAACAGGAAAGAAGTGGGGAGATGGCAGTAATATCAGATTAAATGTAGACATGCGAGATGCTAACAAGGCAATAAAACGTACTCATTACCCCATTCCCACCGTCCAAGAGCTACGACATGCATTCCATGGAGCAACACGATACACAAAGCTAGACATGAATCATGCATTCCATCAGATGCCACTCAGCAAGGAATCTCGTCACCTCACAAACTTCAGAACCCATCAAGGTATCTACCGATTCAAGCGGCTCGTCATGGGTGCTTCACCTGCAAGTGAAGAGTTCCACGAGAAATTAAGACGTGCAATATGTGACCTTGACGGACATGTTCAAATCAAAGATGACATAATTGTGTACGGACGCACACAAGATGAACATGACCAACACCTCCAGCAAATGCTACAACGACTGAGTGACCGAGGATTCACACTACGCAAGAACAAATGCGAATGGAATCAGGCTGAAGTGCTTTATTTTGGCTACATTTTCAACGAGAAAGGAATGTCGGCTGACCCAGCAAAGATCAAAGCCATAAAGGAGACACCCAGCCCAAAGTCTATAGCAGAGGTGAAAAGTTTTATCCAGATGTGTCAGTACAATGCTTACTTCATAGGACAAGCAGGAGGGAAGCCGTTTAGTGACATGACAGCTCCATTGCGACGACTGCTCTGCAAAGGAGAAAAGTTCAAGTGGACAAGAGAATGTGAGGTGGCGGTACAGAAGCTGAAAACTGCATTGGTGAGTGAGAGAGTTATGGGAGCTTTCTCCCCAAACAGAGAAACACAACTTGTGGTAGATCGCGGACCTGAGGGGATAGCAGCCACTGTCATGCAAAGAGAAAGTACGAGTGATGAATGGCAACCAATCAATTACACCAGCCGCGCCAAGACAAAAACTGAGAAAAACTATTCGCCAATCGAAGGAGAAAGCCTAGCGATTTATTCAGGCATTCTAACAAACAAGATGTATCTGTATGGGATCCCATTTACTGTCATAACAGACCACAAGCCATTGCCTCCACTCTACAACAGCTACAAGAAGACAGGGCCTGTTCGTGTAGAAAGGCATCGGGTAAGGTTGCAAGGATTTGACTTCTCAGTAAAATACGAGCCCGGCCGCTATAATCCTTGTGATTACAACAGCCGCCACCCATTGCCACTCCCAAACTATGAAGAAGATGAGAAAGAAGAGTTTGGCGTAGAGGAAGGTACAGAACTGTACATCAATGCAATCATAGCTGAAGATTTACCTGATGCAGTAACGCTGAAAATACTGCAATACGAAACCAATCAAGACGACACATTAGCCATGTTAAAGGCTGATATTTTGAAAGGAGATTTGTCCAACCGACCAGAGGTACGACCATTCAGAGGAGTATTCAACGAGCTGTCAATCGTTAGATCACTCGTGCTCAGAGGGACACGCATTGTGATTCCAGAAGCCCTGCAGTCAGACGTCATCGCCCTAGCACATGAGGGACATCAAGGCCTCACAAAAACAAAGCAATACCTCAGAACTAGAGTTTGGTTTCCGAAGATGGATCAGATGACACAAGAGTACATTGATACATGCCTGCCATGCCAAGCCGCCACTGACCGCAATCATACAGAGCCACTTAAGCCCACCGCGATGCCCGAACGACCTTGGCAAAAACTAGCAATGGATTTCAAAGGTCCCATTGCGTCAAAGTTCTACTTCTTCCTGCTCATCGATGAATATAGTCGGTTCCCAGAAGTTGAAATAGTAACATCCACATCAGCAGAGTCTGTAATTCCCAAGCTACATCGTATTTTGTGCACCCACGGAATACCAGAGGAGATAAAGAGTGACAATGGGCCTCCATTCAATGGCAAAGAGATAAAGAATTATGCCAAACGGCAAGGTTTTCGGCACCGGCTCATTGAACCAGAACACCCTGAGAGCAACGGTCTGGCTGAAAATTTCATGCGCATGCTGACAAAAGTAGCTCACACTGCGTATACGGCAAAACAAGACCCAAGAAGGGCAGTGAACAACTACCTTCTCAACTACAGAGCAACACCCCACAGCACCACCGGGGAGACTCCGGCAGAGATTCTTTTTGGGAGGAAAATAATTACAAAAGTTCCTATCATGGCCCCAAGATGCCAAACCAAGATCCATCAATCAGTGAAGCAGCGAGACCAGACATCGAAGAGAAAAGCAAAACAGCTCTATGACAAAAGAAAGCATTCAAGAGAACACCGTTTGAAAGTGGGAGATAAAGTCCTACTAAAACAGCGAAAGTCCACAACGCAAACCCCATATGACCCCCAACCATTCACGGTGATTGCACACAAAGGATCCATGGTTACCGCAAGGAGGAAGCATCAAACATTTACTCGGGATGCTTCAAAGTGGAAAGCGATGCCTGACCGACCTGACCATCTAAAAGCAAGAGAAAGACCGAAGGGTGAGAGAGAGAAAGACAGAGCACAAGATAGTGATGATGACCTAGATAACTTGATGGCCAAACCCAGAGATCAAGTACAGACTACTGTAGAGGATGAGGCTGCAAATGCAAGCAATGAGCAACGACAGGACATTCCAGACAACCCTCCTGGGATGCGTCGCTACCCTAGCAGAGAGAGACACCCCCCGAGATACTTTAATGATTATGAACTCTAGTCTAACCGGGGAAGGGGTGTGATGACCGGATCAGCGATGCGGAGGCGCAGCACCAAAGCGAGGGGAGCGGACAGAAGCGAGGCTAAGATGGCGGCGTGCGAAGAAGGAACTGAACCAGGGAGCGCCGAAGGCGCGGGAGGGGAAACGGCCATTCAATTGATTTCCGATGTGTGATGCAGAATTCGAAAACGAGGCTCCGATTAATGGCGACTTCCGACGAGAGTTGTGAAGAGAGAAGCACTAAATTTTCGCAGCTACTGCTGGTTTTGTAGAGGGGAACAGCATGATAGTTTGTTGTTCCTGGGTTCAAAGAATGATAGCTTTGAATAAAGAGGTCGTTTGAGTTATTTGCACCTACAGAACAGAAGAATGAAGATTCCTGTGTGGCAAGAAGTTTTGTTTACGAACAAACTGCAGATTTGGCATAAGTTTATGTATGACAGAACTTTGTGAGAGACACAGAGTCTTACAAAGAAATCTACTGGTTTCATTACAAAGCAATTCATCTCAACAAGAATGAATACAACACTTCTGATGAGAAAAAATTTTCAGTGAAACAAAGGAGAGAGCAAGTCACACAAACATTAATTTATGCCTGGCTCTTTGAAAAGAGGACCTGCTTGAGAGCACTGTTGTCCAGTGGTGTTATCCACAACTGACATAGCCTTCACATTACAGCTCCTTGCACTACTTTGAACATAATGACAGTTGACAAGGGTTGTAGACTTGATTATGTCTTATGTACAGTAACTCCAATGCCATGTTCACATTGATATAAACTAATCAAATATCATGCCTTCTTGATATAGGGAAAACTTCCAGTTGAACAATTGTTTGCTTATGAAACAAACTGAGTGAAATTCCATTAGATATTACAGTTTCTCTGTCATAGAAAGACTTGATATTTCTTTCAATTTTTACTGGAAAACTAATACCATCTTTGTAGGCAAAAGTGGTATGATCATGCTCCTGTATCTAACCTTTTACATGAAATTTTGAGTAGTTCAATGTGCCAAAATTTGGAATGCTAATTGGAGGATAATTTCAAAACTTGCCACTGAAAGTTTCTGATTTAGTTTTTACTATTTGGGGCAAAAGTTGTGGCATAGTCTTTGTGACTGTGGAGATGTGTTTCTTGACATTTAAATGTGTTCTTCTTTGTTCATCTATCTAAATTTTCATTGTTATAATTAGGTCTATGATGAATAAAGTGAAGACAGAAAGTATGTTCTATTCATCTTCTTACAAACATTATAGGAGTCAAATTCATTTGATGAGCTGCTGTGAGACCACTTTTCTATTAATATTTTGTGCTGGTAAAATTTGGAAACTTCAAAAATTGACAGAGGGTTGCAAAATGACTTTTTGAGCACACAATTTTGACCATCAGTTCCAAGGGCTGTTTGCAAGGTACTTTCTGTTTGGTTTCTACTTTTGTTTTCCTGCTTTTTTGAAAGAAAGGTTAGCGTTGCTGCATTGCCAAGTACCACAAACACCACACCCACACTGCTTCTCATAGTGAGTGGTAAATTGGTAATAAAAATTCACATACAGAATAGCTTTTTGAAGATGAAGATATATGAGCAGATAACAAGAATTCATTCATCAAAGTCCCCTCTAACAGATGGTTGCGGTAAAGATGGCACCTATGAATTTTAAACCAAGATCCTGCAAGGTCTTGAAGAAATCAGCTGATTAAATCAATAAAAATTCAACGTGATACAAAGCATCATGGTAAAAGATTCCTGTCTGCCATTTTGATTGCAATCATCTATTGGTGCATGGTATGGAATTGATACACTTAAAAGACTTGATGCAGTAAAACAGTTTTTGAACTGATAATCATTTTTATATTAAAACAGCTTAGATAAAATAAACACCAGTATGAGTAGCCTTCTCCAAAAATGGAGAAACCATTTGGAAGCAATTAGAAGTCAATTCAAGGTTAAGAAACTCTTTTTGATTTTAGGTTGAGATGCAAAGTTTATTAAACAAAAAGTGCATCACTACCTAAAGTTAAATTAAAAACTAATAAGAAACAAATTGTGGTATTGAATGATAAACAAGTCATATGAAACTTCTTGGTCTAAGATCATGCAATAAGGCATCTGCATGACATTTTATTAGCTTTGACTTTTGGTGTCTCATAGCTCCCAAGTGTGCCTAGTTTCATAAGATCAACAGTTTCAAAACTCTAAAATCTTTGATCTTCCATTCAATCTTCCATCTTGCACAAGGAATTACTTCATGGTAAATGTTCAAAGGATGTCCATGTGGACTTTATCTGTGCTGACAGCTCTTTTAAAACATAGCTATAATTGTTCACAATGAGATTGGTCACTTTGCTGTCATCACATCAACACACCATCTGCAAGAAATATCCAATCCTCAACAGCAAGTGGATCCTTCCCCTGCAACAAAATGAAGAGAATTATTTTAAACTATCATTTACAACATTGATTACATGACCACAGGGAAGTGAGAACTTGATCTACCTTTGTACATACTGTAATTAAAATACAAAAATACACATTTTACAGCGATTGCCAGATATGTGAGTTCTGGGTGGGTGCAATAGTATCAAGATTCTTTAAACTGAAAGTGCATGAAAAACATAAAGGGCTGTTAAACAACTCACATGCCCCCATCATGTGGTACCCCTTTTGGGTTAGTGATAGAAAGGTTGAAAACATACAATTATTGTAAAATTGTTATATTGCTATGTAAGACAACCTTCTCTGTCCACATCCTTGTTTCAAATTGCTACATTGGAATCACAGTGCAAAAAGTAGGAGTGACTTCTTCAGAGAATTGAAGGCAACCATCACAGCTTTAGTGTAGCAAAATGAAATAAAATTTTTACAATCATCAGATAGATTAGGGCTTTGCTAAGTGACAGTAAACAAGAAATTCAGTGGGTAATAATGAACTTCGTAGAAAACAGAAAGGCACCTTATTGGTGTGATTAGTGGTTTGGCCTAAACATTTTAATAGCAAACCACAAGACCACAAGTTGAGCCCTTCCAAAGAAATCACCTTGAAACCAAAAAGTAAAATGAAGTGCAAAGATCAGCTTTGTAAAACAGACAATAGCTTCACTGAATGGAATCAAACCGAACATTAAACAGGTAATAGTAAACTTTGCAGAAAATGGAAAATCCAATGGGTAACCAGGAACCTAGCAGAAAATTGAAAGCCGCCATCGCATTGTTGTGATGAGCGAGTTGCCTAATATTTCAATAGGAAAACGTAAGGCCAGAAGGTGAACTACCGCAAACAAATCTGCTTGAAACAGAAAAGTGTAACAAAAAAATGGGCAAGGTTTACTTTTATTAAACAGAAAACAGTCTCGCTGAATAAAATCAAGCCAGAAATTCAACGGGCAATAGTGAATTTTGCAGAAAATAGAAGGCCAACACAGTCAACTGCGATTTTGCTTTGTACTGTAATAGCAAATCTAATAGGCCTGAATGTGCAAAATACTCGAAGCAAGTTCAAAGCTCTGAAACTCCGATATGTAACAAAATGTAACGAAATCCTTTTGCAGACAGCTTACTGTATGATTTTACCATAAGAATTTATCTAAATTAGCGTTTGGGTTCATTTTGGTAAGAAGAAATTGAGATGCCGCCGAGGTGTAGCTGTGATAAACAATTCCGACGTTTTTGGCCTGGCCAAACAAAACATCGTCAAATGAATATTTTGGATGGTCGTATAACCTTGCAAAGGCCCTCAAAACGTAAATTGACCTTCGAGTAATAGATCAAAATAAGCATGAATTACTCACATAGGTCATGATTGCCAATAAAATGAGTTTTCCGAATACAACTCTGCTGCTTCTTCTTGCCTTTTCCCGCGAGTTTCAAGTCAAATTCTGCCGCTGCCTCGTTTGCATGTGCATCACACATTGGTCTATGCGCTCCACTGGCCGTTTCCCCTCCCGCGCCTTCGGCGCTCCCTGAACTGAACTGACTCGGGAGACATTTTACCAGTGCCCTGTAACTGTTAGACTAAGAATCTTGGTTTAATGAATATTGTGTTCATTTACACTTGTCCTTTATCTGTTTGACTCACTACACATGCATAAATTGTAGTACAGTTGAAACAACGTAAGATGGCGGGCACGGGTATCATTACTGCGTTATTACTGCTTAGTTTAATCGAGAGTTACGTTTCCGGATTAAACAGAAAACTGCGCCAAGAAACAACAGGCAGCCAAACACTCTTCGGAGGAAATTTGGAAACCTACCTGTGTCAGAATGCAATCACAAGGAGAAAGTTTCCACTGAGAATTAGGCCACTGGAAAATGGCGGGAAAAGGGCCTACCTCGCATTACTCCTCATCCTAAGTGGTGACGTTGAATTAAACCCGGGACCAAGCCCTAAATGAAACGACTGCCAAGGAAATGAAGGAAACTTATGCCAAGGTGATCTCATACTATGTAAACCATGTGAACTCGTGAGATTTCCGTCCAAAGAACAGGCTGAAAAAACCCATAACAAGCCCCATGATAAACGCGGAAAAAGACAAGATCCTAAACCGACAACATCGAAAAATGAAAAGAGAGAAAAGCCTCTCCTACCACAAAGTAAAATTACAACCCTAAACAGTGTTGAGAAGATATACAACATCAACAGCTGCATTCTAATTCCAGCGGAACATCCAACGAAATTCCTTAATAAATTTAAAGAACAGGCCAACCATAACTACACAACAAGCAACAATCACCTAGCAAGCACCATTTTATCCTTCTACAGCATCATCTATGAAAACATGGGTGACGAGGACTCATTTGACATATCATGGACTGACCTAATAAATGAAAAGGATACGCTAGATGAAATTGCCATCAATATGAGTAAACATGATGATGACTGGGTTAAGATAAACATCCATATTCCATCCTGCACAGTGGTTATAACAGGTGAGGGTCTTGAAAGTTTCAAAAGCACCATCCTCCCTAAGATCATTTCCAGAGAACAACTTTATTTTGCAAACAGCAATGCAGAGAAAAATGATCTACACAGTACCATAGACCTCACAACGAAAATCCACCCAAATGAAACCATCTGGAAAGAAATAAATGCTATCAAAAAGGATATATGCAGCCTCAAAGCCCTTCACTCAGCTTCAAAAAACTGTGAAATACAACAGGATAACAACAGTCATCAAACTAACCTACAAAATGAAAATAAAAGACTTCTAAAAGAAAACAGAGAACTCAAGGATGAAATCTTTGCATTGAGAACATTAATCAATGATAGACAGTCTAATTATCCTAAACAAGTGCAACCTGATGCACCATGGCAAAAAATCAACAGAAATCCTAGGAATGCCCGTTATCCAAATCACCCACAAACCTTGAACACTGTTAAGCCAAAAAGTGGAAATGCGTGGGCATGGGAAACCAATAGATATAGTCCACTGGCCAATCTGCCTAGCATAATGCCTTTGAATACCTTCCAAACCCACCCTGCTCAAGAATCAATGCCACCTCATCCCCATATCCCAACAACACAGCCACCTCATCCCCATATCCCAGCAACACATCCACCAAAAGCCTCCAATAACACTCCTACTCAACAACCAAGGCCACCACTAAATAGGCAGGCTGAGAAAAATGACAATACACACAGGCCAACTGCACAACAGCAAACCACACTGAATCTAAGCACCCAGCAGCAAAGAGAAACCATTGTCATAATTGGAGATTCAATGATTAAGGACATCCAGCCTCACAAACTTGCTAAAACATTTAATGCGTGGGTCAACAAAATTAGCATCAGTGGAATGACATCAATGGAAATGAAACACTATCTTCAGCCAAGCCTTTCCAAACAGCCAGCTGCAATAATTATTCATTGTGGCATAAATGACATGATGCAATCCACACCACTACAAAACATCCACCAGGAAATCAAAGCAATCGTCAACAATATAAAAGGTAAACTACCAAATTGTGCCATCTTTTTGTCTTCAGTCATTCATCAATTAAAGAACAAGAACTTGAAAACTAGTGTTGACCAACTCAATAATACATACAAAAACGTTTATGATGAAACAAATGTCAACTTTCTGGATAATGGAAACATTAGTGTAGACTACCTTAACAACAGTAGGCTACATTTAAATAAAAGGGGGGCTGCAAGACTTGCTTGTAACTTCAGAGATTGCATAAAGGCAGGTTATTGACTGAAATCATCTAAAACTTCTCAAAAAACAGTAATAGGCTCATTGGAAGATGAAGAACATCCTTACAAAGATTTGAAAGATATGCGCACAAAATGTCCAAAAAATCCTATAATTGCTCATCTAAACATAAACAGTATCAGAAACAAATTCTGTGAACTAAAAGACTTGATAACTTCAAATTCACTTGACATTGTTGTTTTAAGTGAAACAAAGATCGATTACACATTTCCGACAAGTCAGTTCCAAATACCAGGCTACAAAGCACCTTACCGGGAAGATAGAAATGCTCATGGTGGTGGTTTGCTGGTCTACATAAAAAATTCAATCAAAAGTAAAAGAATTAACAGCTTAGAAGACAACCAAATAGAAAATATTTGTCTTGAGATAAATCTCATAAAGCAAAAGTGGTTTCTGGTTGCTACTTATAACCCACCCAATTCAAGCAACGAATGTTTTCAAAATTCGCTTATCAAAATGGTTGATAAAGCTAGCCTAAACTATGAAAATTTTGTCATAATTGGTGACCTAAATCTAACACCAGATAACCTACACCTGAAAACTATTTGCAGTACTTTGGGCCTTTCGAACCTCATAAAAGAACCCACATGCTTTAAACCAAATTGCAATCCATCATCAATTGATGCTATTCTTACAAATCATAAAATGCAATTCAAGCACAGTAAAGCTATCGAGACCAGCATAAGTGATTACCACAAATTGATTTTGACTGCCTGGAAATCACAACTCCCAAAGCATCATGCTAAGTTTGTACACTATAGAGACTTCAAAAATTTCAGTACTGACTCTTTTCTTCAGCATCTGAAACAAGCACCTTTCCACCTTTGTGAAAATCCAAACAGTGCTGAGAACTCCTTTAAAACCTTTGAAAAAATCTTTTGCTCTGTTGTAAATGCTCATGCACCTCTGAAAAAAAGGCTTGTCAGAGCTAACAACAAGCCCCTAACAGCTGTGCACAGAAAGGCAATTAAACTCAGAACAAGACTCAAGAACAAATACAACAGGAACAGTACACAAAGTAACTTTGAACAATACAAAAAGCAACGAAATCATTGCGCTAATTTGAGACAAAGATTCAAATCAGATTACTTCAGGGAAATCTGTCAAAATGGTACTTTAGATTCAAAATCATTTTGGAAAAACTAAAACCATACTTATTCGGTAAAAATCATGGTGATACAGATATCTGCCTATCAGAAAACGACTCACTGATCACTGACCCCAAAAACATAGCTGAAATCATGAATAAACACTTCATCAGTGTTGGCCAAACCACAGAACAAATGAACTCAAAAGAAGATTCTAATTTATCTTTGCACCAAATCATCAAGATGTTTGAAAAACATAACAGCATAATCAGCATAAAAAACAACTTGAAACACAACACGCTCTTTGAATTCCAACCTATTACTAAAGATACACTAAAAGAAATTATCCTTAGCCTTGACCACAATAAAGCTTTTGGTCATGATATGATAAGTGCTAAATTCTTAAAACTCTCTGCTGACATCATTGCAGGGCCTTTGGCTAATATCTTTAACAAAGGCATACTTCAAGGAACATTTCCTAGTTCAATGAAATTGGCAGTAGTTTCTCCTGTGTACAAAAAGAAAGATCCTTTCAACAAAGAGAATTATCGACCAATTAGTGTTCTAACAGCACTCTCTAAAGTCTTTGAAAAAGCAATTGAGCTCCAACTATCTCCATTTCTCAACATAAACTTTTCTAATTTCTTATGTGCCTATAGAAAACATTTCTCTTCCCAGCATGCCTTAATAAGGCTGATAGAGGAGTGGAAAACTAGTCTAGAAGCTAAAAAACATACAGCAGCCATGCTTATGGACCTATCCAAGGCCTTTGACAGCCTCCCCATAAACCTATTAATTGCAAAATTAGCTGCCTATGGTGTTAGTATAAACTCGCTCAAACTATTACAAAGTTATCTCACAAACAGAAAACAATTGGTGAAAATCAGTGGATACTTTAGTTCATGGAGGCCACTAAACCAAGGGGTGCCACAGGGCTCAATACTCGGACCATTACTCTTCAACCTCTTTATCAATGATATCTTTCTATTTATTCAGCAGGGCTCCTTATGTAACTTTGCAGATGATAACACAATTTCTATCTCTGCTGAAAATGTGGATGAGCTCCATAGATTAGTACAGCTCAACACCACTAAATGCATCGATTGGTTCAATTCAAATCATATGACAGCCAACCCATCTAAATTCCAATCCTTAATTATTGGCAACAATGATCATCATGTCAAAACATTTCAAATAAGCAATGATTTTGAAATAAACGTAAGTAATGAAGTAACGCTACTTGGAATTCAAATTGACGATCAACTGAAATTTGACTCACATATTGATAAGATCTGCAAAAAAGCTGCCTTGCAGCTGAATGCAATCAAGAGGCTAGCACGTTTCATGGGTAGCAAAGAAAGACAAGTAATTGTTAATTCATTCATCCTCTGTCATTTCAATTACTGCCCCCTTATCTGGTTATTTTGCAGTAATACCAGCCAAAAGAAACTGGAAAAAGTCAATGAGAGGGCCTTACGATTAGCACTCTCTGATTATACTTCATCCTACAAAGATCTTCTAGTTAACGCCGAATCTACTACAGTTCATATCCATTCTATTAGACTGTTGGCACTTGAAATTTACAAAACTTTGCACAACTTGAATCCAGCCTTTATGAAAAACTATTTTCTCCCAAAACCCACTAGCTATAATCTTCGAAGAAATGACGTTCTATCCATTCCTAAAGTTAAAACTACAAATTATGGTATAAAATCCATTAGCTTTTTGGGTCCCAAGATCTGGAATTCTCTTCCAAATGAAATAAAGTCATCCAGAAATGCAAATCAGTTCAAAACTCTCATAAAAGACTGGTTTTTCGAAAATAAATGCGCATGCAGCATTTGCAGTCAATAAGTTCCATAATGCAATCTCTAAAATTGCTTTATGTTAGTGTATATTAGTGCTAGCACTATCGTAAAACTAACATTAAAAAAGGTATTATTATTATTATTATTAGATGTCATAGCAAACTCGGCAGAAATTTGGCGATGCTATCAGAATCCTTTTGCTGCTTCTGCAAAGCAATAAGCATGGGAAGCACTGCATTTACTTGTAATGGTCTTGTATTTGATAAAAAAGCTGAAAATTTGGATGTATCTTCTTTACGTGACCATTTTTTCGAATCCATCGTAACAATAATATCAAAAAAACAATCATTTAGAATGAATTGTTTTCTATTTTTGAGGTTTAGTTACTTGTGCTGCTGAGGCTTGTGCTGATTTCTTTGCTTTCACCATTTCAACAAGTTCCTAGAAAAAGGAAAACTAGGATTACTTAGAAATTCCCAGAAATGAATCACTTCTGTGACATCAATTTAGCCGGATAATGGTCACTATTGTTGAGTGTTGAGAATAAATCTTTCAGCTCTTCTCCAAATGAGCCATATTTTTGAAAATTAATTTCGTATTCATGCGATTAGACTATGGTTAGCCTTAGAACGGTGGATAGACCACTTCCTGGTCAAGTTCCCTGACATAAATATAAGTCTTACAACTGCGGATAAACCAGTTAAAGGTGAAATTCTCTGACCTAAATATTGTTTCAGAAAAACTCTCAACTGGCGGATAGCTGTGGAAAAGCAAGGGTTTAAATCTTAAATTCAGGAAATTCAGCTACATCGAAAAAGCAGCATATCCCAGACTATTTTGCTTGACTGTTGATGTCATCTGATATAAAAAGTTGCTTTTACTCATTTGCAATAGTTAACAGGAGTTGGTAGGGAGGAGCTTCCAGTTCAAATCGAACGATAACTGAATACTTGTAAAATCATCGAATGTACACAATAGTGATTTTTTTTATATCAATATAAAATATTACAATATATGCTACATTCTACTATACCTTAACTACTATGCAACACTACAAGGACGATGCCAAGAGGAGCAAAAGACTATGTCTACCCCATGGCCAACACATGAAAATACACAACTAAATCAACAACTAAATAAACACCTACAAAATGGTACACATACGATACGATACTGATGGATACTGGAATCACTTACAATAGTGATAAAAGCCCTAAAGCCATGCCACTTAATCGAGCCTCTCCTTTAACAATGTATAAAAATATCGCATCGCTCGATCCAGTCTCTTTTGCCGAATAACTAACAAGGTCTATTCGATGATTTAGTTTTCAAGACAACATATTTTAATGCCAAGATAAATGAAAATAAATGTGTTGTTCGATTCGATCGAAGAGATGCCTAAATCTTTACAAAACTTACTTTATATCTTTTCATGCATTCTTTTTTACTTCTCGTTGAAACAGCTTCGGCGATTTTATCCCATCTTTCTGGAGTGCTTGCAGGGAATGTTTTTAATGCTTGCTCTAGCAGCTGAAAAAAAACCATGAAAATATTCAATGGATGTTTGTGGATAACTACATTATTGGACCAGTAGGCAATGATGAAATGATGATGAAAAGGGGACTTCTCTCAGAATTCTTGAAGGAGGAAAACTATTTTTTGAGACTCCTCTACTCATTATCTATTGCCAACATTATCTATTGCCACAGAGTCTTTCAAATAAGAAATTTCGTGCAGAAAGAAAAAATGTTCCTACAGACCTTTTGTTCCTCTGAACTCCAAGGATTTTCTGTATTCTGCTTGCCTATAAATAATGAATAGACGATGAGATCACAAAGAAGGCAACAAAGTAACTGAAAACCAAAAAAATGAAACTTCGTTCATCAGGAGCTTTGAAAGGGAATGATTTAAGCTGTCAAAGTATTTCAAGCTAGGATTATGCTATAAAGACCTTCTTTCATAAACCTTTAGGGAACAGAAGAGGAATTAAATCTAGAAATGGAAGGCTGGGTGTACGAACCTTCATCTCTGACTGAAACTCCACCAACTGGCTGTGCCACTACTTTCGAAGATGTCTCTTTCTTTAATTTTTCAAATGCTCTTTTATTCACTTCATCTTTCAGTCCTGGATCTATACAAAAGGGCAAAACAAGGTAAGTCCAAAACACGCAAAGAAATAAACATTTCAGCTGTTCTGGAAACAATCAGAATTGAATGATATTCAGCTACATATTATGGAATTTTCGAATATGCACAATGGTGACAAAAGCTCTGACGCCATTCGATAGAACATGATGTATAAAATTGTAAAAGAATCCTGGCTCTTTTGTAGAATAGCTAAAAGGTCTATGAAAATAAAGATCTTGAAAAAATCAGGAAGAAGAGAACTACGATAGAAGATAAATAGTCATTGAAGCACACAGCTTAGAAATGTTTAGTTTTAGGGGGGAGGGGGGCACAAAGGGAAAATTTCTTAAATCTCGTCAAAATTACAGTTTATTTCATCATTCCTTGGAATATTCAGGGAATAACTGTATATGCTGCCCCTATATTCTATAAGCCCCTGTTGGTAATCTTCGCTGGAATCGACTCAATTCTCGGTTTCGTTTGACTCAAACCAACCTGAGAACTTAAACTACTGATGAATGGTTACACCTGCAACGTTTAGTGTATTTTAAATCTGATATTTTAGTACATCTATCATCAAAGTTCATCTCGATCTAACGTGCTCGCATCGTTTTTCTGGACTTAACAAAATAAGAAACAGATGATATTTAGATCAATGTGCTTCCACATACATTAAGAAACTTCAAGACAAGTTTTTCTCCACTAGTTACTTACTTTCTTCAAGTTTTTTCCATTACCTTTATCTGACGTCTAACACGAAACGGACTAAGGTATCAAATCAATGTTATCATCCGTATGTGTTGCTTTTAGGTGTGTAGTTTAAAATTAAGTGGGTTTTCTTTCTTTTCGTTTATCTGTGTTAAATTCTTTTGGGGGTAGACACAGCCTTTTACTCTCAGGGGGTATTCGTCGCAGTAATATTGTGAAGTAATTCTTGCAGTAGTGCAGCATTTGATTGGTTTATTAAAAAATCAAAGTGCTTCTCTCGTAAACTTTAGCATCTTGAAACTTTATACTCCTACTTGTCATATTCAAATTAATCACCATCTGTAAATACAGAATAAAATATATTCTAAAAAAAATAGTGGACTTCAACATACCCATCTTTTGCAGAGATTTGGCCTTGTTAATTATTTGTTTTGCAGTTCGATTTTGTGGTTCAGCTGCATGCTCATTTATATAATTTGCTATCACTTGCCATCTGAAGAAAAATGAGAAAAAATTTCACTCTATGAAACAATAAATTAGGCCATGGAAAGCCTTTGGGTTGTCACAGTTGCGTTGCGTCTAAAATGGCTCTACCTTTCAGCTTCAACTGCACAATTTTGCTAAAGGACAATCGGCAATACATTTCATCGTAGATGAAAAACTTTTGCATAACACTGCTTTTAACACAACTAAGAAGGCAACGAAATGTAATGTCTAAAGTTGAGAATTTAGAAAAATTGAGGATAGGCCAGGATATCATAACTGTTATGATGACCACTGAGTTTGCTTAAAATGTGAAAATAGTTTAACAAATTTCAACTATTTCTCTTAAAATCATAGGGTCTCGATTGACAGCATTTTGATCTAAGGATTAACAAACAAAATCCAAAAAAAGTTGTTAAGTAGAATACTCCCTTCGCATGATTTTAGAAAAAAAGGAATATGAAATAATTACCTTGAAGCAGTGCCAGGTGGAAATAAAACCGAGGCTTTGACAAGAAGTTGCATTTCATCTTCCGACCATGGTTTATTTGCAGCTTGTAATGCACTATTTTGTTGAGCTACTGCTTGTTTCGCTTCTGAAATTGGTAAAGAGAATAAGTCAGTTAAAGGGTCCGTTTCAACCGGCGTGCCTTGCGTGTACCATTTCTTGGCTGGCCTTTGTTGTCGCCATTTTCAGGGCCCATCAAAAATTGTAGCAACAAAGGCGTGCCGAGAGATGACACATGCAAGGTATGATGGATAAAAAAGACCCAAAGACCCTTTAACGAATAACAAAACTAAGAAGAAAACATAACCAAAACTTTTTCAATATTTATGTCGTACATTCAAACGATGGTTTCAATGGATTTTGTCCTAAAGTGATTCTTAAATTTGACTAAAGCTTCCGAAATATGAGGATAGAGACACTGCTATAAGTGCAGTCTTCGGGCAAATTAACATATGGTTTTTCTACCTAAGAATTCTTGTTTAGAAAATATTATAGTCTTTCATATGGCTGTCTTGTCGATGTGCACAAAGCCTAAAATATAAATCTAGAAACATTGCAGTGGATACGTTTTTGAAAAGGAGCATTTCCATCATTAAATTGTGTGAAAAATTGTTCTCATAACAAAATAATTAAGAAATCCATCAGAAACCTTTCCAAACAAAACGCAGTTCATGACTTAGGATATCTACTTATGATATCACGATATCTACTTCGTCTCCTAATTCTATGATTTTAATCAACTACTTTAATAATGAAGGCTCTTTCGATGTAAAAAAGACAAAATGAATAAATAAATGAAAAATAAGAGAAAATAAGACGAAAAATAAAAGAAAACTTATTGCTAGAAAGAAAATGCTAAATTAATCGAAAAATCAATTTCAACATGAAAATTGCACGGGATGAAAATTCGATACAGACTATATACGTTTGGTTACAGAGCAGCAATAATGCGGCCGTTAGTAAGATGCATAACCTACCAAACTTTCCAATCTTCTGATGAATGATCAAACTGATCTTTTAGACCTCTCTCTACTCTTTAAAAGGCTGTGAGGTATTTTCGAAAGAGACGAAGAAAAGAAAATTATAGAAAATTACAGCATACTTTCTGCTTTTGCTTTTTCTTCTGCTTTTTTCAACTGTTCTTGCACAGTATTTACCTGAAATTATAAGATAATGAAAGATGAAATTACTTAATGATGACAAATGAAAACATGAACCATCCTTGCAAACTATCATATGCTACTTTGTGTATCACACAGGTTAAACAAAGACTGGAAAAGGCTAAGGGAGCTTCAACTTGCCTGAAGTGAGGACTCTAAAGCTACTACAAAAATCAAATTTCAAGTGATCCACCAGTAAAAATTTTGCCTTAAATCCTGCCTTCTGTGGCATGATTCTGAGAATTTCTGGAGAATTCTTGTAAAATAGACGATCAAGATTGCGAGTAAATACAATTTCAAATATAACATCAACATTTCAAAAAGATTTACAATATAACAAAATGCTACAGAATCTATAACATGTTGAAGTTAGAACGACATAAGAACTTACATGTTGAAGGTATATAATTTGAAGCTGTTTCATATCTTTCTTTTCTGACATTTCTCGCATTTCCTGTAAACTAATTAAGAGCTTCCATTCCATAAAAAATTCAAAGACAATTCATATCTTGAAGACCAAATAGATAGTTGAATTTGAGCTTCTAAAGTTAAAATACTTCAGAGAATAACTTTTACGTTTAGGGTCAAGACACAAGACTGCAAACGTACATTACCTTTCGAGATTTAAATTTTCCAATGTTTTTTCTAATTTTTCAAGTTCTTGAACTAAGTCGACATCTGAACCAGCAAAATAACCATTCTCCTACAACATAATTGAGAATGAAATACGGTCAAAGAAATCATTTAAAACAAAATAATATTTTTAAATGAATTAACGAAATACAAATGAATAATTAAGTGTTTATGAATAAAGGAGCAAATTGACAAAATTAAATAAGTCATCAACAAACAACAAACGAACGAACAAAACAAACGAAAGAATTAAGGACATGATAAGAATGAATAAATAAATTTACAAATAGATACTTTTGATTTACCTTTACAACTTGTCTCAATACTTTTTTCTCCTTTGTTAATATCTTTTTCATCTTGTCTCTTTCCTTCTTTTCTTTTGCTGCCTGCGAAAAGCAAAGTTAAACTTCAAAAGTGGATCGAGAAAAAATCATTCGTTAGTGAAAGACATCAAAGTTTCGCAGAGCTCCTTAGATTGTGGTGGATTACGAAACAGAATTTGGATCGCGCGGGTTATTTTGAAAACTTTGTAGCAGATTAACAAACTTTTGAATACACCAAACAATGACAGGAGCTTCCGAATCAATTGCTGAGAACTTTCGTGTCAAAATCGAGCCCTTAATGATGAATGGTCTTCTAATGTCTATCTAAATTTGAAGTAACTGACTACTAAGGAAAACAGCTGATCAATCTGCAGATTTTCATAAATACCTTTTCCTTGGCTTCTTGCTCTGCCCATTCTTTCGCCTTTCTCTCTTCTTCCTCTGCTTCGAGTCTTAACTGTCCAGAAATGAAATACAAAAGGGGATCAAATTTGCAATGGCGGACTGATAAAAACTGTTATCATCTATAATACAAGGCATTACAACGATACGAGGATTAACTTTGCTTTAATGGTGTTCACGTATATTTCGTAAGGTAAAATAAATTATATTGGCAAGCTTTTGGCATTGCTGTAAAAAGACGGCATTCAATAAAAAGAAGAACACGCACAGGAAAAATGCTAACATTTCAGCAAAATCCAATGCGTCCAAATTTAATGTGATGAATTACCCTTTCTTTCTCCTTAATTGCGTCTTCCTTTGCCTTCTTTTCTTGTAATTTTTTCTGCTTTTTCTCTTCAGCAAATTTCTTGATTCTAGGATCATTAGAGTAGGCCGTATCTGTCATAGATCAGATGAAAACGTAAAATGTTCGTACATTTACATGTACAAAAAACGTACATTTTGTAAAGGCGATAAAATGTTCAGATACTACAAAAACCAAAAACAGGAACGGGTGGCGAGCACAACATTTGAGATTTGGAACTATGCTTCATTCATTCAATCATTAGATCTAACACTGTTCTCCACACTATTGGAACAAATAAAGATCTTTGTTGGATCACAGATGCGTGAATGCAATCAGGTCATTTTTCAAAGGAGATGATGAGCAAAAACACATGAAAATCATCTCTAAAATTCTCACCAACAAGTAATCGTATTCTCGCCAATTCTTCCTTTTTCTTTTGTTGACGTTTTCTTCGATTTTGCTTTTCCATCCAACGGCGTTCTTCGCGACTGTTGAAGAAACGATTCGTGTAATATACAAAAGTAATGTTACATTTGTAATTTAAATAAAATATGACCTACATTTCCAAACGAGTACGTAAAGTGTAAGTCGTTGTCAATAAAGATTTATTCTAATGTCTTAAAATCACTGTTCCTAAACGATTATACCTGTTTCAATTTCAACTGCATTGCGACACATCTTTGCCACGTATTATGAAACTTGGGGTATTTTGCTTCGGAAAAAGACATTTATTGGACAACAGTATGTACCTGGATCACGTCTCTGTTGTTTCAAAAGTAAAAAATTTAATTCACATTTGTAAATTTAAGAAAATGCTAACCATTCTGCTTGGTCTTTGTCTTCTTCATCTTGATAAGAATAATCTCTCCAGGACTGAAAATCGTACCTTTAGATATCAAATAAAATCTTTAAATCCATGTTTAACAGAGTCCTTGCATAAATTCTTACATTCTTGAACAAAATGTTTGTACAACCTTGCAGAAGGAATAATTCGAAGAAAAAGACAGATACCAAGCTGATAAACAAGATATATATCTGCCTTCAATGCATGAGTTTTCAAAATCTAATACCCCTGAAAACCATGATACATAAACTCAAGAAAGAAAATAAAAGATGTACCAAAACACTGAAAGTGAAATGAAATTCTAAGGATCTCACCAAAAAGTATAAAATTCATTGACTTCCTCTTCAGAACTATTTATATCTCCAAGATCTGGAACTGGTGTTTTATTTGACCATCTACAAAAAGATTAATTGGATGATTAACTGGGCAACCATAGCAAGCTATTGTTTTTATTTTCATAGTCTTTTCTTCCTTTTGAGAATGGATCTTCATGTAGGATAGATGAAATAGAAATCAACAAAGTATCAATAATCACATAGCTTACTAGAACGAGATCTAAACAAATGATTTGTGGTACAAAACTTGAAAATAATCTTGAGCAAGATCAGATCAGAACAAGATCAGAACAAGATCAGAACGAGATCAGAACAAGATCAGAACAGGATCAGAACAAGATCATACCCTATTGTGTCAAGATTAGATGAAAATATTTATTAACTCTTACTCATTTTTAAAGCAACCATAATAATAATAATAATGATACATATTTATACAGGATAAGCCTTTTCAGTACATGTAACATACTGCTATCAATAAGGGTCCTGTGAAATTCAACATCTGAAGATAAATATCATGATTAAATTGTTGCTAAACTGCACATTCAAACCTTGGAGTTTTTGTAGTTATATCTAAAAATGTAATGTGACACATTACTAATTACATACTACTTAAGCTATATACTCTACCACACTGCAAAAACAAAATCAAGAGTAGCAAAATACTATGACAGCCCCATGGCCATTTAAACAAAAATAAAAAATACACTGATATCAACTAGATGTAACTATTATGACAAAAAAGAACAAAAGGGAAAGCAATAAAAAAAACAACGAAAGATTGCAAACCTGGCGTTTCTTTTGAATGGTAGTCTAAATGTTTCAAAGAAATCTCCTTTTACTTGAGTTGGTACAGCATCATCAAATGAAGAATGCACACTGTCATATGCTCTTCTTGATGTGACATTACTCAATACTTCATATGCCTTTGTGATGCATGTAAAATACTCATGCTCGTTCAATCCTGGTATCACAGTTTTGGTACTTTTGTGGGATTTCTTGTCTGGGTGATGTGCTAGAACCATTTTTCTGTCTGAAACGAACAAAGTATGCACCATGATAACAGAAGTATTCAAATTCAAAAGCAAAGTACTGTAGGAATGGGAAGAAATTTATTCACTTCAAACAATTTACAAATTAGTTTATTCTCTTCTCAAGAGATTTCCTGGATCCTTTGAATTTCTGCAGTCCATTAAAAACAGCATTTAGGAGCATATAAAATTTAACCAGCAAACTTATTCTATTAAATGGCATTTGATATACTGTAAGTGTTTAGGGTGTTGATCAAGAGGGGGTTAAGTAGAGCTCTTTACAGTATTCCAGAATTTGTGCTCAAATTTGAACAAAGATGGCAATACAATACAAGCCTCAGTAGAGTATCGGTGACAATTAATATTTACAAAAGAACTCTTTCTTTTTAGAATAATTTATTTCTTTTCATATGGCTCATGAATTCTTATCACGATGGCAAGAATTCTTGTCATGTTAATGTGCGCAAGGCCAGGTTCTGTATAAGGTACATACAAGCCTTCCTAACTTCTTCATCTGTAGCCATGTAGCCATTTTTAACTCTAAGAACTCGATAATGATCTTGTTTCTTCCACTGAGTTGACTCCAAACCAAGAATAAACACTTTCTCATCTTTTGTTAATTCTTCTTCAACATCATCATCATCATTTAGATTCTCCCCTTCATCTTCATTTGTTTCGGAACAAATTGATGTCACTCGATCTTGTTTCTGTCTTCTTAGATAAATCTCAAACCATCTTCCAACTGGCTCAAATCCAACACTTGTCAAACCTGTATCAAAGAAGAAAAAGGGTTTTAGATTTGGTGTAAAGAGGACGGGAAGTCACAGCAAAGAATATTGATTATGATGTGTCATGCAGACTTCTCAATTTCATTAAATAACATAGAAGAAAGGGAAACATACAATATTTCTTTCACTTTGACAAACTGTACCATTTTTGATACGAGAAAGGAAAATGTAGAGCCATTTTAAATTTTTGTCAATTTCTGGGATAACTTTCGAGAAAAGTATGTAGTCATACAGTACTTACCAGAAGAAAGATGATATTTCACTGTTTTCTCATCTGGTTCTGCTTTAGGCAACATTTTCCTGAAAAGAGGATGGGATCAACCATCATTAGTAAACCATTTTGATAATCATAGTAATTCTAACAACCTAACAGCTATAAATTAAAGGAACATTTGAAGGCAAGGAGTTTTTATTGCAAAATATGCAGGACATGGCAGTAATTTAGAGTTAACCCAACTTTGTCGCGTTGCAACACTTCATTCTTCTCTGCACTGCATCAAGAAAAATGCTTCAAGTGAAAGTTCAGCTTTAAGCAAACTTTCCTTCATAACACTTTTGGTTTTTTCACTCAGCTACAGATGCATGAATGACCTGTTATTGCTGTAAAGCAGCATTAAATTCTTTGCAACAGCTTTGGCGATGGATACTGTTCGTCTGTCCTTTTTTGATAATTTTTGGTGACCCAAGTGGCTGTCAAATGATATCATAACAGTAGGGCAGCAAAATTTATTTTCAAGATTCAGAGGATTCTCACATGAAGCCATTGACTGCAAAAGTTGCTTTAAACTACGATCTTAGACATTTTGACAAAGTAAAGAACAGTACGCAGCACTCCCTAACTGTTGTTATTGCTTAGTAACATAAGGCCTAAATGGCATTTCGTGCAAGAATCTGCTTCAAGTCATTTTTCAGCTGTATTTAATCTGCATCTCTGCACTTCATTGAAAGTCATGATTATATTCAAAGCATTTCACGTAACTAAGATAATTTCTTACTCTTTCTTTTTCACTTTTCTTTTGGAAAATTCAGAACTCTTTTACTCTTCTTCACCTTGCTTGCTTGCTTTTTTGTCCAGAGTTTGGAGGCAGGGTTGCCAGATTTCAATTCTGAACATAAGCCAAAATGTGCTAAAAAACAAGCCAGATGGCTGGAAAATAAGCCAAAACGGAAAAGTTAGCGCATGACGTCATTGTTTCCTTCACTGCGCATGCTCAATAGTTTCTACTGTGCATTACATCATTGGCTTTCCTCACCACGCATGCCCAAACAAAGCCAATTCTTTGAGTCTTCATGTGTCGTTGAACTGAATATGGTATCCAGAAATGGCCTAATTTCCTAAAATGGTGAATTATTTCTACCATAAACACCAAGACAATGAAACTTTTGAAAAGAAAATACGAATTTCAAAAAAGCCAAAAATAAGCCAAATTTTAGAAAAAAGCCAAACTCGAATTTTCCAAGCCATAAAGAGTTGAAAAAAGCCAAAATCGTGAAATTTGGCTTAAAAAAAGCCAATATGGCAACCCTGTTTGGAGGAGCAAAAAACGAGGCATAGAATGAAGAAGAGGCTAACCAATTAAAAATTGTATCGAAGAAGAGGCGAGCCAATCAGAATTAATATTGAAGATGAGGCTGAGCGGGAAAATATAAATTAATCAATCAATAAAATGTTCTTTCCCTTCGTCCGTGCAGTTGCATGCAGGATGTCAGGATGCAGTTGTGGAAGAAGCCAGGGCAAAAAAGATCGCCTTGTTGTTTTATAAACTTGAAAATTGCGAAGAACTTGCGCATTTGATGAGTTATCGTGAGTTCTTGAGTTATCAATCAATGGCCAGGTATTTCTTTTCTGCTGTCCTGTTCTCATAAGACCAAGAACACGCTTTTGATTAGGCCTACATGAAATGATTTCTTCAAAGATAATTACAACAGGAACAACAGAATCATTGATTTTTAAAACAAAAACCAGGCTTGTTCATTGGCTCATTGTTGATTTTGTTCTTTGCAAACTCAGCAGTAACTAATACATAGTTCAATGCATGCAAATTTTGGGAAGAAATATTTTGTGACTGCAACAATTGCTTGCATTATTTTTGATCCAAAATAATATGCTCACCCACATCTGATAAACTAGAGTGTGTACGCAGCCACCCAGTTATAGTTTATTCTATAAAACTAATAAAGTTTAGATTTAATACTATTCCTTGCATCTAGGGCTATTTTTATGGAGGGTTATATGACTTTGATGTGAGCGCCATAATTTGTTCTTTGTTATGGTGCCAAGGGAAAGAATTCAAATTGAGTCCGGGTTAATTACCAAATAGCTGTTCTGATGTCAGTGTGTTTTTGCTACAGATTACATGATGATGGCATCAATAAAATTAATCTTTGCCCTGTGGTTGAGAAAAGTTGCTTTCAAAAAGAGAGTTCACCATAAAATCGGAAAGATTTTTGATAGAAAGGCTTATTTTCAACCTCATCAAAATTTGATACAATACTGGAAGAAGAAGATGGAAATATCTGGAGTCCCTGACCCTGAAGAATCAGTCAAATGGATTAAAGAACATGTTGAAAAATTGGTATATCCAAATTCTACTGTATCTCTTGCATTAAGATATCAATTGTCTGACAATGAAAACCAATCTTTGTAATATGAGCCAAGCGATTGTGCGCACATGCCTCCACACAGGTCTCACCTGTCCCAAGGCCTGCGAAACGGCACATGAGTAAATCAGGAAATTTTCAAGATTTTGTAAAGATTTCAATATTTACGGTGCAAGAGAAATTCAAAATAAAAGATTTCCTAGTAACAAGAGTGAAAAACAACAAGTATTTGTGATTATGATGAGAATATTAACAATTTTGTATAACAGGCCATCACACATGCAAGCTAAACAAGACATTTGAAATGCTGTGTGCGACCCATTTTCATATTACAAAGGCTGGAAGAGAATGGAAAAAAGAGAAAACATCACACACTATTCTTTCCAGATCCTTGAAATGAGCTATCTTTGCTTTTCTCATTGCCAAATTTTCAAATGTTATGAAAGGTCATCTTGCACTGAGAGTGTATTTGAACAGTAGGAAGTATCCTTCATTTGTCAATTTGTTCTTTTTCAGGTGGCAGAAACTCAAAATAAAGGAGAAGCAGATATTCACTTTCAAAATGAATTTGAAGAATTATGTGAAAGGAGAATGAAAAGGTAAGCTTTAAAATTATATCTTCATTGATTTCATCTCAAGGTACATGCTTGGGGTGATCAGCAGCAAAACAAAATATTATCTGGTCTGAATCAAATAACATTTTTGATGCATTTCTTAGAAGTTACAGCTTGCTCACTTCAGTTTTTATTTTTGAAATTCCACTGCATACAACCTCAATTAAAATACAAAAAAAATTACAGAGATGCTAAATACCAAATACAAGACACAAGAAAAACTAAATGGAAAAGGAAGTGTATGCAGGGGAATTTCTGAAGGAGGAGCTCTCTCAGTAGGTAACCTAACCCCTTTTAGCAATACTTTATAAAAAATTGTTTGGATTCATTGTTTCATGGCTGTTTATAGCTACAATCAATTATCGTAACTTTGTCAAATAAATTTGATCTCCAAGTTTTTACAAAAATTAATATCAGATGGACAGAGCAGAAACTGCGTAAAATGACGTCATCGACCAATCTGAGATAAGGAAGTGTTTGGACGGATAAGTTTTTTGAAATGATAAGTCAAGAGTTTTAGGTCCTAGGAAGAACATAATATCAAGTGTTGCCTAATTTTTGGATCTGTTGCAGGGAGCTAAGGGGGCTCAAAGTTACGAGTTTTCTCGCATGCGTGCACAGTTTCTGCTCTGTCTATCAGATGGGAATTTCTTTACTGTAACCGGAATGGGATTCCACTCTTTGCACCACAGTACCACACTGACCTAATTCCATAATGCATTAGTGAACAGAGGTGATAGAAGCTCAACAGTGCCATTCAATCAAAGTTTTCATAAAGAAATGCATAAAATCATCTCTTGATCCAGAATCTTTTATTCAGCTAGAGAACAGGAAAATACTTTTCTTTTGATATGAAGTAGATTACCTGTTCTATTTAGGGAACCTGTGCAATACATTGTTGGTGACTGGGATTTCAGATTCATAAATCTCTTGATGAAAAAACCAGTTTTCATACCAAGGCCAGAAACCGAGGTATGTTTGTTATCATTTTTGCATTTTCAGTCGTCACATTGTCCCATTATTGCTGCATTCAATTTGTAACATTTTATAAGCTTAAAGCCATTTGAAAAGTTAGCTCCTTGAGTTAGTGAGATTGAGATAAATAGTCTAAGATACACTTGTAGAGATCCATTTTAACCTAGCATTACATTAAATTTGAACGCTAGGAAAAGTTAAGCTGGAGGCTGCAGTTCTATTTGAATTTTGTTTATTTCCAAACACAAGAATATTTGTAACTTTTAAGCTTATTCAAATGTCAGGAACACAAAGTAGACAAAGATATTTTGTGTGTTTATAATGAGCTGAATCCATCACAAAATCTTATCTTTAGGGACTGATTGACTTGATGAATAATGACATAAAGAGATTTGGACAATCAACAATAAGGATCCTAGAAATAGGTTGTGGAAGTGGTGCTATATCATTGTCATTGGCCAAAGAGAATAATCAGGTATTTAGGCCATAATTATGTTGCTAATCTTAATGTTTTAAAGCTTGATTTCAATTTACTGTTGAGATTTAATAATGCTAAAGACAAAGCGAAAACTTTGTGTCCATGTACGAAAAAATTCGTACTTTGAGCCCTTCCTCCAGTGACAGATCCTGAAATCAAGCAAACTGTCTTTTATCATTTCAAAAAAACTTATATAATGTTCGTATTCAAACACTTCCTTACTACTTGATGACGTCCATTCATGCAGTTTCTGAACTGTTGAGGCTAAATAAACTGCAACTGTGTAAAAAGCCAAAGAACCAGAATAATGATGAGTCAAGGTTTAGCGAGTATGATAATGCTGTATATAATTTGTAAAATTTACGCAACACATCCATGCGACAAAAACAAGTTGTTTGTTAGTAGGAAGATCAAGTTATTGATGTAAAAGTCATAATTATTATAGGTGGAGTGTACAGCAATTGATGTATTGGAAGATGCTGTAAAATTGTCCAAAGAAAATTCTGCAAGGTAAAGAAGTAACATCTTTAGCCGGACTGTTTCTCGACTTTCTTAATGACAACGAATTGTGATTTCAAATCATTTATATCTGGCTATATATAAGTGCCTTCTCAATGCATTAAAGAATCTCTGCTAAATTCCAACATATCAAGCAGTGATATATTAGCAAAGTATGTGCTTGAGTGATTGTTTGATTTACTGATGATTAGATTGATTGATTGATTGATTGATTGATTAATTTGTTAATTTATCGATTTGTTGATTTATTGATTGGTTATAAATTTCTTCTTATAGACTTGGTTTATCGGCGAGGGTTTCAATACATCACCTGCCTTTTGGTAAGATAATTGTCAGCAATATTTGAATCTACTAATTCTCTATGATTGTTAGAGATGTTTCAGTCTCTTAGCAAGGATTGCTTCTTTTTGCTTTGGATAGGACACATTCTGAAACAGGTTTTTGAGACATCACCAAGATGATAAGGAAATTAACAAATGCCGAGATAACTTCGTTTGTAACTATTCAAGGTAGATGGAGATGTTTAGTTCTGGGTGTTTGATGTGAACTTGCTTCAAATCTTTATATTGTCAGCACAAGACTTGAATGACGAATGCGGAGCAGAACGCAAATGAACAGAACGAGGAAGAGAAGAGTTGCTCACATTGTATGTTCATGTTCCTTGTCTTGTGTGTGTTAACAAGAGACAGACTTGATTGCAAGTCCCGGCTTGCCAATTATTTCTTTAATTTTCACAGCTCAATTAGTTGAAGAAGGAAGAGTAGATGATAAATTTGATGTTCTTGTCAGCAACCCACCTTATATTCCAACGAAAGATATGAAGGAACTACAGCCTGAAATATTACAGTGAGTGTACAAGATCTCATCACTAATTTCAACTTACTTGGTATATTTTCTCAGGCGAAAAGGTGTTACTTTTGCCTGATATTCAAGCAAACCATTTACTCGAGTCTAAGACGTGAAGTCGAATTTGATTCTCTATCATTTTCACTCATGATGTCTGTTATCAAAATTTTCATTTTCAAGGCATGAAGATCATCGAGCTTTGCATGGTGGTGGAGATGGTCTAGACATAATTAGACAGATATTGTCACAAGTACACTTATTAATTCGAGACTCTGGGTATGTATACTATATTTGGCTTGAAACTTGAAAAGTGTTTTGGAAGAGACGTGGAATTGTTCGTGTTTGCGATTTTGATTGAGTATGTTATTCATTGATTAGCTGACTGATTGAATGATTGATCAATGAAAGATGAAATAATTAAGAATTAATTTGCTAATTTTTTGTCTGAAAGACTTATTGATTCTTGCTTTTATTTTACAGTATTTTGCTTGTATACATATCTGAAAGTTACGAATAAGATTTCTTTACATTTTTGTGATCATGTGTGAAAAATTTACGGTGTGTGAAAATTTGACACAAGGGCACATTTTGTGAAGCAAGAGATAAATGTATGATTAAAGGAATTGAGTCCATATAAATAGTTGAGCGTTAACGCTGTCCTGAATTTTTGCTGACAAACCGCTGACGGCCTTTTGTTATCGCACAATAGTGCTAAAGTCATTAGCGGTGGAGACCAAAGACTTCTTAATCCTTGCATTACCTTGAGGAATTTCTTTGGTTTAATTTCAATAGGGATTAAATGTTAACTTTTGTTTCATGATTGAATAGAAGTTGATATTGGTCATGAGAACGCTATTTATACGGACTCAATGCCTTTAAGACAAGGCGATTTTCCTTTTCAAAAAAAGATTTCACATTTTCAGTGCAACTGACGATAATGTTATGCTGTCGCTATTTATTTGGATTTGATTCAATACACCTAGAGGCGTGAAATCTATTCTTTAAAGGCACACTGTCGTGGTTGTGATTGGCTAGTTGTGATGTTGAAATCAAAAACAAAGATCTGGCCTTTGAGTAATTACCAAGCCTTTATGCTCTTGGATCATACTTTGTTTTGAGAATAAAGGGAATCAGATCATTATCATCTTCGTGAATTTCACTGCACAGCGAAATTACTGAACCTTGCCTAATTCTTTTCTTCTTGATTGTCTTGTTTATCCAATCAGCACCACGACAGTGTGCCTTTAAAGACGCAATTCGCTTTGTGCTTTCGTTTTACCTGGATCTTTCGTTTTACAAAAATAGCTATTGTTAATACCTGATCAGAGTCATTCCATTTTTTTAGATCACTTTGGTTCGAAGTCGATACATCGCATCCTACACTGATAAAAGGATTAATTAATGATGAGTATGATGGAAAAATAAAATATTTGGAGACATATGCTGATATTTATGACAGGTTTGTGCCTTCATTGCCATTTTAATTCATTATATTTCATTTCAATCAAAACATCATTGTCAGCTGCACTTTTTTCTTCTAGTTTTGTTCTGTATGTTGAAGTGGATTACTGGGATAAACAAACACTAATTTTTTTTTTCCTTTTACACCTACGAGATGGAAAGCTCTAATTTCTTTGACCAGTAATCTGCCTTGGCTTTCTTTTTTCGTTGCCTGTGTCTCTTGGTTTTTGTAGATTTGTTCTTTGTTTGCTTATTGAAAATTGAAAAGTCTTTTCTCACTATGGATGATACAGTGTAACGTCAATCTCGTCCCCAGAGTGAGTTCGTTGCTCATTCGGCTTCGTGATCAGCGTATGACGTAAGAACACCCTGGGAACGAGGTTGGTGTAACGTAAGATTATCTTGTGGTTTTTTTTTTGATAAAAAAAAATTAATTCTTTTCATTCAGAAAATTTGCTGATAGCTTTTAAATGAATACGTTTCCTTTGTAAACTTTTCTCTCTAATTTCTGATTTCTGTTTAATGACAGGCCTCGTTTTTGTCACCTGGAGATTTCTGCTTGATGCTTTTCATTTCATGCTGCCTTTGATAAAAGATTCTGACAGAGATAGATTCCAGTTCGTAAAAAAGTGACCAGATACAAGGTACATTCCTCCTTCTAAACATGTAATCTTTTCATATGCTTGTTGGCATCTGAACATTTTCGTATCAGCTGGTTACAGGTTGTACAGACTGTCTCAAAGCAGCTGGATACTCTGCTTACTTTTGTTTGGCCTAAATCTTGATTATCCTGTCTTAAAGCATTGACGTAAACGAATGCCCATTTGGACGGGTGGTTGGCTAGTACATATAACACTGAGTCTACTTTCAACTTTGATCATAATCCTGGTTGCTTCAGTAGTGAAAGTTTGCAAACTATCTTCAATCGGACAGCTTCATTCAATACTCTAAAGCTTCCTTTGATGGTAGCAATTAATTTGAGTTTATTTTGAATTTTTATAAAGTTGTTGTTAATTTAAGTATCTTGATGAAGTTGCCTACCCTGAAAACCTGTTATCTTTCACCAGTTCTATTGACAATAAAACTCTCACTAAGGCTTGCGAGCCCGCCAAAGGAAAACAAGGCAAAGGTGTCCCACGCTCCTTTCGATTCCGTCACAAATTATGTCTCCATCCTCCTTTGTCACACACCTCCCCCAGGACTTTCAATGTCAATTTCGACATTTACCTCGACGCCATTATGGAGCATCCCTCCGCCATTTTATCCGTCCTTTGTCACACCCCCTCACACCCCCTGGTTGTGTATTGTGATTGGTTGATCGCCACAGGGCGCCAATGTATTTAAAAATGCTGCGTGGTCAAGGAAATTCGAATCGAATGTGGTTTCCGATAGCAAAGAGAACTGAAAGAGAAAGCCACGTCAACGAACGGAAGATATCTCGCGATCGAAGACGATAGAAAGGCGATCAGACACAAAATGAAGTTGTTTATTCATTATAAAGATGCATGGAATGTTTTGCCATGTGGCGATGGAGAGAATAAAGTATCATGGATCATTTCTGAAATGAAAACACGGCTGCAGATTCAAGATGGTGAAATTGTCTGCCAGATCATGCTGGGAAATGGAGAACCATGTCAACTCAACAAAGATGATCGTGTCAAGGATGTTCTTCAAGATAAAGATTTTGTTCATCTTGGTAAGAGTTACCTATGATTGTTCACTGTCCCATTCGTTCATGAGCTTTTATTTTGTCGAGCCGTGTGCTGTCAAAATTTTTTGCTGAACCGGGCCTACTATTAGGCCCAAATATAGGTCTACCATCCGTCTGTCCGTGATCCAACCCCCCTGATTTGGAAGAGTACCCTCTAAATCAGCTTTGGAATGACAAAATCTGTAGAAAGATATAGGTTTGTTTCTGAAATAATGGAAATTGAATTATGGTTCTAAAAAGCCTTTGATGTGGGCATTTCTGTGTTTTTGTTTGGACATTGTATTCTTGCATACATTGTTTCCTTTTGTTCCTTCCTTAGTTAATTCAGGCACCAACGAAGATGAACTGAGCAATGGAATGCCACAACAATGGTAAAAATTCTTTTATTTGTTCAATTTAGCCAAATTCATCACAGAAAATTTGTGATGCATTTTATGGCCTTTGAAAAGACCAGTGGTGACCAGTTTAGCCATTTCTGCCTGATACAGAAATCATGGGTTTCTTTATGTATACTGGTTTTGCTGTTACCCATAAATTTCATTTGTCTAAAGAAAACATCCACTGTTTATCTTTAAGCATTAGAGTAGTTTCGGATATCATGGAACACTTAAGGGAAAACATATATTATAATTACATATTACATATAAATGCATTATATATTAAATACATTACACATTTATATAGTCCAGTAGATTTTCTTCTCTCTGAGCTTTTAAGAGGCTCACTCCAGAAATTGCGTTACAGCATGTCAGACTGTGCAATTGTTGACAGAAAATGCATTTTTAACCTGTGGGGTATGAGCCTTTGTATAAGTCCTTACATTCTTTCATTTTTTGCAGTAAGATGAACCTTGAGGGTGATGCAAAGTTGAAAGAATCAAGTCCAAAAGTAGGTAACTTTCAGAGTTTTTATTAGTCAGAATAGACCTTTCTTTTATCTATTCTAAAAACAAAGCTGCATTTAACAACAGCTTGTTACATTTTGTAGAATTTGAAATATGCGCACAAAGGTGCTAGAAGCAGTAAAAGCACATTTGAAATAAAAATGTGTTAAGATATTGCTCAATCCAGACCTGTTTTGTAGAATAAGTAAATGGTCTATTCTTCACTTGCACAGCAACACATTTAATCCAGCAGAAAATCACAAACATTTTTCTTTGCCTTTTTAATAAATTGTCTCATCTCTTTGTGTTGCAGGTTATCAGCTTGGATGGTAACACTTTGACCACAGCAAATCTTGTACTGCTTGGAAAAGGAATTGCAAAAATTCAGGTAATATCACTTCCACATTAAAACTCAGTTTCATTTGCAGCTTACTGTATGCCCCAAACTAATGCAGTGAATAATTCCCTCAAATGATTTAATTTTACTGTTACTTCAATAAACAGCTTACAGATGAATCATGGAGCAATGTAAAGAAATCAAGAGATTTGCTTGATCAGATTGTCAAAGAAAATAGAGGTAGAATTTTGAATTAATATCCATGTCATGAAATTTTAATCTAAATTGAAGTCTCTAATCAATTTTTGTGTTATTTATTGAATCTTTTGACTTTGTGATCTGCATGTAGCAAAACTGCATTTTTCAAGAATTTTTCAAATTCTGATAACACTTGCAATACAGGCATTGTGCTTTTTAACATAACAAGAATCCTCCCCATTATGAAAATAGTCCTTGAGCCATGTCAAAGAAGTAAATTTTTCTAAGCAAGGATTCTTATGCAGGAAAACCATGTTGATGTGTGCAAAGCCTGCCTGTCCTGTCCTGTACTGACCTGGATTGTCCTGTACTGCAATGAACTGTCTTGTTAGAGGCCCTTTACATGGAGACCCAACATGAAATTCGTGCCGGCATGAGCTCATGCTGGCACTAAAATGCACTCTGTTTACATGAGAAACGACATGAAACTCATGCCGGCATGGCCTCATGGCGCCATGAGTCCCGACATGAAACTTTCAATATATTATCATATCGATTTGGTTTTCATGTCGCCCAGATATGAGAAAATTTTGTTTACATGAGGTTTTCCATGCCGGCATGACTTTCCATGCCGGCCCGAAATGAAAGTTTCATATCGCCCCAACATCATGTAAACACAACAGTAGCTCAGACCAGCACCCGATATGAAAACTCGTGCCGGCATGAGTTTCATGTCGGGTCTCATGTAAAGGGCCTCTTAGACTCATTACATAAGTCCCTCTAACTTATGCTTGTAGTCGTTGTTGTTCTGATTAAAAATGTTAAGCGAATATAAGGACTCACCTCATCAGTCTGCTGTCTTGTACTGTTCTGTTCTGTACTGTACTGTTCTGTACTGCCTTTGCTTGTATTGTACTGTTAATCATATCATAATCATAAACTTATTTAAAGTTGGTTTACCTGTAGCTAACAGCAGCTAATTTACACCAACTATACTGTACTGTCCTATACTGAGATGACCTTAGACATCAAGAAACTTCTTACAAAAATTCTAAGGAAGGATATTTTAAAAATTCTTAAAAGATGCTTTGTTCTCCTTCTCAGTGGCATATGGTGTCACAACTGGATTTGGAAAGTTTGCAAGAGTAGTTGTGCCAAAAGAAAAGCTTGAGTAAGAATTTTATATTCATAAATATGATTTTAGGCAGTATATCTATAGCCAGGGGTGATAGAAATGGCATCAATTTGCTGCTCATCTATATTCTGCAAGATTAAAACCAATATGCATACAAGAACGGCCTTCACATTTTGTTAAATGCCAGCAATGCAGCAAGATTGTAGTGTAGATGATAATTCACTTTGACGGAACACGCAGAATTGGGACTATGTCATAGAATATATATGTATTATTGGACATTATCAGTTCATTTCAATATAACACTCAATGATATTTTGAAGTTCCTGCAAATTTTGTGTTCCACTCCAAGTTACGTGATATAGAACCTGAAAATGGAGAGATCAGTACTACACCCTATTATAGCATACATACTGTATGAAGTTAATGAAGTTATTCAGTCTTTTTAGTTGTTTGTTCTGTTTTTCAGGAAACTTCAAGAGAATCTTATCAGATCTCATGCTTGTGGTAAGGATGCTATATATATATGCTTTGTTCTGAAGAAATTTGCCCTCAAAATCCAATAAGAGAGAAACGGAGTAACTAATGCGTTTGTCTCTACATTTTACAGTTAGTTATTATATTACAGTACTGTACAGGTCATAGAACATTTAGTCGTGGGAAATTCTTGTAATGTTGATGTGTGCAAGGCCTATGCTGCAAATGAAAATAGTATACCTTTGTCTAGCTTGCTTTTCAGCAGAATGGTAGCAAAGGATTGGTTGTCACAGTTTGTAAATCTTGCCCAAAATTTGTTTTCAGTTTATGCGTATAAAAGTCGTCAGCATGAACTACACAATGTTTTTATGTGTCTCTCTTTCATAGGAGTTGGCAAACCACTGTCAGTCGAACGAACAAGAATGTTGCTTGCACTGAGGATCAATATATTATCCAAAGGATTTAGGTATGCACACTTTGATGATTTGTTTGATTTGCTAAATGTGTGAAATGTTAAGACTGGAATAAAACACTAAACAAAATTCCCGTAAACCTTGAAGATTGCTTTGCTGAGTTGAGAAAATGAAATTAACTCTTGAAACATTGATCTACAGTTCAGTAAACAAAACCTTATTCCGTTTCAATTCTGTTTTGTAACACCATTTTGGCATTGCTTTTATTCTGCACAGTGGCATTTCCGTGGAGACTCTTACAAGATACATTGAAATGTTTAACGGTAAGAAATGCTTTGATATCTGTTTTGTCATTAAAGATCTTTGAAACTTTTTCGTTTCAGTTAATTTTAAATTTCCACTTTGTACAACCTTCATTTAAATTATAATTAACTAAGTTACAATGACAAATTACACAATATGCCAAAGGCAAATAATAATTAGAATTAGATAACAGAAACGATAGAGTTTGTACACAGAGGAATTGTAGATAAATTCTCTCAGTAGATAAACAAATCAAAGATAGAGGTCCCCACCCCATTTTAGAAACCTGTAGTAGATCAGTCAATAACAAATTATTACGAATTAATTGTGAGACCAAAATTTCTTATCAAAACAATTAGGGTTTATATTTAATTGTAATTAGACGAAATTTTAGTTGGCTACGGAACACATTGCTGAAGGAGATTGCTAGATGTAGCAAGAAAAGTTGTTTCAGGATGTCTCTTTAAGAATCAAATAGCCTAAAATGATCAGTCAGCAGGCATTGACCATTTTGTAATTTTCTTACAGCTTCATGCTTGCCCATGGTCCCAGAACAGGGTACGGTTGGAGCAAGTGGTGATTTGGCCCCTTTGGCACATCTTGCTCTTGGTGCAATGGGAGAAGGGAAAATGTGGAGCCCAAAAAGTGGATGGGCTGATGCCAAAGATGTAAGTGAAGCTTCCTTCTCGTTTGTTGCACTTATTTTTCCTCTTTTTATATATAGTTTATAATCAATATTATTCCGTCTTTTGACGTTCAATAATGAGATCTTCTCACCAGAGTCCTTGTATTGGTATGACCATTTGGCACAGTAATCCTTCAAACGAGGTTGTAATCCTTCAAACGAGGTTTTAACACAGCTTAACAGAAAGACACTAAAGTTAACTCTACATGTGTCCTTGATTTAATTTAGATTTCTGCTATCTGTCAAGCAGTCGTATTTTTGTGTCAATTATCTTTTGTAGTTATGTGTAGTTGTGGTGGGTTGTGGAATAAAAAGTATGTCACCGATATTCAAAACTGAACTTTTAATCTATCATTCAAAGGCTGACTTAGATAAGGAAATTTTGGTTAGTAGAGTCACTCATCTTTAAGACTCAAAAATTAGAAAAGTGTCTGTAAGGGGTTTGTTTGGGAATCGAGAATTCCACGCTCTATTCTCATCCATGATTTACTTGGCATTGAAAATCAAATTCCATGCCATTGTCAGTTTCGGAAATGAATTTAAATTGCAATAGCGAGTAAATCATGAACCGGACCAGAATAGAATGTGGAATTTTGGTTCCCATACCATCCCCATTCCAGCATTTTCCTAATTTTTGGGTCTATGAGATGAGTTATATTATCAAACAAATTTTCTCATCTAATTTAACCTTGGATTGATAGATAAACATTTAAGTTTTGAATATCAGCCAAACACTTTTTATTGCACAGTCCTTCAAACTCGTTAACTTTTTTCTGACTCATCCGTACTTTGTCTCGCGTTTTGACCACACAGTAGACATGATATTTTGCCCTCCATCTTCGTAGCATTGCAGATCATTTCGTAGGTCGTGTTGTAAATTTTGTGTGTTGTGATTTTTTTATGGAATATATATCAAAATTTAACTTTGATACTATGAAAAAGGCGGACGCAAAGGAAACGACCGATTTTTGGCGCATTGAGGCCCACTTATAGTATCAAGTTTTACCAAAATTTATTTTGTCAATTTGTTGTTAAAAGTTTCCGAGCTTCGGTTTTTGATGTGAATTGATTTTTGTTCAAAGGTACTTGAAGCATATGACTTGAAGACAATCAAATTGAAGCCAAAAGAGGTGAACTTAGTAAAACTTTATTGTTCTTATTTTATAGAAACGATAATGCTAAGCTCATCGCAGACTTATTGTGTCGAGTCCTAGTAATCGCTACCATAAAACTCTTTGAGAAGAACATTGAAGTTTGGCAACCACTAGGAAGCCTTAGTCAACAAGCGAGGTGGTGTCACAATGGCTTCATTTTAAAGAACCATTGGCCGGGGTCCTTCTACGACATGTATGAAATCAAATTTGGCCTTTAAACGTTCTATACTTTCCGCTTGGGTCAAATTTGATAGCGTACCTGCAAAGGACCCTGGGTAGTAATGGCTCTTTAATGTTATCTCCAAGGGAACCATTATGGAGGCAAGGTTGCATTGACTTTTTACTTTCAAGGTCAGTTATTTTTAAGGCTTTTATTACTTTAGGAGAGTGTTTTACTTGTTTTCTTGTTTAGCGAAACTCTACATTCATTCATTCATTCATTCATTCATTCATTCATTCATTCATTCATTCATTCATTCATTCATTCATACATATATTTATACGCACACACACACTCACACATCACACATCACTCATTCATATAATGGATCTCAGCTTATAGCTGGCTTGGGGTCAGAAGGTAGATGTTTCTATTGTGAATTAAGTGGTGTAATTTCATTTCATAGGGTCTAGCACTCATCAATGGCACACAACTCATAGCAGGTTTAGGATCTGAAGGTATGTTTTCATGTATATGCTGTTCTCGTAGTGATGGGGTCAGTGGCTGCATCAGATGGCTGGTAGGATTTCCTGTGCGCCGGTTTCCTTGAGTTCCTCTCGTAGCGCCGTTGTGATTTTGGTTAGAATGGGGATTCTGGACTCTGCTGTGGAGGATATCATTTCGACAGGGTTGTCGATGCAGTGCGGCATCGGGTCGCCTGTTGGATCGGGATTTTTATTGTACTGTAGATTGAATTTGGGGAACTGGTGAGTGGGCAGCGCAGCGCTGACCTATGTCTTTGTTAGGGCGGTACGTCGGGCTGGGGTGGCGGCCGTACGTATACATGGTAAGGATTCCGACAGCTTATTATCTCATACCATTGTTGATTATATTTCTTCTTTAAGTTTCGATTCTGACTTTTGTATTTGTCCTTTGCATTATGGTCTTTTCATAACTTTAAGATTCATAGTTTCTGTGTTTGACACTAAATAATGTAAATTCAATTTTAACTCGATTTTTGATATTACAGAAATCGTCTTCTTGAAAAGTATCATCAAATTACTGGAAAATTCATTGTTTGAATTTTCTCAATACGTAAAGGTGATTCATTCCTCATTTATTTCAAAACTTCAATTAAATTCAACAGCTCTTGAAAGATCGATTGCTATCGCAAAACAATCAGATATTATCGCAGCTCTGTCTTTGGAAGTTTTGAAAGGATCAACAAAAGCATTTAATTCAGGTAAAAATTTTAGACTTACAAATCACTTTATAGCATGATCAAACGGCTGTAATTTTTTATTTTTGCTCAAACTTGGACTTATCGATTTTCATGCAGAAATTTGAGACGGGAATGAATACGTTTTGATATGCGCTCTAGAACAACGAAGAGGTGTAGGCTCAGAAACGAGGGAAACTACTCTCGACAGTTGGAAATTGTCATTGCTGCAGTGAAGTTAGTGGAAGCTAATTGGCCCCCAAAAAAATAAGAAACTCCTGGTGGACAGTGAAAGGTTTGTTGATTCTTTGATCAAGGAAACAAACACTCATCTGGATACTTGCAGCTTTTATTCATGTCTAGTATCACTTTAAACTTGAACTTTGAGGTGTTTTAGCATTGGAGGTTTTGAGCCGGCAGCTTAGGCCCATCCGCCATTGCCTGGAGTTTCGTACATGGTTGCCATATCTAGTTATGAAATCGATAGGGGAAATCTTCGTCCCAGTTTTCAACGTGAAAGTCCATGAGTCGTAGTTTGAGTGTCCATCAGTCTGTCAATAGCAATAACTACGAACATACAATCATTCTACACAAGAATCAGTTTTACTGGTATTACAAGGAGCTGGCTGCCAAGTGTTGGCCCTCTTCTCGCTAGGACGGGGACTCAAACCACCAACCTTCCGACTTGTAGTCAAAAGCGTGCTACCACTGGTCTATGGCTGCTAAGAAGATTTTCAGCTTACTTTGATATCGTACCATTCAATTTATATGTATATATATATTTGCATTTTCTTGTCCCCATACCTTATTCCCAAATTGCATCATTTTACTCCGAGACTTCACGTAGCTTTGTGGATTGCTCTTTTTTATGCTGAATTTTTGAAATTCTTTCTCGTAGCAATTCATGCAGTACGTCCTCATAAAGGCCAAATGAAAGTCGCTGAAACCTTGAGATCTCTTCTGCATTCAGATATTTTCCCATCAGAAATTGCAGAAAGTCATCGATTTTGTGACAGAGTTCAAGACGCATACACGCTTCGATGCTGCCCTCAGGTTTGAACTTACGAAAATATTTGCTGACGAAACCCTTGCTATTTTAGTGATTTTCTGCTCTCTGCTCAAATTCCACCGGTAAAAGGATTCAATACAACCTTCTCCAACTATCGAAAAGTTTTGAATTTAAAGATTGATGTGATATAGAAACTGAACAGGTTTCTGTAATTTACTAGATTGGAGGCCTGGGACGAGCAATTCAGTCTGGAAAAGCTTTTCAGTTATAAACAACAGACTTTTCACTATTCTCCAGCCAGGATCAGGCGATATTTTATTATTTTATTTTTATGAGAGAGGTTCGACTGAATGGCGTCTGTGCTCACTCAAAAATTCATCGAAATGTGTAAACACATAATTCAAATCAGTTTCTTTTTAAGAATAGCTGAGATGTCAATTGAAATCAAATTCAATCAGTTGCTAGCGAGAATTGATCATCCGAATCATGTTCTCTTCGTAGTAAAATGATCGGTTAGTATGTCTGTTTTTCTTGCGGGAAAATCTTTATAAATCTTTCTCGGTAGGATTGCGCCCCCATCTCTAGCAATGATGATTGTCACGTAACAGGCTGCGTCAACCAGTAATGAAGTCATCTTGATGTGCTTTTGTCTCTTTTAGGTTCATGGTATGACTCATGACACAATTGACTTCGTAAAAGGAATCTTGACAACAGAATTAAACAGTGCTACTGACAATCCTGTATCATTTTCATTTACTTATAAAGTGGTCCTACTTTGTTCCATTTCATTTTGATTTATTTCAACAGGGTTGAATACATTCAGTAAATATAAATACACTGATTTATAATTTGCCCTGCTTAAAAACTTAACTTTCTTAGTTACATGTATGAATTACAAGTCAACTTTTATATATGAAAAAAAAGGGTTTTCAGTTTGTTGAAGTTTAATGTCTGAATTCATAGGTCTATATGTGTTTTTAGTTACGTAGGTATTCATTGACCCAGGGGATTTTACTTTGCAGCAGGATGGCAGGTTTTTTTGTCCCCTGAGATGCTTTCGTATTTCCTTAACTGAAACGTAGATGGTGTTTGCGGATCTCGGTGAAACAATGTCTGGTGGAAATTTCCATGGGGAGTATCCTGCTAAGGTTTGTTAATTTACTGAAGGTATAAATCTAACTGTAGATACTTTGTTAAATGTTAAAGGAGCTCACTGGTTGAATCTGTAAATAGTCTTGCATAACAGACTTAAGCCCATAAGCACAAAAAAAACATTCTAATCTGTAGAAAGAAGACTGTTTGCTCCAGTAAAAAAACAACAACCGATATAAACCAGTAGTTTAATCGAAAACTGTTGAATCATACAAGAAATAAACGAATTTATCTTGTAATGCAAACAATACATGATACAAGGTAGATTGCACGGAGAATCAATGTAAAAATATCGAAAATTATTTAGATAATTTAAAATCATTGTTCTGGTCCTATCGACTATTTCTTATTGATTTTTGATCGATTTATTTTTCAGGCCCTTGATTATCTAGCGATTGGTGTTCATGAACTTGCAAATATGAGTGAAAGACGAACAAACCGACTCATGAATCCAGGTTTAGTATCAAACCAAATGCCCGAAAAAGTTTTTCTCTTAGACAGGTATTTTTACCGGATAAGCCAAATCAAACTATCCACTTTTGACAGGTCGCGATGAATCGTGCGCTTAACTAATTTTAAAGATTATGACTTAATCTGTGACTAAAATCCAGAGTTAGATTCCAAGAGTTTGCAAAGTGTTTTAGTCCTCAGTTTCCAGGGCGAGTTTCTTAAAGTTTTCGATCTCGAAGATATTTAAAATGATAAAAAACGTTGGTCAAAGTTTTAAAGTCTTGTCATGAAGGAGAAGGTTTTTGCTTGTTGATTTGGGGATATAGGAATCGATTAGTTATAATCTGCTACTACACTAGCATTAGTAACTCTTGAAATAATTTCATCATTTTCCTCCTAGCATACAGCGATATGCCTGCTTTTCTTGTTGAAGATGGTGGTTTTAATTCTGGGTTTATGATGGCACATGTTACTGCTGCTGCCTTAGGTATGCATGGTTGATAAATGTTTTTCTGATCTTTTAGACTGAAATTTCCTCGATTCTTCATAGACCTGTAGTTATTTTACGAAAGGGCCTGGATCGCGGGATAATTTGATCCTTTTTATACGAGACGATCCATTGAGTCGTTTCTTCAAAGAAATGCATATATTGATCGCTCGATTCATATCCTTTCTAGAATAGCTAAAACGTCAAAGAGTTAAATCTTTATGACAGGTAGTAGGCTTTGTAAACCATTTGCACTGTTTTAATCATGAACATGAAACTAAAGTAGCCGAAATATGGAATATTGCTCTTTTATTATCAGTTCATGACCATTTTCTATTGAATTTACTCGATTTTTCCTTAATAACTAGTGTCTTCAGAAGCAGAGAATTTGCAACGCATTCTGTCGCAGCAACCATGGGCAGTGAGACAAGGCAGTTATGTTTTAGTGTTTATGTTGCTGCGGAGGAGGTTTTAGGCTTTCTTACGCTAGCTCCTTCGTAGTAGCAAATAGTTTCATCCTCCGCAGAAGAACAAAGCGGCAATGAAGCACAAATGCAGTGTCTAACCACCCATGCAGTAACTTCCAGCTATAACCCTTCGACAGCAACGCGAGTAAAATACGCTCAGATTAACTACGCATCATACATCTACCAAAAGTAGTTCAGTACGATTTCAGATCTCCTTTTATATTTATATTCATTTTGTTTTTTGAGCAGTTTCTGAGAACAAAGGACTTTGCCATCCTGCTTCAATCGATTCTCTCACAACCTCGGCTGGAACTGAAGATCACGTCTCAATGGGAGGTTGGGCTGCACGAAAATGTTTGAGAGTTGTTGAAAATGTTGAGAGAGGTTGGTTAATAATTATTTCTCAGATGATTAAAAGCTAGATCATGCATGGATCATACCAAGCTGAAATTAGATGTTTAAATATTCATCATTTTTTCTTTTAGGAAATAAACTTCGTTCATTTCATTTTTAAAACTCCAACGAAAACAGATACGATTAAAAGAATTGAATCAAAACAACAGAATAGAAAAGATCAAAACAACAGAATAAAATAAGGAAATAAAAAGTATCAAAATAACAACGTTGTGAGGGAATTTTCGTGCAAGGAATTTTCTACAGGAGGAGTGTTTTCAGAGGTAGACTAATCGAGGGGAGAACTCATGATAATTAAAGATGACGAAGAAGAGCATTATTTTTACTGCTCAGCTGTCAATTTTCGACAGCGAATGTTTTATCTGGCAATGAAAATTTGAATTCAAGAAAGAACGAGTATATTATGTGCTCCTAAATATCTTGATAATCAGATTTCCCTTCTTTTTCGATTCAACCTTGAAACATACTTGCACGCCATGTCCGGATTTTTGCGCACAGAGATTACTTTCGCTCACACATGGTAACAGGTACCGCATACGGCATTCACATTGAACTTGCACATGCGCCGTGAACAATTTATCGCAAAAGAAACAATGTTGTGTCTGAGTCTTTTTGTTCTGTTTTTAAACGAGCCTATTTACCATTGCAAGTTATCTTTAAAAACAAATTAGTACCTGGAAAGGGTCGCCTATATGCTACAATATGCTTGTATCAATTTAAAGCATATTCTAGCATATAGGCGACCCTTTCCAGGTAGTAATTTGTTTCTGTCACAGTGAATGTAACTTATATATTTTTCTTCCAGTTATGGCTATTGAATTAATGGCTGCCTGTCAAGGAATCGAAATCTTACGACCTTTGAAAACAACAGAACCATTAGAAGCAGTTCATGGCCTCGTTCGTTCCGTTTGCAAGTATGTCTCTGTGTTTTTTAAATTCTTTTATGCTTCTATTTGTGCAGAAACTAGTGTTCATAAAGTTTTTCCTCTGCCTCAGCCGATTGAATTTATCAGTAAATATTCCTGTATTTTTTGTACAATTTTACTGTGATCTCTTCTCTGATTTCTTTTCAGAAAATTGGACGGGGATCGATACATGGCTGAGGACATGGAAAATATTGCAGAGCTTTTGAGAAAAGAAAAGGTAAGAAACATCATTTTAAAATCTCTTTCGAGTGCCGGTATAAAGTTGCGGAAATTCAACCTCGTTCCCGCAGTGCACTTACGCTATATGCTTGATCATAAAGCTGAAATAGGTACCCTGGTACATTTTGCGCAAATCTGTCAAAGAAGTGGTCAGATTAGGTACCATTTTCGAATGTAGATGAAATTACAGAAAGGCCTCTTGAATCCCAGGGTAGTGATAAAGCAACCATGGTAGGCAAAGAAATTACTCTGCAGACAAGATTGCTGGAAATCGACTAAAGCTTATTTCGTACCGTTTTCAAAATAACTGCAAAGCAACTTCTTTATCAAGTATGCTACAATTACAGACTGTCCGAAAACCAATTCATATTCTAGAAAAGATCTGAACTGACACAAAACTCTTCTATCGGATTAATAACTGCAGTTTGGATCCATATTTATCGCTTCGGCTAAATTTGATTTTTCGACAATATGAAAATGCTGCAAAGGACCGTGGTTCGTTACAATGGTTCTTTAAATACTGATCCTGTGCTACCGTTCATTTTTCTCCTTTGGGAAGTAGGACACCCATTTACCGTGTTTTTCATGGATGGAAGATTTCATGCTCTGAGGACAAAGTTTAGCAGTAAAAAAAGAGATTTGATTTGTTTCATTTAAATACTGACTCAGTGGTTCCTTTTTGTCAGGTTTGGGAAGCAGCCAGCCCATTCATCCGAAGGTACAAGAAACAATCAATGGCAGAAGGTGGCGCATCTTTGATGGACTCACCAACCTCGGTAAGTGTCAATCAAGAATCAATGAATCAACAATAAAGTGATGAACAGTCAAACTAAACAATTGACGATAAATTCTGGACTGTTTTTATTTTGAAACTTTTAACACATTTGCTGCAGTATCTAATATTTGTAGATGTGTGATATTTAAACGTTGGCAAGTTTTTAGTCGGAGAACTTTCAAAATTTCGTGTGGATTTAGATCTTAATCCATTTATGGTATTGTAAACATTATTTATCTTTTGATTTCATTAACCAATATTGATTTTTCGTTTATAATTTATTTCATATCTGTTTAAGGGTTTTTCATTTATCATTCAATATATTTAACGGTTTGCAAATTTCAATTACTTTTATTGTCTTGCCTTTCTGTTTATGCCTCTGTTATACCATGGCCAAACGAGGAATTGATTGTTTGGCAACAATTTGAGATTTCTTTCGAGCAAAGTCTTCCCATTTGGTCATGTCCAAGCATTGTTGTCAAGCAGAATAAACCTTTTAGCTATTCTAAAAAAAGAATTTGAATCGAACGATGTTTTTCGACATATTGTAGAATTTTCGAATGTGCACAAAAGAGGTAGAAGCCTTGACGCCACTCAGTCGAACCTGTCGTAAAAGATATATAGAACTATCACTCGATCTACACTCTTGTTTAGAATAGCTAATGATGTAGATGTAGATTTAGGCTTCGAAGGAGCGCTTCACTCAGGTAGATCGTCATTCCTCGAAGCCTGAACAACTGAGATCGAATTTGATTGCCTATCATTCGAATCCCATGTTGTTCTTGGTAAAATGTATATTCTCAAAGAGAAAGACAAGGCAAAATGATAGTTGTTCAAAGTAACCCATATTCTTAAAATTCAGAACTAAAAAGTACTGATACACAAGCAATTCTATTGCTACAAACTTCAATAAATATTTCAAGCAAGGCATTCATGCAATTTTCAGGAAGAAGACCACGAGCAGAAACTCAAGTTAAGTTAAAAGATAGTTTTGACTAATCGTCAAGCAGCCGATAAATATAATTTAAGATACGAAGCAAGTCTGTGAATTGTTCAGATTAATTCCCTTCTCATTTCAGTTTTAATTGCCAGGTTTTTGTAATTCGCTAAATGCTTTTGCTAATGCAGTGATATCTTCAACTTGGTGGCTTTCTGTCACTTTCAGTTTCTCGTCATCCTTCATTGCACGTGATATGGTTGACTGAGCATATGAATTACCACACCATGCTCGTCGAGCAACCTAACAGCGAAAGAGGAATCGGGATCATAACAGCACAAAAATATAGATTTCAACGGTACCTATAGAGGAGGATTTCAACCAAAAATTAGCACTGCATCCGTAGATTTGAATGTTTTTGCGCTAAATTTGGAATGAAATTCCCTCTAATAACAAATACTATCAAAAATCAAAGACCACAACCATCACTGGCTTGATTCTTTTTCTTTTTCTGGCTTGAATCTGTGGTAATAAAAGCCGGCAATAATAGAGAACTTTCGAGCTGTTTTAAAGAAGGGTAAAAAGTACAAACCCCATTATTGACATCCCATGAAAGCATTGACTTAGCCTTCTTTCCAGCTTCCTACAAAATAAAACGAACATAAATTTAGTCCATGTAAAGCAGAACTGATTTGTAACAACGGCATTTGATTAACACCGCAATTCAAAACAGTTTGCAATTGCAGACGAAAACAAATTCCCTGAACCAGTAATTTAAACACAGCTACAAAGGCTGCCCTAAAACCATTACGGGCAAACTGTCACCTAATGCGAGTGAAGGGTACTTTTCAAAGGCAGTCACGAGTTTTCCAAAAATTACTCTTAGAAACAGCATGATATGATTCAGTAAAACTATTACTGTTGATCGACCTGACCTGTAATTCTGCGCCTTCAAAATTGCAAAGCTTCAAAAGATAATGCATTAAAATTTTCACCTATTTGAATGAATATTAAATAGATAACATGTTTACCTCTGTTCCATCCAGTAATAATCCGAATCCACCATTCATAACTTCACCCCTGAAAAGGTATTCAGTTTTTAAAGACTAATTTCATCAGTTAGAGAATGTGACAAGAGCATGAATAATGCAATGAATTGAGCGTAAATTGTTTCCTTCAGTGCAAGAATGAAGCCCATATATCATGAAAACCAAGATAAAAAAATGGGGTTTCACCACTGTCACTCAACTGGATTGTCTCTTGGTAAAAGAACATCTCGCATATCAAATATCTTCGATGCATCGAGTAGTATCTTCGTGCTCAAATTATCTTTGTTGTCAACTCAAGGATTATTACAGTAAACGTGTCGCCATTCAGAGAGACTTTTGGATACTTTTCTTAGATTTTAAAGCCTGGGGCAAAACTGAAAGACAAGTCTGTCTCGCTGTCATATGAAGACAATACATTAAACAAGGACGTACCATCCACAACCACCTCCGTTATGAATTGCTACCCATGTTGCCCCTCGAAAACTGTCACCAATGCAGTTCTGGATTGCCATGTCTTATTATGTAAACAAAAATACGATTGAAGATTAAAGTATCGGAAAAGGCATTGAATGTAATAAAGGTGGACTTTGAAGAACAAAAAACTAAACCATAGATTGATAAGGTCTCACATGTAATTTTCTCATGACGATTTACAAGTTCTCAGGCGTTCTGATGAACAGTTTCATATCTGTTTGTTTTGTCAATGAAAACTGCGACAAGAACGTTCCATAAATTTGGTACCAAATCTTGAAGAACATTTCTTTGTTTTCCAGATAGTAGCAATGATTTGACACAGTGTGAAAAACGTATCTTAAAGGCCTATGATTCTATCAGAAGGATGTCCCTGTAAAGGAACGTTATCCATAGTAAGTGTAAGGAGAGATAAAAAGAAAATATAATTACCAGCACATAATGCAGACCCATCATAAATGTTGGAAGTTTCTCTGAATGGACTATCTGTTCCACTAACATCATGATGATCTCGGCTTAGCACAATTGGACTCTGAAAGAGAAAGGAGACAGCATATCAAGTAAAAAGAAATACGCTGAAATTCATCGAGCTTGACCACAGAGCATTTTTCATCCAGTTTTCTGTAGTAGCCACAGCTGCCATCTTTTTACACAAAATTCATATCGTAAGTTCTTTTCTCAGTCAAACCCCTTTAAGCGTTTCACATCCTCTCTCCTTTCGTTTCTTCTACTACTATTCTCTCTTTTCATATTCACGACGTCCCTCGCCGTTTCCTCCCACTTTTTGCCCCCTTTTCTCTTTAATTTGCCCTTTCAAGCCTCCTAAATTTCAACCTTCAATTCTGAACCTGCACACGATAATTTATCCGCAACGTCTTGTTATGGGCTGTGTCCGTCTTATTCAAGACATTATCCTTGCTACTGTCCTTTTCGATTTCTCTCCTTCACTGTTGTTCTCCATTACTTCGTTTACTGTTTTGTTTACTGGTTTTAGGTCGTTGTTTTTTGTTTGATCCATGTTTACTTTGATCTTCCTCGGTTTCCCTTCGTTTCTTTCACATGTCCTTTGAAAGATAATTTTGCTGACAGGAAGAAGAACAGACATTAAAGAGCAGAAAATTTTAACATGAAATAATACCCTGACTCGTCCATCTGCAATTGCTTTATTAAATGCTAATGCAATTGAACTTCTTCCACGAGCATCAGTATAAAGAATTCTTGCTTGGGAACCAACTACCTGAAAGATGTCAAACAAATTTCATTCAAACTTTATAGATCAAACAAGGCTTTTACATATGGAAAGTAAATGATAACAATACAATGTAAAAGGAAATTTATTTGGTTACAACCTAATAATTCAAATGTTACTTATATTTCATTTATAAGAGATTATCTATTCACCGAATAGCAAGCTCCTCCCTGCATTGATTAACCAGTATAGTAAGAACTGACATCAAACAGTTCTTTCAGACTCTGTTCTTTTCTGATTGCTCGACTCAGATTATTTTTTTAGAATTGCCAAAAGGTCTATTAAGGGCTCATGTTAAAGGGAGTCCGCAATGGAATAGGCTCGCCTATAAATAATACAAAGAGGTGCGTGTACAACTTCGAAGTCAATGGAATATTTCTGGATTTTGCAGCTCTGCAAATGCAAGCTTTTAACCTTGCTTAAACCCTTTAAGGTAACTAACATCTAAGTCATATTTACATGGTTGGCAAGCGTCTCCTCCATGGCAGTTTTGTTAATTACCAAGGTAACAAGACTAATGTATTTATAGTTTTAGTTCAATCCAATCCAATCTAATCTAAGATAATTTATCTTTATACCTATATAAACTCATAAAATTACCAATCCGTGTGTTTCTGCAGCTTTTATCCATTTGATATTATCTTTATATTGTTCTTGGGATTCAACTGATACTGAAAATGAAATGAAATTAAACTTTATCCATTATCTTGTTTTATGATTTCAAAATCATTAACTTCTTAACTCGAAGAAAAGTAAAGAGCTCAAACGAGAGAGTCAACTTGGGACATTATTCAAGTAAGATATCACACCTGCTACTCCGATTCTAATGATACTTAAAGGCTCTTGGGTAACCGGCATGCATCACGATCGTATTTTTACTTTTTCATGGCTGTCATGGATTTCAATCAATCAATCATTCAACTCAAGTCCAATCTTAGACACACGTAAGGAGAAGCATGGCCATATCTGAAAGTGCAGCCATTTTTTTCCATATCAGTACATAGCAACCAAAAATAGTTTTAGGACAGTGAGAAGCCAAGCTTATCAAAGCAGTATCCTGGTCCTTCTCCTCGCTGTTACCACATCACATGGTTCCTTTTCCCTGGGATTACAGATAGTTGGCAACTCTTCTCATTCTACGTAGCAGGTTCGACAGGGCAGGACCTTGAAACATTAACCTTGAAATTACTAGTCAAGCGCGCTACAACAGAGCCATCTCAGCATCTGCAGCCACTCTCTACTGATTTAAGCAAGGTTACAGGATTATTTTCATACAGCACGAAATCAGGCCACCTTTACTGCAAGTAAGAACTTGAAAAATTCCGAAATATGTTATATCATATTTCGGACATAAAAATAGTGAACTCACGATCGCCTTTATTCAAAATTTCTTCCATTACCTCAGCAGCAATGCGATCAGTCTCACGAAGATCTGCTGCATTGGCACTTGTACATACCCATCTAGAACAAAATTAAATCTTCAAAAAGGCTGAACTTTCTCTGATGTAAAGCATATATGTTTGGTTCATAAGTGACAACGATATTATAGTTGACAAACGATATGCTATGCCCTTATAACATTTGTGTTTCATGGGAAACAAGCCTGACTGAATCTCCAATTCTTTAGCTCCAGCTTAATTAATTGTCCAAGATTTGAAAGTCTTCCACAGTTGTTACTGGTGAAAAAATCAGATTCTCTGAAACGAAAGGTCTGACAAAAATTAAGTAGTGTTCTCCTGAAAGTTCAACTCGTTTGCTTTCATTTGAAGAGTATGACAGTAACCATGGGTCAAAATGAAGTAGCGTATATTTCAGACCCGGGGGGGGAGTACTTAGTATATTTGTCCGACGGGGATGTGCCGTTTTTCAGGGTATCGTTTTCGCCTATTTTTTCTAGAACAGGGTATCAAAAGAAGGCAAATTTTCTGCAGCAGGTTGTCAAAACATGCCAAAAGAGGAAATTTTGTTAAAAACGGGTTATTATTTAGTCAAATTTTTGTGTTTTTGAGTATACTTTTCACTGATTTTTTTTAGAACAGGGTATCACTTGAAGGCAAAAATTCTAGAGCAGGGTGAAAAAGTTTTTTTTCGTGGGCACATCCCCGTACAAATTTAGGTCAAGTACCCCCCCCCCCGGGATTTCAGACATTTTAAAGATCTTATATTTGTTGGAAAATGGACACAAACGCAGCTGTATTGGTGGCTCACACCACTGAGATTAAAAACAAATAATCCTTAAAATCAAAAACTCAGGCTTACCTGAAAGGTCCGAATCCAAGCGAGAAAATATCCCTGAAATAGAGAGGAAATTGAAAAGTGAGTTTGGTATCATTTATTCTCTTGATCAGTCACTCATTGAGTCAACTAACCAATCAATTAGTCAATCGATCCATCCATCCATCTATCCATCCATCAATCAATCAATCAATCAATCAATGAACCAATCAATCAATCAATCAATCAATCAATCAATCAATCAATTCATAAGAGAAAAAATTAATCAATTACCAAGGTAGCATCGTATTCATTGTTTGTGTCACTCAGATATGAAAATAAAGTTTCACTTGAATTGAAAGTTTCACTTGAATTGATAGCTTGCATTAGAAGGATTTTTGTTATCTGGCAAGGGGAAGGTAGACTTGCCTTATGCCTCAAGTCTACTTCGTCAAAACACAGACTTATTACAGTTGACGGAATAGACCTGGGGCAAGTCTCGGGGGAGGGGAAATGAATTTGAGAAATGTCACTTACCCCATAATGTCTTGGACATATGAAGGGTATTTGAAAATTCCTTTTGGTGCATTTGGTTTCTTCACATCAGCACCTGAAGGCAATACATTTTGCTAGAAATAAATTCATGCCACGAACAAGATTTAAATTATCCCATGTAATCCCATGGAAAATGGAAGATAAAAAGTAGGAAACAGAAGGTTTATGTTATTCAGAAAGGAGGTTCGAGAGTTACATTGAATGAATAATTCAAGAAGCGACCAAAATACTCGAGATTAAACACATGATAAGGTTAAGCAAATAAATACGACATAATCGTAAAGAATCTATTTTGAATGCTCTTTAAGGATCGACAGAATGAGGATAAACATACAGAAAGGAAGTATAGTACATATTACTTATAATACCTGCTCGGCTTGCTTCTAAAAGAAACGCATTGCCATAATCCCAGAATGCCATTCCAGCTGCACTTAGTTTATCGATCGCTGCGATTTGCCTGCGTAAGCTGAAGAAGTCAAAACAAACCATGAGACTTACAATCAAGGCCGTATACAGCACATGGGGGCAGCAGGGACAGTTGCCCCCATCAAACGTCTCAAAATACTATATAAAAAGTTGGAAATTTCAGATAATTTGGTCCTTTTTTACAAATTTTTCTTCATTATTCCTCTGAGAATCTTGGACTTCGTACGGCCATGCTTATAATTCCATCCTCTAAACTGTATTCAATGAATTTTCAGAGTTCTTCTTTTTCCCTATTTGCTCCTCTTACGCTGTGCTACACATTTTCACAGCAAGAAAGATTTCTGACTGAAAATAGCCACTAAAAATGCAACTTGCATTTCAAACACAGTCGACAAAATTCTACATGAAAGAAAGCAATTTATTGAGAAATATCCCTGGAAGGATATGCATACTTCAAATGATGACTTTTTTCGCGATAAAACAGATAAACAAATAAATAGATAAAAAAGATAAACAGATTCGATTCATAAATTTACCTTTCTTGCACCATTTGCTTGAATGTGGCAGGATCAGTTTTCATCAGGACATTTGCGTCGTCGAATGAACACTACGAAGAAAAGTTCACAAACTAATTCATTATCATCATCATCATCATCATCATCATCATCATCATCATCATCATCATCATCCTCATCATCCTCATCATCATCATCAACATCATCATCATCATCATTTATTTATTTTTTGCTGGTCTATTTTGTATTTCCAATGAACAAATAATCAAGAAAATAAATGAATTCTGCACCAATTTACCTGCACAGGATAATATCCGCCATTGTAAGGATTATGCAGAGAAGTTTGATCACTTCCAAGGTCAACCAATCTCTCTCCTGTTTTCTCCAATATCTCAGCTAATCGCTCCCTAATCAATGAATCAACAAATCATACATTGACAATCGAATAAAACAAACCTCGTAAAATACACAGAAAAATTCAAACATTGATAATAACACCGATACACCATTGCCAAAGAAAGATGGATTGATGTGGAATTAATACATACATCGAAACGAAAGAAAGAAAAGAGTATCTTAGGTTACTAACCAGACTTCCACAACGTTGCCTAAATATCCAATACTTGTTGTTCTTCTTTCTTGACGAGCACTCCTACAAAAGAAAACAAAATTACCCTGTTCTGTCGATGAGTTTAAAAGATTCTTGATTCGTCAAGGTTACGAAAGTATATACATTTGTCAAAGTCGCAGATTCATCCAGAAAACTGGCTCAGAATTAAACGTCCTATTTCCAAATGATTTAAGTCAAGAGAACGCCTTTGGTCACAAGAAAACTGATTTTGCTGACAACACATCTAACTAGCAAATAGAAGCCGCCTTCATAAAGATCAATGATTATCCAGTCCTTATCTTTTGATGCAATGCAGTTTTAATAAGTTTCAAAGGTAGGTTAGAAGCATTGAACCAACCTGATCATGGTAATTAACTCGTCCAGATCCGATGTCTTTTCTTTCAGCCAACTGCAAAAAAGATCAAAAAGCCAATCTTAGCACAAGGCAAACGAGCAGCAAACGATTATTTCTTAACTAAAATGCATTACAAATTACCCAATTGTTTCATCAATATATTGCCTGCTGAACTAGCAAAGGTAATATAACCTGAACAGATAAATAAATGAACTGAACATACCCCTGTTTGAAACGCTTTTCCAAAGCCTCTCTGCTAACCTGTAAATCGCAAAAGGTATTAACGTAAAAATATAGGAATATAAGAAAAAAAGCACACCAGTTTTACAGCTTTCATAAGACAGTTAGTTAACACAATGCTTTAAGTATTTTTATAGATGTACCTCGGCTACAACACCAACACATCCATTGATAACAGCAGCTTTTGGTTGTGCGCCACTCATTCCCCCAAGGCCAGAAGTTAGGAAAACCTACAAATTAGAAGAGGAATTTAGTTCTACTATGGAGCATAAACCAATGCAAAAATGTATCATCAAATTAAGCCCTGGTCAAACGCATCCAACATTTCATCCAGCATGCTGATAACTAATGCTGGATGAAATTTTGGATGCGTTTGACCACCCATGTTGGATCATCCAACGTTTGCAAATTCATTTTGGATGAAGTTTGATCGAGATCAAAAACAAATTTTGTTTTCGAATGTTGGATGGAATGTTGGATGCGTTTGACCAAGGCTTTAAACGTATTTTAGTACTGTAAAACTGAAGATCATCCCATGTTGACTTTGAAAAAGCTCCAGGTCTTTTATTGCCAAACCTTTAACAAATTGTTCATTTTGTAATATCGATGATGAATAATGAATACAATATTGATATCATATGTTTTCAAATTAACTAAATGACTAATTGACTTACTTTTCCCGCAAGGTCATCAACTTTCAGATATTTTCTACCTGCATTCATTACAGTTATCTATAAGAAAAGCAGACAAAAACTTACGGCAAATAATTACAACATGAATGCGACATCATTATGAGATTAGTATTGAAGTTGGGGACTTGGTAAAAGTTTTAAAAAAAGAATGACTGTGTTTGTTATGTCAAGCAAATAATCATGAAAATGCTTAGCCTGTGTGCAGTCTTTCTTTCGTGTACACTGAAAGAATGAGAAACAGAAAGACTGCCCATTGGTGAACAATTTCTCGTATTTCGTTGAGTTAGCTCATTGTAATATCAGCCAATTAGAGCCTGGTTAGAAATTTTCCAAACTGCAGCACAATCAGCTTATATAGCATTTTTGTTACATTTTTTGTATGAAACAGACCAGTTTAATAAAACAGCTTACATTCATTGATCTGATTTTGCTGAGTCAGCCATACAATAAATCTCTTGGTTTCAACTTTTCGTTCTTTCAATTTTACAAAGGAAAGACTGCATGCAGGTTAGAAAACGTTCTGATCTTATTGAATATATATCCACATCATTTGGTTCAGCACATAGTTTGTTGCTTGAATTTGTGAAAATGATGTATTAAGACGTCCATCTAAGCTAAACATGTTCTGAAGTTTTTCAAGTCTTACCGTTGTGCCATGTACAATTCCCTGAGGACCAATATAACAATAACTTCCTGCAGTCATTTGACCATACATTGTCACACCAAGTGCAAACATCCTTTCATATTGCTCCCTTGATGAATAATTTGGAATCACCTAAAACAAACATGAGGATGGTATTCCCTGATATTTAATTTCAATGAAACCAAGATTAACACAACAAATAGATTAAGTTTGTGAAGGCATATCCAATCACAAATGGAATCTATTCTCATGTGATTGAATTTTATTCTTATTTGATTTGATTTATGCCAAACTCTTTTGTCTTGACAGAACTATATCCTTCTGTTTCTACAAAATCCGCCCTTGCTGCACTGTGGAATATCATTAGTTCTTGAGTTACACTTAGATTAGTTTCAAAACCAGACTCTACGAGTTACACTTTCTGGTACACACAGGCAAATATTGACAAAGAATATAAAGACTCGTCTTTACTGATAACAAATTACAAGCTCTAAAGAAGATTTTAGAATTGAAACATATTTCAAAATCAGTTGTGTTTTTTATATTTTCTTCTCCCCTTTTAAAGATGGAGGTTTAGTTTACACAAAATTACAAGCTCCTCATACCAACCTCATGAGATAAAAAAGAACTGTCATTACATACCATTCCATTGGTAACAACAACCCTGGGAGCATTTGTTGAACTGGGAAAGAGGCCCATGGGATGTCCAGAGTACATTGCTAATGTTTGCTCATCTGTCATGGTTGACAGGTAATGCATTGCTATCAGAAACTGAAAAGAAAAGAAAATATCATTGTCAACTCAAGTTTCATGTAACCATGATATGATTTTAAGATTTCTTCTTTCCTTGATTGATTTCTTCATCCTATTGTTTCTTCATTGCGATGCAAAGCAATGGAATCAAAACTAAACCATGTGGAATGTTACTAACCTGTGCCCAGTTAGAAAAAACTTGACCATTTCCTCCGTATGTAACCAGTTCATGTGGAAACTAAGAAAAAGAAACAAAAACAGCAGTTAAAACAATGGGAACGGATATTTGAAGGCTCAAACAAAAATGCGAAGATTTTACTATTCTTTTACAGTACTAGAAAAGAGTATCAAATTCATTAATAAAAAGTTTTTATATGAATCATTTTGAAAAATTAGAGAAGTTTTATCATAACCATCAAATTCATTCAATGCAGAAGTTACCTGGGCTACTCTTGGATCCAAATTATTCATAATCATATGCATGACTGAAGCAGCTTGACGGCTGACTGCTGGATAGTCACTCAAAGGATAAGCCCTACAATGAAATATTTATATAACTGCTGTAATAACTGGACTCTGATGCCAAACGGTAAACAGATCTTTTAAAACCTTATTCCAGGTACATGCTAATAGTCATCTGTAGTTTGTTTGGTGGCTTTGCCTGAGGCACCAAAAAGTCACCTTCAAAAATCCATTTATATCAGAGCCATTAGAGCCATCCTTTGTTTAGAGCCATTAGAGATATGAATGTTTGGTTTAATCATCTATGAATTACAAAAAATCTATATATCATCAAAATTGCTTTTTTCATATTTGTTTTTTCCAAATAGGATGAAATGATATTGCCTATCAAAAAGTGTAAATCATTGAAAATTTGGCGAGTAGCCTTTTAATGATCAGAAAACTGATTGGGAAAACAATGCAGTTTAATCAGTATATTTTATGCTTAGAATCTACTGTACAGTAGGCTGCATAATCACACTAGTGATGCATAAGAATCAGTTCTCTACAGAAAATCAAATGTGCATATAAGCAAGGTAGGAAAGTCAATGCAAAAGCCATTTACAATTTTCAGCTGTTTTGTTATGTTTAAAAGTGGCCTTAGATATTTACTCAGAACTTGGAATAAAAGGTTAAATTTTCATGGGGGAACTCTCCAGCTTAGCATTTATACAGTTACTTCTTTTTCAAATGATAACAAAGCTCCAGACACATGGAATTATTTTTACAATCACTCAGAGAGTATTCACCTCATTTCAATAGTTGGTCTAAATCTGTACATATAAATGTGTCCATAATCCCGAAGCTCTTGGGCAAATTCAGGTGCCAAAACTTCATGGGTGCTTGCTGGAAAATACCTGAGAGCATTCTGCAAAGCCAGCTATGGGTTGGAGGAAAGATTGTTAATTGAGTTAATACAAATTACCAATTGACCATTTAACTTCTGGTTTGCATTTAAAGATTGCTATGATCTGATACTTTGAGTTCTGGTATTGTGCTAAATTGGTATATATGATAGCTAATTCAAGAGATCTTCTATCCAAATTCAGTAGACTTAATTATTAAGTCTACTGAATACTTCTCTGCTCAAGTTCCCCATAAAGAGTTAGTCCATACAGATGTCAAAAGCAGCTTCTTTAGACATTAAAGGAATTAATTTTCAAATACTTTTTTGTTAATTCATCAGGATCAAGTAATAAAAAAAGAAAGTTGAAGAATCTAAGGAGCAGCGATTCAAACATTTCTATGGATTCAAGTGAGTTAAAAATTCTGGTTTGCTGGGGGTAAAATGGGATGCTGGGGTAAAAATTTTTGACTGCCAAAATAAGGCAGATCATGGACCATTCAATTTGCATTCAATGCCTCAAGGAGAGGGTTTATTCCCGACCGTACGGAAAAATGGTGAAACTTAATTGTGACTTGAGCAAAATGAGCAATAGGGATTTGATTTTCAAAAAAAAACAGCTCGTAGAACAGAAATAAAAACTAATAACGCAGGCAAAAATCAACAAGCAAGAGCATCTAAATTGTGCAATTATGGGGAATTCAATGCAAATACGTCACAAAAGCTGGTGGTTTCCGGTTGATTTTCTAGCTAGGAATTCAGAGACCACATCACATACATCACACCGGCCAATCTACGGCCTACTTCTGCCTTTGCATACTACATACCAATTCTTCTTCTGGCGTTAGATTTGGATTTCTAACTGGTGCATGTGGTACAGAATTATCTCTTTGTTGTCTTCTTGGTAATGGATCAAGCGGGAGCCCGCTGCAAATATCTTTTAACGACGACATTGTATAAGCTCTCTTGCTCTGCTGTTTCTTGGCTGCTGGTTGCTAAACTTGCACAACAAAGTTCTCAAATGTGACGCTATGTTGATCGAGCCTCGTCTTAAAAGTTACACGCCTCTAGATGCCTCGTTTTCATTTGTTCCCACGTGTGGATTTTCAATGATCCGCTGGTTGTGCTGCGGCTTCGTTGCTTCTCTGTCATTAAAAGCCTTTCAATCACTTATCGTATCGATCATGTTGCCTAAGGGCCAACTTAGATCTAGAAATCACTTTCACACTAGGATCAAACAATCTATCTTGCTTCGGAGGTATTTTTGAAAATGCATCAAGAAGACCAGCAATTCTGATATTCTTTTGCTGGAGTATCTTCTTTTCAAACCATAGATGACTATGTTCAAACGATGACAGCTAAGAGAGTCATCCCATAGAGAGCAAACCCTGCTGACTATTACAATATTGTGCCTCCTTCACGTCGCACTACGTAGAGGTTTTTCGTGTACAAAGTTTTCTGATCTGTGTTAGTGTTCAGGTTTATCTCCAGTGAGCAAAGGTAAGGTAAGGAATTTGGAAAGTAAGATTCAAGGAAGTAGCAACTTTTGTTCTTATTTCAATCACCGCATTATCAATTACCTTAAACACTTATAATACAATTAAAAAATCTACGATACATTAAAACAATTAAATCCGTATTTTACTATAATAATCATTGAAGTTTTTACTCTGTAATGATGAATGATGATTTACAATCCCATGCAAAACAAATTTACATCCGCACATTCATAAAGACATTCAGCCAATAACAATTTGTTATTTTTAATATTACAGGACTATTCTTATGACAGAATTTTGACATCACGTCATTTCAAAGATATGAGCTTGATAAAGTACTAGTTCGCTAATGACATGAATATGATTAACACTTAGTGTTCAAATCCAACTTTGTTAGATAATCCACCCTCTGGCTAAAGGTGTTTCATTGGAAACTTCAAAGCAGTGCTCACATTTGATGTCCAAAGATCATGTTGGCTTCACAACAAATGAAACAGTCCACATTTGAACATGTGAACACGAACTGAAGTTTGTTTGAAGTTATTCGTCAGTTTGAAATCGAACTCTGGATGTCTTTCGTTTCGGTCTCGAATCCAAAACATCATTCAGTTCTTTGACTTCTTTAACCGCGGGTTGCTCGGGGGTACCTGCGTTATTATTCTCTGGGCTATGATTACCATCTGAATCTTTATTGCTTTCGATATCACGGGTAAGCGGGGTTGTCTCGCAGTCTGCCTCGGAATCTAATTCGTTTTCTAAATGTTTTACAATTTTGAATTTGTCTTTGTGTCTCCTAAATTGAATTGATATGTTTGCTATGAATAGATTTATGGTGATGGAAACTGCTGCTAGGCCAATATACAGGAATGTCACGTTGAACCAGACGGCCTAAAAGAAAATTACAAGATCCTAATTAAGAACTAACGAAGCTGACGAATATATTCGTTAATTGATGGCAACAGAATGACTGATTAGAGAAGCATATGAATCAACTCTTTAAAAACAATGCATTATTGGTTGATGCATCTTTTTTTTGATTTGATAGCTTGAAAGAACAATTATCAGCTTCAGAACTATAATTCAAATATTTAGTTGGCAAGTAAATAATGGACAGGAATCGAAAGTGAAATCCTCGTTGCCATGTAGACTCCTTACCAGCATTTCCCTAATTTCCTGGTCTAAATGATGAGTGATTTTTACCACGCAAAATGTTCGCATCTGAGTTGGCCTTTGCCTGGTAGATTAACATTTCAGTTTTGACAGTAGGCCGCGTACTATTTGCTCTACAGCCCGCAAAACGTTCTAATTTTTTTGGACTCACCCTGTCTGAACGTTCTGAAAAGAAAACAGTGAAAAAATCACATACCTCTGAGTTATGAGGAACAATATCTCCAAAACCGATAGTAGTAAGTGTGATGAATATGAAATAAAGTGAAGTTCCGAAATTCCATTTTTCCATGAACATGAAAACGACTGCATCAAAAGTTAGGAAGATTGTGATTAACACCATGGCTAGCCATACTGGAGCATTCAAATCGGTTTCACCATCAGTGCTGGAATTGGAAAACAAAAAATAAATAGATTCATCAATCAATCAATCAATCAATCAATCAATCCAAATATCAAGTACGCAATCAATGCACCAATGAATCAGTTAATTAACGAATCAACAACAGACTTTTTAGCTGTTCTACTAAAGAGTCTGGATCGAGCGACATTTTTATACAGCTTTAGACTGCGTTCACACGACATCGGCAGATTTTGCAAACGGTGAAAAATGTGATGGATAGGCCTCGCGTTCACATGAAAACGGCACATTTTTTTACGGGCATTTTTTGAAAACGGTAGCTAAGTTTTGAAAACAGAACTCTAACCGGTACATTTTGAAAATGGCATCGTGTGAACGCTCGAAAATGATGAAAACAAACGCTTTCAAAACGAGGCTGATCGATTCTTAAGGCGCAAGTACATTTCTTTGGCATCAGCAGATTTCAACGAGTTAATTACAGTCAAATTTCCTACCGTTTTCATATTGTGCCAGTATCCTGTCAACGTAATCTTATAGTATCTGTTTCACATTGACATTACAGTTTCTGGAGCGCCGAAAAGGTTTACAAGAATTTATCAGAGATGTCACTACTCTGAAATATTTTGTTTTCATTTTCATTGCACAGTAACTCGAAGGCATGTTCGTTACTGGTCTTCATTGAAGAATTAAGAAAGAAAGGAAATTTGCTGCAAACTTCTCAATGAATGAAATCTTAGTATGATCTTGTTTTGAAAAAGTTATGATCAGCAATCGCGTAGGATCTTGAGAACGATGACTTTGCAATCATTTTTTATAGTATTAACAGTAAGAATTATAAAGTCATTGTTTTTCTCTTAAAAAAGCCTTCAAAATGGCTGGTTTTTGGTAAAATGCGATTTCAAATCGCAAAATATTGTAATTCGTATTCAAATCGAAAGAATAAAATTCCACAGCAAAACTTCAAGAAAAATAATAACTGAACTGTCCGTTGGGAAAAACAGATTTCTAAACGAGTGTTTCTGGTGAAATGAGATTTAACATTACCATAACATTGTAATAGGCGATTACGCTAAAGATGGCGGCGAAGAACTTTTTACCATGATGCATTTCGCTCGATTTACGAACTTTAACGATTCTATAGGAGCTCGATTAAAGAACGCAATGCATCTTGGTAAAAAGGTCCTCGCCGCCATCTTTAAGACAAATGACGGAGATATAAGGCAACTTAAATCAGGGTCCTGGGCACCCTTAATACACGTTCTTTTATAAGAAATTTGGATCAGGCCATAGTACTAAAAGTTTCTTAATTTAACATGAAATCATGTCCATTTGAGTAGTAAAAGTTTCTTAATTGGTTTCTTATTCTTTTAATGCAGAATTATCAATGTGGTCGCTAACACTGCTGCAGATACGTTTCTTGACATTTAAAACATCATATAAAAATAAACAATGTTCTATTATGTTGAAAACACAAATGGTTAGGTAAAGGTTCAACGATATATTTGCTGTAATATCCATGCTTTTGACTTTTAAAAGTTTCTTAATGCTTCTCAGACGTAGTATCACAGTTTCTTAAAATTTCGGTCATATTAGTACTAGTTTCTTATAAACCAGTTTCTTATAAAAAAATGTATAGTCTATTGTACTCCATTGTATTTGATAACCTTGAGAGAATATCAAAACAATTGGATAAATGATCGAAGTCGCCCATCTTTTGTTCTATCCTTAAACTAGACGCTATATATCCGTCATTTGTCTTAAAGAATAGAAATACGGGATGTCCCAAAATGATGTAGGGTTTGCCGAACCGTACAGTAGTGAATGTTGCACTAATCTGAATGGAAACCCTGCAATTTTAAACCAAAATGGAAAAATCAGATGCAGAAGTTCATCTCATTACAATCAGTGATATATTTATAGAGTTATGGACAATTTTTACCTTGAAGCTATTTTTGAAAAGTCTTGAGAAAAGTGACAAATTTCGTTCCGTTTTCAGCATCAATATGTTGATGAATGTATCTATAATCTCCTTATGAATTAAAATAAGCAATTACATCTCAGAGGCAGATATTCGTCATAAGGTTTCACTCCATGGAGGATGACCATGCCTACCTGACCATGCCTTACACTCTCGTTTTGAAGATGAAACTTTGAAAGGACGTTATGGAAATCTTTAGTTCTCCTTTAAGCATGTCCCAAAATAACTCCCAAGCAAAATAACCAGTCACTCTAGTATGCTACAACAAATTCAAAATGGATTTTTATATCTAAGTGAATATTTGTGCCACAAAATAAATGGTACTTCGCTCAATTTTGTTCATAATTCATGCTAGTGCAATTTGACAAACATCGATACATCACTTAGGACATCAGGTATAATCTTTAATCCCTTCAATCCTTGTGAGTCACTTGGGGTCCCAACAAAAAATTTTAGTTCAAAATGGTTCAAAATTTGATGCAGTGTTAATTTTTGGACATTTGTGACACTTTGTGTGCTATTTGGACCCTTTTGGTGACAGTTTTTCAAAATTTATACTCATATTCGCAATCAGGACATCTGAAATAGGCTCTGTACTGATTTTGAGGCAGTTCCAAGAAATTTCAATTTTAGCATTTTTTTTCTGGCGGGACCACAGGTGGGACATTAACAGGGAAAGAGCTAGCCTTGTTGAATAAAAGATCTTACCTGTCATAGGAATAATTGGGATAAAAATATCGCTTCAAACTCTTCACAACTAATCCACATAAGTCATTGATGTACTTTGCCAGAATTTTGCCAACTTTTGCCAGAAGTATTAATGTCAATGGTATTCCAAATACAGCATATATCACACAAAATGCACGGCCTAAACCTGTCACAGGCGCCAAGTTTCCATATCCTATAAGAAAGAATCAAATTGGGGTTTAGTTGCTCGAAGAATTTCATCTTCTTCTTTTGGGGATGTGGTGCAAGGAATATACGTCAATAGTTGTGTAATTACGTGGACAATGTCGGTGATCCCTAGACAATATCTGTTAGAGGAAGAAGCATTAAATTCATCGTTTGATGCAATTGAATATGTCACTTATAGTGAAATTCACATAACAGTTTTGAAAAATTGAGAAAAAAATTCAAAAACTCAACCAAGGGCGCCTAGCTTGTAGACTGACGGCTTGATTTCTTGTATTCGTTCATTATTTTCAATCTGATATTTTATTTTCTCTAGCGATACAATTGAGACTTACGTAATAAGTATACCTAGCTTGTAGGAACTGCGTTTATTGCCAATCCCGTTTTCATGACATAGTACACAGAGTAATTGCTATCTTCCTTGTATAACATAAAGAATTTCTTTAGTAATGGCGATTTCCAATTATAGCGTCTTTTAATGTTGACCAGTGGAAATTTGCACTGTCCAGTCCGGTACCCCGGTGTGATCTCCTACAAAAGTTGATACCATATTACATCAACACCAGAATTTGAAACCACTAATTAGCCTAGCAAATTGTCTTGACAGGAAGCTACTCCTCCGTGTACCATATCATGAAAGCAGGACTGCGAATAAACATAATTCATAGAAGGTAAGCACTCTTGACTAAACTCACCAATGGTCGTAACAACAGTAGAAGCAAAGAAAACAGAATTCATCATCGTCCATTTAGATCTTTCTGATTCATCTCTCTCTTCAAAATATCTTTCCAGTATTTCCTCAATTTGAAATGTTTCATTTTCTGTTATATTTCCATTGAATGCATTTCTAGGGATACCTTCATCGGATGAATTTCTGGCAGCAACTTTCTACAAAAGAATGATTTGATAATGAGTGAAGCAATGTTTTCATCTTTTTTAAAAAATCCAGCTAAATTGACAAAGTATGCTGACAAAGTCTTTTCCGTTTTCCGAAAATAGCGATTAGGTATCGCGGTGCCGACTTTCTTAATTCTTTCACCCAGAGTAATGCAGCGATTTGAGACTGTCTAAAAATCAAGTCTGGCCTACGTCGTAAGTACTAAGCTTCACTGCATTGGTTGATCCGTTAGAGCAGTTATCTTTACTTGATTTTGTGCATCAGTTCAGCCACCGTAGTGTATGCACAAGTTTCAAATCTTTAAATTAGCATAAAAAGGTGGGTGTAAAATTCTATGACCTTATTCTTCTAATTGAATGACTTAAATGAAATTTTAGCTACTTCTTATCCATAATTCTACCGTTGGACTTGTCAGAAATTTTGAATATTTTTGAAACAACGGTGCATCTTATATTTCAGCTCATTTCAGGCTGTGACGTCATCAAATTTCTAAACCATAAACCACAAAAGTGAGAGACTTTAGCTGCTCTTTAATTCATGTAATAGCAACTTTTGTTTTAGTTTGCTAAATTATATTTTAAATGAATGAGTCTTTTGGACTTATCTAAGTCTCACTTTCTTTTATCAGTCGAATGAGATATAGGGCGCTGCGGGGGAATGAAGAAGGAATAGGCGGAGGAGAAGGAGAGAAGAAACTTTCCCCTCCTTCTCCTCCGCAATTTCTCCCCAGTTCCCCTCAGCACCATTTACCTTCCGCGTTTTTATGGCTTAATCGACTGATGACAGAGAGGCTTGGACTAGTCTAGAAATCCTTGAGAACATTGCTGACGTTTCTTGCAATGGATCTTGAGAAGCTATTGGTTATATGGTATCGAAATAGCATAAAAGAAAAGATATCTCCAGGGGCAACTGAGCACTTTATAAAAACAAACTAGTTACACGAAAATGGAATTGAAGGAAGAATTATCAATAACATGCTCACGAGGCGTGGCTTCAACTTAAATATCCGGGTCTTTACACGTTTTGCACGAACAAGAAGTACTCAATTCTGTGTTTTGATTTGCATGGATTTCTTCATTATTTCCAATCTTGAAAACTTGGAAACTTTTCCAAGCTCACAGCTCTGTAAATGTCCAACCGATTTTCATGAAAATTGTATCAAAATTTAAGTTATAATATGAAGAATAGAACTGTGAACAAATTTAGAGCATTGAATCTAGCATTTGTTCCTTGTAATCAAATAAACTTGAGACAGGCCCGAAATAGTAGCGAATGACTGGGCTGAGTTGCATTTCGTTCGAGACACAAAGGACAGGAAATTTATTAGACAACAAAGAAGAAAAACAGCCACATTGAGACCCAAATTGGAAGAAAGAAAGAAAACAACTTTTATCATACCTAGAAAAGACATCAGATTAATGGGCAACAAACAATGAAACACTTCAATATCAAAATTTTTACATCCTTCTTTAGAAAGTATTAAAAAGCACAACAAAAGGAAACAGCATGTCGCTTGTTATATTTGAATTTTATCGCAGGTGCTGATATTTTGAGAAAACAACAACTTTGAGGTTTCAACGAAATGAGTAGGAAAAGACAAAAAATAATTTCCACTGAAGTGGAATGGATGAGACGTTGCGTATTTACTCATTCGGTTTTCCTGGATTGATGAATTAATTGGGTCGAGAAAGAAGGAAATAATGAACAAACAGTTAATAGAATGAATGAATAAAGGAATGATAGAAATATGAGGACGGATAGCAGGGTACAACGTACGAAGTAAGACTCAGAAAAACTTTGTTTTGGTGTCGAAGTGAAGCATTGAGATATCATAGAGCAAAAATATATGACAGACAAGCTCAACTTGGATAAGAAACTTTGTTTGGACTGATGTAGATCGAAATTTGTCAAAATTTGCAAATGTACCAAATGACTGAGTTTTGAACAAGATTTAAAGTAGATGCATGAAGGTTAAATCAGACAATTTATGAGCGTGGCTTCGTCTCTTATAACAATCAAAAGCAAAGGGCTTAAAAATGTTTTGCTACGTTTTGTCGCATCTCATATTTCATAGATGTTGCTTAATAAATGTGGAATGTTTATAGTCGATTCAAACTCGCTTGATTGGAAACAGTCAAAACTTTAAACGTAAGAATCTGTTTACGTTGTTCTCATCAAGGACCGTTGAAAGTGTTAGTGTTATCTATCTTAACCTTGATTACAAACCTAAACAGTTACACGTTTAGAAAATATTTGATTAATTGTTGGTTCTTAAGTTTCCTGCGGAGATGATTAATAAGATACGCTCGCACGAATGAACTTCATAGAATCGTATGTGACGGTTTTTTTGAGAATACGCCGATTGCCAAAGTTTATAGTGATAACTTCTTTACTTGCTTCAGCATTCATGTTTTTGTAGAAATCTGTTACACTCTGCCGCAAAAACAGATCAGCATAAACTGGATTTTATATAAAAAATTCAGACGACGAATCAACAAAAAATTGTTGCAGTTTGAAAGCCTTTTCTGACGTTCTTTTCACATAGCTATCAATTCTCCTCTCGGTTGATCATTATTGGTGTATTCATGGACAAATCTGTAGGACTCTGCAGCAGAACAAGATGAGAATAAACTCGACTTTATCTTGATAATTCAAACTGCAAATCAGCAAAACACTTTGAATTTTTGAAGTCTCCTTTTGACGCTTTTTCACAATATAACAACTTCTTCACTTGTTAGATTATCCTGGTATTCATGGATAAATCTCCCAGGCTCAGCTGCAAAAGTAGATCTGAATAAACTGGATCTATCGCCGAGAATTCATTCAAAAGACAAACAAATATTGTTGAAATCTTGAACTTACAGTTACTGCTTGTATCAAATCCTGAACTTGCTTTTTTCTGTCAATATTTGGAACTTCACTTCTTTCAAGAAAATAAAACACCATTCCACCAGCATAGAGATAAAATCCATTTGCCAACACAAGCAGAAACAACCTTAGGCCATCTCGTTTTAGCCGTTGAGCAAGAGACTCCATGAATTTACAGAGTCTTGCTTTTAATGAGCCATCGCTCTCGTAGTCCGAACGACATTGTTGATCTTTGTATTCTTTGTATCTCGAATGAACCATTCTGGTGACCTGTTCTTTGCTTCCAACTTTTTATTGTTTTTCGAATTTTATTGTTCGCTGATTCCACGCGTAATCTATGCACGAAAGAAAAAACAATTCCTAACGACAAGAGATTTAAAGATGCGAAGCAAAGCATCGATTTTTGCTGAATTCACAGTGAACAGGTTTTAATTTTATGCCACGGATTAGCATTCGTTACTGCTACTGGCTGATATGAGGATTTAAAAAATGTGAAGGTGATATGTTCTTTACAAAGGATAATAACTAAACCGTGAATCAACTGCTACGAAGCAACAAGGGCAAAATGAAATGTAAGATGCAGGTGTCAGAAAAGACATGGCGATTCGCCTTTCAGAAGAACAGATTTCTCATTTTTGAGTGCATTCAATCAAATAAAAATAAACAGGGAAGGTGAAACATTATGGTCAGCTGCGTTGAAAGTGTGAAATCTATAATCGAGACTGTGGTTGAACGGTAGTGTATCCTTTGATTCAAACGGAGGCACTTGGCAAAGGAAAATCTAATGTGAATCCCACAGGGCTCTCGTTTTGGTCTCTTCCTATTCATTATGTCATGAATAGGAAGGAACCCAAACAAGAGCTCTTGGAATTCTGCATTCGATTTTCGATGCTTAGTGCTTGCTCTTCAACTTAGTTTTGTATATTTTATCTAACAGCAGTACTACGGGAACAATAATCAAGTAACTATGAGTAACAGAGTGAAACAAACAAACAAACAGCTCACTCCATTTATTTTGATTTGATTGGGTGCATTCGGAGGTCCTAAATCTATTTTTGAGGATCACAAATTGCTTAATCATATCGGAGATATCGGAGGCCAGGATCCTTTCCGTTAATGAACCGGCCTAGCTTTCTCATGCAGTTATAACCTGTCTAAGTGACTCACAATATTCTACCCACAAATAATCAAAAGAGCTAAGAGATTTGACCTCAGGAAAGAAATTATTTTCGATTTGTTTCCTGTTTTTGCAGAGTTTTTTCAATTTCTTTTTGCCACCTACGCGAGAATCTAATTCAAAATCCTGCGATTTGATCAGTGGGTCGCCTGTAGGTGAGCAAGAAGGAGGAAATTTAAAAAGAAGCAAGCATCAGATGCCTTTATGCTTCCTCTCCCATCTTGAGAACATAATAAACGAATAACGGGTGAGTCAGACAAAACACATACCGTTGGAAAGGCTATGATATTGCTACACCTCTCTCTTGTCTCTTGCTAACATAAGGGCTGCACTCTTCTGCTTCCTTGCGTTGCTTATTACACGTTTGGTGTTTACGAGAGAGAGATGTCCAGGCAATATACAGCTATGCTTGACTTGTGAATGCATTTGAGAAAAAAGAATGATTCAAACCGGCAGAATTTGCAACTTTCACAAAAAGTAAGCTCTATACATACTTCCAGCAAATTTTTCTTAGCATTACGCGAGCTAACAAAATAAAGCGAGCAAAATTCGTTTAATGGAAGCAAATTTCATCATACAAATTTCAGGTAACCTTTTGGAGGTTCAGCTATGTAAGAAAGCAAACTTGATTTGTGAATGTACCGGGTGAATCAAGAAAATAAAAGTTCACGCTTTTTTCGGGCTGTGGAATGAAACGTATGTGGCCGATATTCAAAGCTGAAACGTTAATCCGTCAGCCAAAGCCTAACTTAGATGAGAAAATTTTGTTTGGTGAAATCACACATCTGTAAGACCCAAACATTAGAAAAATGCATGTAAGGGGTTTGTATGCGGATCAGAAAAATTCCACCTTCTATTCTGTTCTATGATTTATTTGACATTGACATTCAAATTCAATGTCATTTTCAGCAAATCATGGACCACAATGGAATGAGGAATCTTGGTTCCCATACAAACCTATTGCAGGCATTTTCCTAATTTCTGGGTTTACAAGATGAGTGATATTACCAAAAATATTGTCACATCTAAGTTATCTTTTTCCTGATAGATTAACATTTCAATATTGAATATCAGCTACATACAACTTATTCGACAGCCCTCCAAACGCATAAACTTCTTTTGACTCACCCTGTATTTGAAACGGAAAATAGTTTAGAACCTGCAGAATTTGCAGCTTCCATAAGAACTAAGCTGTATGCATACTTCCAGCAATTTCCTTAGCCAACGTCAAACCAGCAACTGGAGCAAAAAAAAGTCGTATCATGCAAGCAACTTTAAATCGTGGAAAGTTCCAGGCTATCTTTTCAAATTTCAGCTACTCAATAAAGCAAACTTGAACTCAGAATGTACTTGAAAAGAGAGGATAATTAAAAACATTACCTGCTAGGAAAAGCTGACTTTCAAAACAAACAATCAAATTTTCTTCCGGAGGATGTTGCAGATGATATTCTCAGATGCTCTTGCAACTAATGATTTATTCAAACTAAATTCATTAAAAAATTTAAAATCTTAACACTAAAAGATGAAGTTAAAAAGCAAAAGTTGTAGTTAAACATTTACCTTGTTGAAACACAACGCAAGAAGAACCACACCAAACAACAATACAGGTTTTGATTTAAAAGAAAGCTTTTCAAATTCTGACATACAATATCATTGTTTAGCAAGAAATCACAGCTAACATTTCACCTGCACACCCTGGATATTTCTAACGGAGTGGAGAGTAGCGATTTGTAGAAAACGGGGGTTGCAGAAGTCAGCATAGGGTCAAATCATTAAAAAGTCGATGAAGATGAAATATGTTATTACATTTATCTTTGAAATAAATGACTTGAAAGGTACTTGGGCACTTTGCTGTTAATGTATCGTAAAAAGTTTTTGATGTTTTGATTAGTTTTCAAAATAGTGGCATTTATGATATCTTAGTGTGTGATGTGATCAAATTTCTAAATCCTTAACAAGAAAAGTGACAGATTTTTGCTTGCCATCATACTGTAGACATCATGTTTGTTTTCTTAAGGATAGGAAACTGCGAACTGTTCTGAATGGACACTGTTCTAATTGCGAAGATATTTCGGCAGGAGTGCCCCAGGGTTCTATTCTAGGGCCTTTATTTTTTCCTGGGAACTATAGAGGGAGTCTGGAACGGCAGCAATTGATGCTGTTGTTGGTTGTTCTCTCAGCCAGGGTTTCTATTGTTCGGCATCAGACGCCTCCGTCGCTGACCTGGCAGCCAATGTGAAACAGATTCCAGTATCTTCCAGTATCGTATCGTATGCGTACCATTTTGTAGGTGTTTATTTATTGTCTACTTAGTTATATATTTTTCAGTATTGGCCATGGGGTAGGCATTGTCTTTTGCTCCTCATCGTATCGTCCTTGTAGTGTTGCAAAGTAGTTAGAGTATAGTAGAATGTAGCATATATTTTAATTCTTTATACTGATATACATATACATATATAAACAAACACTGTAAACCTTATACTCTGGTTTTCTTAAAGATTCTATCATTTTACTCTATTCATTCAAGATTTACCATCATTTTACTTTTTTTCGCAATTTTCCATGAACAAACAAAATCGCCCGACGTTTGTTTACATCCGCTTATAAAATATCGCTGTCTTTTTCTTTTTGTTCCCATGCCGTTCTGGTTTCGTAGTCTCTCGTTTTAAGGCTGGGCGAAGTAAGGACTTGGAATAATCGCTAGGCACTTGACATTTCGATAAAATAATGAGAAAATGAAACAGAAGTTATCATAACCTTGACAGCATGATATATTTTCATATGTCCCCCCTCTGTGAAGAATTAGCCCATCGGTTGATAACTAGGTCGGCAAAGGAGCACGCCCATGCTTATCCTTAAATAATTAAAACGAAATCGCAAATTTTCTCCATTCAACTGTGCACGATTTTAATAATTAAGAGTGCGGTTGATTTTTTCAGCATTTTTCAGCTTAAAGAAACCACACTAACTCAAACATAGGATGATAAGATTTAGGACAAAGTCAAGAATCATCTTTGCATAGAAATGAATTCTACCGAGTCAGCCTTGATTAAACACAATTAAAAATAGAAGAATCAGTCATAATAAGGTGGTATTTTCGAGCAAATCATTTTCAAATGTGTCTTCTTTTTCAATTAGAATCGTCAAAATTGTATTCAGGCTTTTCCACAGATCGTCAAAAGGATTGCTTTATTATAAAAATGCTCAGGTCATTCTGTGTTCAAGGTTGAGCATGGCTTGCATAGGTTTTAAATTTTTAAGAGGTTGTGTAAAATTCACTGGCCTAGAGCGGAAATTCACTGGCCTATTTCTTTGAACCAAATGGCTTCAAAGAAACTGCAGCTATTTTGCAATAATTCTGTCGTTGGACTTTCCTGAAATCTTCAAAATTTTCAGAATTAGAGTGCTTTTCTTCTTCTTTGAGAATTCGAGGAAAATTTTCAAAAAGACTTAAAATTGTCATAATTTCCAAACTGTTTGACGCAACATGAAATAATCTTCAAGAAAACCATAATTTATGAATGTCTACAATATGGTATCAAGCAAAAATGCCATCACTTTTCAGTTCATGATTTGATGATGTCACATCCTCAAATGAGCTGAAATACGAAATGCGTTGTCATTTAAAAAAAATATTCAAAATTTCTGAAAAGTCCAACGGTAGAATTATGGATCGGTAGCTATCTTTTAAGCGATTCCGTTAGAAAAAATAAGTCATAGAATTTTACACCTACCTTTTTACGTGGAATCAAAGGTTTGGAACCTATGCAAACATGGCTAAGAAATCTGTAGATAGCAGCTTTGATATTTAAAACTACATTTGTGGTCAAAGGTTTGGTGGTAAACCCAACGTTATATCTATACCACAAAAATGATGTGTAAAAAGTAATGTGTGTGGTGGGTTGTGAAATAAAAAGTACGTGCTTGATAAGTACATAAATGTTGATCGATCAGCGAAAGGCTAACGGGCTGAGTGGCCGAATGGCTTAAACAGTTTTCGTCAGGTGACTGAAGTTAAGCTTGGTTGAGTGAGGTCAAACTCCGGATGGGTGACCTCGGAGGCCTCACCTCACAACTCACCTCGCCGTCCTTCGGAAGGGACGTTAAACTAGGAGTCCCATGCCTGGATGCGGCATGCACAATGGGCCTAAATTAGCTTTCAGTAGCTAGAAATCCTGACAAGTCCAATCAAAACAAATTGAAAAACAAACAAACAAACAAACTTGGATTTGCAAAACTTTATGTGGTATAATCTCTCATCGTTTAGACCCAGAAGTTAGGAAAATGCTAATTTTGGGTTTTTATAGTGTATAGGAAGACGGATTTTACAATCGATTTTGGCGAGGGGCAACTCACTTCTCAAAATAGCGTACGTGATTTTCGTGATTTTGAAATCACATGATCTTTTCTCTGTGATTTTTTGTGATTTTAATGATTTTTAGTGATTTTTTGTGTGATTTTTCAGTAATTTTTCAGTGATTTGTGATTTTGATGCTTTCTGTATGTGATTTTTCTTGTGATTTTGTGATTTTGTATGTGATTTTTTTGTGATTTCAAGGGAGGTGTACGAAAAAAAAATCAGTGAATTGCCCCTCGGATTTTGGTACATGACTAACTTCCATCGATATTTAAATTCGATCAAATTGTCAGTTTAACACCTAAATGTCAATGGCAAGAAAATCATTTACCAGAGCCGAACGTGGAATCCATGTTTCCATAAAAACCCTTTAATGGCATTTTCCTAAGTCCTTGGTCTAAATTATAAGTGATTTTATCAAATAAACTTTTCAAAAGCCTTTGCTTTTTGACTGTCATATCAACAATTACTTTTAAATAACGGCCACGAACATCTTACTCAATAAACATATAAAATTTTCCTTTTCACTCGCCATGAGGCTTCCCTTCTGTAGAGTAGACAACTTTCAAAACCAAAGTAAGTCCAGTCTTGTTTGTTTCATGCAAAACTCCCTCTACAATATTTATAAGTCTTGATATTTACACATATGCCCTACTGTTCAGTATAAAGTGAAAGGCATGTTCTACATACGTGTCACTGCGCAGCCTTATAATTCTTCCGCAGCCTCAATCTCGCCCTCAGGAGGCTCATTATCTTTTGATTGGTCGTGAAGAATTACGTATTCTCGTGAACTGAACCCAAATTTCAAGACATCCTGGAAAGAAAATTAACAAAGAGGATGATGGAACAAATATTAATTCAAGAAAACAAACACGTAGCCAGTGCTGTTACACTCGATTAAAGAAAAGTTTTGTTTCAAATAACTGATTTTCACTCGAGTTTTATCGATGCTAGATTCTTTTGTTCATACTTACAATCTCATTTTTAAGCCCTCGGGGGGCTTATTTAATTTCGGACGCTCCAGAGGGGGGCTTATTCACAAAATCAAATGACAAGGATATATAAGATAGCTTTTCAGTTCCTTCACCCCAAATTGAGCGGATTCAACAACGAGTCAAATACAAAAATTCGACACATTCTCCACCCCAGATACTATCATAGCTAACATGCAAGCTTGTCTAGTGAGATATATAGAAAATTATGGGTGATTTCTGGAACTCGATGTAAGTGTGGGCCTTAATGGAGAGGGGGGCTTATTCAAAATTTCAGCTCAGAGGGTAGGGGCTTATTAGAGAGGGGGCTTACAGAGAAAAGGGGGGTTGATAAAGCTTTTACCGTATTTAAAAGAAGCATAGGTTGACCATGGTCGTACTGGAACCATATATTAAATGCATTTTAATCAGAAAATGTTGAAAGCGCATAAGGATCTGGCCTAAACCTACAATATTTAAAATCTGCATCTAGAAAATATAATTTACAGAAAGCTAACTCACCTTTTCTTTTAATTCAACGTATCGCCTTGCATCAATTTTGTTGTTATTTACAAAAGTCCCATTGGATGATTCCAAATCGATAATATATGGCCTGAAATAAATCAAATCATATAGACACTAGCAAGGAAAAGCAAACTTATATGTCTGAATTTTTTGCAAAATCTCTTGAGAGGGGCATAATTTTCATGAGCAAAACCCATGCCATATAAAAACAAGAGGAGATGTTGCTACTTGCTAGTAAGTTATTTTTTTCGAAGTTGATATTCATATGTTTGGCGATCGTAGTTCAAATCCGTGTTTCTTTATGGCTGGGAATCGAGGAAAAATAACACTTCAACATTCAGCAGCGAATGCATCAGTAGAGCACCTTGTAGAATGTGAGAAAATATAAAAGCTAAGACATAATTTAGTTTTAACTGTATCTGATAGGTCATCAGCTGCATGCAAGTGGCTCACGCAACCCCCAAAGCAAAAATATGAAACATACTTGATTCTTCTGCCCATAGTTCCATCAGGTTTTTCATGATCAACTAAACGATATTGAAGGACAGCATGTTGACTAGAACAGGATGGATGATCGACTGGAATATCTGCAATCTAAAAGGCGGAAATACATTCAACAAATATATCATGAAGCAGAAGATAATGTTATCAAAATAATTTAAATCAAGATTTTCCAAACAGTACTGCAGCAACATAGAGTGAAGAAATATTAAACCTTCCTCCGCAAAACAATTCCGTTAGGTACAAAACCAGAATTTTCTTGAGTTGATTATAACACAGTGTCCTTGGCTTCTTACAAAAATTACTCAATGGCCTTCCTAAAATATGGTACTGGCAAGAAGCAAAACCTTTCTCTGCTTCACAGCTGTGCAGCCGTGACTTTTTCTGGACTCCGTGAACGACGAAACTTCGTAGTAAGTGTACATGTTGAAAAAGTTTCCAAATTCCCGAGAATGAGTATCAACGGTGTGGTAAAATGATCGCATGGATGTGTTTTTCTAAAAGTCTCTGTCTTTATTGTTTTTCACATAAGATGCATCAAGTTTACAAGAAAGAAATAAATCAAGGGAAGGAACTATTTTGAAGCATTTTTGTGAACATTTGGGGGATTATTTTATTTGTCAATGGGAAGTTTCTCTTACCATTCTGTTTCTTCCTAAGAGATATGCACTCTGTCGATGAATATACAAGACGGCTAAAAGAAATCAATTCACACACAATAACTCAAAATTAATTCAGTCCATAAACCGATCAGTAAATCAATCCATCAGTCAACCAACCAATCAATGAGCCAATGAGTCAATCAATTTAATAACCAGAAAATTTATCAAAATTTAAACGATTCCAAACTGCCATCTCAGATATCTTGGTACATCGAGTCTAGTGACATTTGAATTCATATGTGGACAGAAAACGTTAAGATCTCAAGGCTGAAAATGAAAGAAATAATTTATAGGTGACTTACGTAAACTCTGATCTCCTTTAAATGGATAAAGGCGCCATCTCGTTTTTGGTTTCCTTGCTTCAGGGGGCTCATTGTATTTTATCACAACTCCCTATAAAACAAATTTTGTCAGTGTTAAAACAAAAAGAAAGAAAAAGAAAATATGATGCTATAGCATATTAGATCAAACTAAAATGAAGAAATTTATGCTGATAATCTATGCTTTTGCAAAATTTTCGATTCCTAATTCTTCTGAATTCTGGTGCAATAACACACTTAAATAGAGGATGTCTTCAAGACCTAGAGTCATCTCTAACTTAAAAAAAAGCAGTGAAAAACACACCTTGAAAGTATTTGTGAATTCAGTGAGCTTGCCAGATAATTCAAAATTTGGCTCTTCTTTTTGTGGTTGTGTCTCCTCCACATTGGTTGTTGAATCTGCTACAGGATCATTGCTAGGACATGAATCAGAGAAAACTACAAGGCACACATTGTTATGTACTAGTTTGAAAGCATTTTGATTTCTTAAGCATTGTTTCTAACAAATTGACTTTTTTGATTTTTTATATAAAAAGAACCAAAAACCTGTATCAGCTAGAAAGTGTTCTTACATTTTTAGCTGCTTGAAAGTATTCGTACATTTTTACTGTTTTTGCTATCAAATGGCAAAAATCACTTTGTCGATTGTTATCACAACTGTTGACTAAGCATGCCTGCTCATATTGTCAGTGTGATCTAAAGAGGGATGAGCATCGGTCCACAGTTCTTTATTCTTAGAACATGGAAAATTTTTATGAAAATGTGAAAATATGGAACCTATATGAAGAAATGAAAAGAAAATCTAGTAAGGATTCCTAATAAATTCTTTATCTTCTCCCACTTTGTAGCTTTTGAAAAAAATTAATGCAATGGATATTATTGGATATGTTTCAATGAATTCTAAACAGTATGCCAATCTATTAACTACAAGATGAAGAAAATACTTACTTTCTTGGCCTGTTTCTTCCATTTCTCACATCATCCCATTGCGAATGATCCCTTTTTCCTCTGTCCCATTGTCGTTCTGGTCTTCTGTCCTGATGACCTCTCCTCTCTTCTCTTTGCCTCCTGTTGTTAGGTTCTCTATCTCTAGGATTACTATTATTGTGTCTATCTCTTTGCCTTCTATCTTGCTCTTGTCTTGGTGCTCGCACTTCGCCTTGACTATTTCTATGGCTTTCACATTCATGCCTCTCATTATGCCTTGAATGTCTTTCATCTCTATGTTCTTCTAACCTGTCGCTTCTATCTCTGTCATAATGTTTGTCCTCATAATACCTCCTGGGAAACAATTATAGTCATTACTAGGGAGGAACTTGCAGCAATCAATAACTTGAAAGCTGACCGGATGATTGTTATCAAGGAGGCTGACAAGGGTTTGGGGGTAGTTGGGACAGAGAGAGGATCATATCCAAGAGACTTGACGGTTTACAGCAAACTTGATAGCCATCTTTCAGGGCAGCGTCACCAAATCATAACTGATGCATTGGACATTATAAGAGATAGAGGAGATATCAATGAAAAAACATTGAAATATCTCATGGTTAATAATTAGAGGTTGGGACGTTTTATCTTTTACCTAAGATACATGAGAGGTTGAATAGTGTGCCAGGAAGTCCAGTCATCTCCAATTGTGGAATTTTTACAGAAAATATCTTGGAATTTTTGGATTTTCATCTGCAAGCCTTGGCTAAAAAGTTAAAGTCTCACATAAAGGATACCAACCATTTTTTCTCCAAAAAATCCACAATTTGGGGGAACTCCCTGAAAATGCTATTCTTTGTACAATACAGTATATGTTGCTGGGCTTTATCCCACCATTCCATATGAAGATGAACTGGAAGCGCTACGGGAAGCGCCACGTGAAGCACTACGAGAAGCACTTGAGCATTGAGAAGAAAAGGCCATTTCCACAAACTACCTTACTGAGCTTGCTCACTTGGTTTTAAAAAACAATTTTTAAAATCTATGTCTTTTACCAGCAACCTCGGAGTACAGCCAGAGGTACCCAGTGCACTACTAGTTACATGATTCTTTTTTAGCTGCCCTTGAGGAAAAGATATACTTTCAGAAGCACAGTTAAAACTGTGGTTGTGGTGGAGATACATAGACAATGCCTTTTTGGTTTGGGCTGTTACATATTTAGCATTTGCTAAAATTGTTTAGCAGCTAGGGAATCTATGGAAAGATTCACAGAAAAGTTAGCATAGCCTCCAGGGGTTCATTAAGCTCCAGTTCCTCTTCACATTACAAGTCTGAATCACACTGGGTCATTTAGGTTATTTTGGGGGGACCCATGGGACAGGAACTTTTTGTGAGCTCTTTGTCTTTTGGGTCTTTCTTGGTGGCTGCAGTGAGCCAAGGGACCTGGTATAAATTGCGATTGATATAAAATAATAAGAAAAAAGAAGATGGTTTAGTTTATTACCTCCTGTTTCTATTATCATCATATCTTTTTGTTCTGTCACCATCTAAATTGTGTACGACTTTTTTTTGTCTTTGAATATAGTCCTTTTCCTGTTTTGGTAACTTTTTCTCATCCAACGAATCAGAATCAGCCCTCCTCCGCTTTCTCTTCCTGTGCTCTGTGTGTGACTTTTCTTCTACTGAAGAATTTGAAACATCATCATCTGACAAGTTTTTCTTTCTGCTATTTTTGATTTTCCTTTTTGAAATGTCTTGTTCTTGATCATCCGAGCTTTCACTTGATGATGAAGGCTGTTTTACAAATAGTCTCTTGCTTCTTGGTTTTGCCTCTTTTGTGGAAGGCGGTTTCTTGTGTTCACTGTTTTGCTTTTCCAGTCCTTTTTCACTCTCGGATGTTGACCCACTTGTACTTTCATCTTCAGAGGAGCTGTTGTCATCACTTTGGTCATCGCTGTCATTTGAGTCACTTTCTGATACTGACAACTTCCTGGGATTAATAGGACATTTTTTTTTATACATCAATTTAAAATCTTACAATAACAGAACATGGTTACAAAACGATACCACAAGAAGAATGAGAATACATTGCAACCCTGTGGCTTTAACAATTAACATGAAACATTTAGCATTTACACGAAAATATTACAGCATAAACTACAAACTACGAAAAGAAATGAAATGATACAAAAATGATACAGGTTGGGAGGAACAGAGGAAATCTCATTGAAATGACTTAAGAAAATCTTTTTGATGATTCGATGAACTCAAGTGATCGCTTCATTTGATTTAAAAGGGGTAACCTTTCATCACTATACAAGATTATTGAAACTAAATCCTCATTGGAAAGGTTCGACAAACTGCATGAAAGCAAAGTTGCTTGTACATGGCTGAGGAGACTATTTTTCTGCAGATGGTATGAGTGGCAATGCAGCAAGAAATATTCCGTGTCCTCAACGCCATCGTTTATAGGACACATCGGGTTTAATGTGTCATTGAAATTATGCCTAAACTTGTGAAAATTAAGTGCACTTAACCCAACTCGAAGTTGTGTGAGAGTGGCTAGTCCTTTAGGATCATGAATACCAAATACTTGTTTTGGAGTGGGACGAATAATCTTATTTAATTTTGCCTTAAAGACACCCAATGAGGGTGCGTTTTGTGTTTCTGGATCAATATTCTCCCATTCTGCCAGACAATGAGGATAGAACGTTGATTTATATTTGTCAGTTCTTGCATATATTTGCCCAATCGCTGCTCTCGCTCGAAAAGAGTAAGGGAGTTCATGAAGATGTGGAATAGGGTCTCTGGTATAGGCAGGTGTAATATTATTGACAATCTTATGGAAAAGGACAAGACGTCTGCTCCATCGCCGAAGATCTAAGGTCTCTTATGGGGTGAGTGGCCGAGTGGCTTATACAGTCTTCGTCAGGTGACTGAAGTTAAGCTTGGTCGGGCGAGGTCAGACGTCGGATGGGTGACCACGGAGGCCTGACCTCGCAACTCACCTCGTCGTCCTTCAGAAGGGACGTTAAACTAGGGGTCCCATGCCTGGATGCGGCGTGCACAGTGGGCCTAAATTAGCTTTCAGTAGCTAGAAATCCTGACAAGCCCACTCAAAACAAATTGAAAACAAACAAACAAACAAACTCTCAACCAAGCTCTTCAAGTAGTTTCTTTCGGGAAGTATATTTCCATGCACCTGTTATTGCTCGAGCTGCAGAGTATTGCACAGACTCTAGTTTTTCCATATAGTTATTCAATGTATAGCTGTTAGTAAAGTCACACTTTTTAGATGGAATATGGTAGATAACATCACCATAATCAAGATGTGGGCGAACATATAGCTTATACAGTTCACTGAGCGTTTTCCGAGGCAGGTATCTGGACATAAAGCGTAACATCCCAACACCTTGTCTGGTTTTAGAAATAATTGACTGAATATGACTAGAGAATGTCAGTTTGGAGTCCAATATGATGCCAAGATGTTTATGCTTGTCAAATCTTACAACTTGCGTGTCATTGAAAGAGATAGGGGGATGATTTAATGTGGTACGTTTCTTAGAGAATATAACCTCGACAGCCTGCTTCATGGGGTCAGGATTAAAAGACATTCTCCACTTGTACGCCCACTCTTGTATGATCCTTAAATCGTGATTCATATCCAAAGCTGCTTGCTCAGTATCACAAACAACGGTGAAGAGTGATGTATCGTCAGCGAATAGCTTCACTTTACACTTGATGTTATCTGCCAGATCATTTATATAAATCAGAAAGAAGATAGGTCCTAAGATAGATCGGTCCTAAGATAGATCCTTGAGGGACGCCGGCTGATATATTACCCCATTCTGATGTTTTGCCATTGAGGATTGTCCGCTGTTTTATATTTGCCAGAAAACTTTGGATAACGGATAGCAGATTGCCAGAAACTCCACACCGACGTAGCTTGTATATTAAGCCTTTGTGCCACACACGATCAAAAGCTTTTGAAATATCAAGGAAGACAGAGCGAACATCGAGTGTAGGGTTACAGTTGAAAGCAGCAGAGATTGTATGAACTATGGAGAGTAGCTGGTTAATGGTTGAGTCACCGGGGTGAAAGACTGACTGATTAGGGTTGAGTAAGCCGTTGACATTCAGGTGTTGGTAGAGACTATTAAAAATGAGTTTTTCAAAGATCTTCCCAAAGATTGGAAGCAGTGAAATAGGTCTGTAATTTTGTTTAAGGTTTTTGCTATTTTTCTTGTGAATAGGAACAACGTTAGCTCTTTTCCAAGCTTCAGGAAAGGAGCCATGTATAATACAAGAATCAAATATTATTTTCAAAGGCACTAAAAGAGAACTGTCGCATACTTTTATCATTCGTACTGCAATGCCATCCCACCCGTGCGCTTTATTTGGATTTAATGATCGAATGATTTTGAGCACCTTTTCATCTGAAATGGCAATGTTAGCAAGTGGTGGTATATCTATGATTACTTCTTCAGGAATCTCACTTCCTGTATCTAGAGTACTACATTGAAGAATGAAATAGTCTGAATATTTTGGCCTTGGCTTCAAAGTCTAAAACGAAGACATCATTTTCTGGTAAGGGAGGAATTAACGGCACTTTCGTTTTGTTTAATATCTTGTTAATCAAAGACCAATATCGCTTATTACCAATATCAGAATTTGAGAGGGTCTCTCCTATTTTCATAAAATATTTATGCTTGGCATCTTCAATAGTTTTTGATGTACGGTTTATCAAATCCTGGATACCTTCCACTTTGTCATCTGGCTGACCGTTTTTCATAAAAGTCTTGTAAGCATGATTCTTTTTTTGGATCATGCTCTTTATAGAGCGAGTTATCCATGGCACGTTTTTGGGTTTTACAGTGACAAGTTCGTTTGGGATGAAATTGGAGAACATATTCAGCAAAACTTCATTCAAGATTTTGACTTGATGACTTGGGCAAGTAATATTCTCTAAGGCCTCGCAAGCCTCACGCCAGTTATACACTTAAATGCTTTTCCTGATTGCTGTAGTGTTCGCTTTATCATAATACCATAGCCTGCATTGGTAAGGGAGGGAATGGAGCAGGATTTTTGATGGAGAGCATTCCATAGATGATTTGATGGTGGCATTGATCATGCAACGTCGGATGAACACCAGACTCAAGAAAGAGATTCGGCTGGTCCGTGAATCTAGGCCTACAAGATTTGGATTCACCCACAAAGTGTGTTGGCTCAGTAGTCAGCTGGTTTAGACCAAGGTCAGATGTGAAAGGCTCGAAAAGTTTGCCCTCGTAATTATCAACATCATTTTCCCACCACTGAGATAGCTATTCCAAACATACCGCATAACTTCCTCACGAGTGTCCGCAACTGCTAAAGTTCTAATGTTTTCAAACTTCCATAACTTCGCTTTCCTTTGAGGTATAGCGGCCCAGTTTTCACCGTTGAATAGATCTTTCTCAGCTCTTCTTAATTGTGCAATCAGATCTACCATTTTGTATAGGCCTCGATCTCAAACAAGCACTGACTCATTGTGGATCTCCGGTTCGATTCTTGTTTGGACGGCAAAATGTCGGGATGGCTCGCAAAAAACAAAACTTTGGCAATGGTCCCGGATGCCAGGATGAGACCAGATTTGGACAGAATGTGGTCCAAACACTGCTCGGTCCAACTGGCTACCCGCGTTTTTCGAAAAGTTAAGGTATCCGGCAATCCGATCCAGCTGAAGAGTTCAAAGCCCTGGTAAATGTCAAAGAAGCTGACTTTCTCGTGACGCGGTATCATATATTGAAACTTTAGGCCTTCCTTTGTGTTTTTATGATATTTTTAATTGAATTCAAGAATCGAGACCATCGCCAAATTTACGATTCATCTTGGAGCTCCAAAGGCCTAGGCAAGAAAAACGCCGCTTGTTGTTGCTTTGTATTCGATGATTTTGCGGCTTCAGGCGTGCCGCGAATTCGAATTCTCAATGGGAAATTATAATGTGAAATCTGTTCAAATTTGTTTACAACTGAAATGAAATTTCATGATAGTTCAAAAACCACAAGTTCAAGGTAAACAAATGTATACATATTTGGAATCCTCTTTTCAAGCTCCTTCTATTGCCATATGTTTTATTGAGATTGAAAATACTTCAATTTTCTCTTTGGAATAGCTAACTGAGATACCATCAGGACCCCGAGGCCTAAAATCTCATTTGAATTGAACTATGTTTTTCCGTTGCATCTCACTCATTTTTGATGGAACTCAACAAATATCACCTTTGACAAACAAACAACAGTCCTGTGTATCTTTCACTTAAATATTTCCCACCTAACCGTTTTAATACTCACCTTTCGACAGGAATATTTCCCTTCGATCTCTCCAACCTGGCAGCCATCTTGTTTTCTCCAAAATTCCTACCTCGTTTTGGCTTGACGCGTCATGCTACCGAGATTCCTTACACCCCCCAGATATCCCCCTTCCCAAACAAAGCCCCCCGATAAAAGTAACCAATCAGAATGCGCCAAATCCCCTAGTCTTGGAATTCTATCTCGTGTAACATCCTCTTTGCTTCAAATATATGAAGGCCGGTACAAGTGCAAGAAGACCACTGAAAAAGATAAAGAGATGCAGCTAACAATTTTGACGGCTCTTGTAGCCTTTCTTGCTGTTATTGTGCAAGAAACAAGGGCAGCTCTCAAGCCTGGTGATTGTGAAGGTATAAACGCGTTAAGTTCTTATTTCCAGAGAGGCCACTGATAGGCTTTACTGCACTTGTAAACATGGGGCTCAAGTTGCCAATTTTGGGCCTAAATATTGTTTATTATAGTTACGTACCCTGCTTTGTTCGGCCACGTATGCTTATACTTTTCAGCAAAATTATCCAATGCCTCTTGAGATACATATAATTCAAGTATGTAACAATTGGTTCCTAAAAATATGTTTAGTTTTTCGAAGTAAGGCAGTGAATTGTAGAGATTTTATCTGGAAGAAAGTTTTAATTATCACAAATTTTACAAGACTTTTTAGCTGTTCTACAAAAGAGAAAATAAAGATACGTTTGGAAGAATGTTAAATGTGCACTATAGTAATTAAGAAGCTCTAATGCAACAAAGTTGAATGTCTTGCAAGAAATGTTGGATCTGAATCTGTATGAAATTTGATACAGGAAACAAGTGAAATGTATATAAGCATTTTGTGTGATACAATCTCTAGGGCTAAATGGTCTATTTAATTTTCTAACTAAAATGTATTACATCATCTGGTTGGATTCAGGAAATGATGAAGAATTATGAGAAATATTTTACTGGAACTGTTCCCCTTAATTTCTTCTAGCATCACAGGAAGAAAGTTTTGAAGAGTCAAATTTAAAACATGAAATTGTTTTTGCAGTGTGTGTCAAGTTCATCAGCAAATTTGATGAAAAATTGACAGATGAAGATAGGAAGGATAACAATGTCTTAACAAAGAAACTAAAGAAAGCATGCAAGAAGGCAAAAGGAAAAGAAAACAGATTTTGTTACTATGTTGGAGGAACAGAAGATGCAGCCACTTACATTCTAAATGAAATCACAAAACCTCTGTCTTATTTCATGAAAGCTGAAGCCATTTGTGAAAAGCTGAAGAAGAAAGACAAGCAGATATGTGAACTTCAATATGGTAAATAAAATTTTGATATTGTTGATCTTGCTCATTGATGTGCTAATAAAGCCACTTCCTGAAGATCTCCTGACAGGTCATTGAATTGTTATCCTCAAACAAAGGGATGGAAACCTGAGCTATGTACATGCTTTCACGTGGGCTGAAGGAATTTCTAGTGACTACTGTCAGAGTAACAAAATGCCCGCTAATTCAGAGTAGCGCCAAGACCTTTCATATGTTTTAAGGTAAGCTAGATTGAGCAACTATCTTAAAGATAGTTGCTCAATCTAGCTTACCTTTGGTTGGTTGAACCTTGCAGATAACCATGAAGGTTTTTAGCCCCTGCTCACCCATCTAAGCAGAAATTTTTATGATGCCCCCACTATCAAGCACCCCCAGTTATATCAAATGCTAAAGGCAACAAAGATTTTCCATTGATTTAGCAAAAAACAAGTTTGCATGGTAATTTTGATGTGGTTTGGGATAAAACTATGTCAAATTTGTGTACTTTATCTCATAAATTGTATATTGACTCTGCAAAATATGGAGTAAAAGAACTAAAAGCTATCATTTATATTGTTTTCATTTGCCTTCGAAAACTCCCTTTCTTTTAGGCTCCCCTCTAGATTCTCTGAAATTCTTGGGGGCTTAATAGAGTTTTCAAAGCTCAGACATTCGTCATTAAACAAAGCACCCTAAATTAATTCACTAGCTTTAACAATCGCATTGTTGTTATTTGAGCAGATGCAGAGATGATGCTAATTTTTGCTTTTTCAGACAAAGAACTAGACTGGAAAACAATTGACTTGAAGAAAATGAGAGTAAAGCAACTGAAGAAAATTTTAAGTGACTGGGATGAAACTTGTGAAGGATGCTTAGAGAAATCAGACTATGTCAAAAGAATTGAAAGCCTAAAACACCAACATGTTGAATTATAGACAATTATGGACATTTAGGACTGTTTTATATTGAAAGTATTATTTAAAATGTCTTCATCAATGGATTCTTGCAAGTCTTCGTCAGTTTTGGTCGTTTATCATTTTTCATAATGTTTTGTTAAGACTGTACTGTTCCTTGTCAATAAGTGCAAATTTCATCAAATTTGTTCCGAAATGCATGTGTGGCAGACCACAATGTTTCTTAGTTTGTTGATAATCTTAGATATGATCTTTTCATAGTCATAAAGAAAAGTTCCATGAGAAGATATTGTTGTCAAATTTGTGATCCTTGTCAGTGAATGCCTTGCATAGATCCAACTTTAAGCAAGTGGGATAGACAATCCTAAAAATTAATGGTCATTTGATTGCAATGCCTGCCACTTAATATGACCACAGTTTCAGAAAGTTTTGCAATTTAAGAAATCATATAAATAATGTATTCTTGATTAGAATCTAGCATTTAGAAAACTCAAATCCCCAATGTCTCATCAACAATCAAAAGTTGTTTTGATTAAGGTAATATTCTACTCATATTTTTAATGGTTTCAGCAAATTTTTGCTCTCATAAGCCACTGATTTCATCATCGTTCATACCCATTGCTTTCCAAAATGCAATTGTCACTTGTTCAGCATATTCCTTTCGTCCTTCATCAGAAAGAGACTGTGCATGCAACTTCATATCATGCAACTTCCCAAAAAGTTCTTCAAAATTTTGTAAATCTGATTCACCACCACCAAGCAAGGAATTCGTTTCTTTCCTATCTTGGCCTTCTGCACCTTCAGTTTCACAAGCAGATGCCTGTTTAAGTTCCACTGGGTGATCATGACCATTCCGGTGCCCTGTAATAGCTTGTGATGTTTTGCTTTCTTGTGCACTTTCCATATTTGGCCACATGTTTGTATGCAACGCTTCCCGTACTCTTTCAAATCCAATTTTCTCTGGAAATTCCTCATTTTCATCTGTGGCGTAGCTCTCCACAAGCTCAAACGAATTTTCTACACACCATTTTGTCACAGTTTCCCTCCTTGCATCTAACTCTGGCAGTCTTTCAATTTCTTTTGCAAATAAAAGTTTAACGTCAAGATCCCTGCCTTCAAAGTGTTTGGCCAAACTCTTAGCAGTGTGAAAAGTGCATTCATCTCCTAACTCAAATGAAATTATCACTGCTTCTATTTCATCTAAAAATTGTTTAATTACGTCATTAGGTTGACTAGTTCCTGTGGCAATGAGACTTATATCTGCGCTGTAATATTTATTTTTGATTGTCCAGTGATGTTCTTTGTATAAGGAAGTTTCTGACACTGATTCATTATTTTCTTGGTCTATAATACCTTCAACCAGAAAATCAATGTCACCATCTTTGCAACAGCTTATCAAAAGAACTTTAGGCCTTGAAATTTCGCTCATTTTTCCGTATTTGCTTTGGTGGGCTTGGGTTTTACTCAACTGCCTTCTGCTTGTCCTAAGTACGTGGTGGAACTTGATGTGTTCTTGACTGTCGTTGTTGTGGTTGTTAATGGTTGTTTGTACAGACTATCGTTGTTGTGGTTGTTAATGGAAGGTATCTTGTTTTTGCCTCGTTTTGATTTCACCACATTCTGCACGCTCAAAATGGCTGCGGAAGAAGCGGATACTCAACAAGCGAACACAGTGGAAGAACCGCTCGATTTGATTCGATTGAGTCTTGACGAAAGGATCTACGTGAAAATGAGAAATGACAGAGAGCTTAGAGGAAGACTGCACGTATGTTGAATGCCCATGAAATGCTACATACACCCTAAAGGAGAGGAAGTTTTACAACCATGTGTTGGTTAACCAACGTTGGTTGATATTCGTAAGGCCAAGCTCCTCCACAGCGATATGCAGAACATGAAAAATTTTGCAGAATTTGTTTGAAAATGTAACGAGAGAATATTTTGTTTTTGCAAAACATAAAATTTTGACATGGTAGTTCTGAATTTTGAAGTGCACCGACCGGCATGATCTGTGTGTGATGTAAATGAATGATGCAAGCCCAACAAGGCCAAGATACTGATAAGTTTGCAAATAAGTGCACATGAAGACGCGCGCTTGCTTGGCCATTATTTTAAAGCAATGAACCTACAGTATTTGTTCTTCCTTTGTTGTACTTTTCTGCACACATGACATAATCAGCAGTCTGGATGCAAGCCAGTGGCAGTTGTGTACAAACAAAGAAATTATCATATTATATGCAGATCAACAAGCCTGCATAGAAAGTGTGGTACTTGCCCACCCAAGAAAGAAAGTTGATAGTGTACAAACAATGAGGATCCTTCGCGCACACTGAGGTCTAAGCGAAAATTGCCCTACTTTTCATCCAGGCCAACAAAGGCTTTGGTGTGTGCATTTGCAGTGTGTGTGATTCCTTTCTTCTTAAAGTTGAGAAAAAGTTCTTGCTCAAAATTGCTGTGCACATCAACATTTTGTGAAAATTCTTGTGTATGCAGTGGCCATGCTCTGCAGTCTGGCATAAAAGCAAGCACAAGACAAAAAAATTTGAATTTTGTTTTGAATCTCTTCTTTCAAAGAGACTCCACATAAAGAATATATGTACTGTATAGTTCCATAAACTTGAGAAGAATTTCAGTTGTCTGATAATTGCTGTGTTAGCTGTAGTGTGAATTCTTTAAAAAAATATGACATGATTGAAATATTTTTGTTCTGTTTTAATGGCATTGAGCACTGTTTTTACCAGTACATTTTCAGCTTACTGTAATTCAATGTATAACTATTATTCTTGGTTTTCCCACAGGCATATGACCAGCATTTAAATATGATTCTTGGAGATGTTGAAGAATGCATAACAACAGTTGAAATTGATGAAGAAACTTGTGAAGAAATTTTCAAGGTGACTTTTTATCAAAATCTTCATCAAGAAAATATTTTGACCTAATATCATCAGATGAAAATGCATGCAGGAGTTTGTATCATTTGAAATTTTCATTATGTAGCTAATATTCAACCTGAAAACAAGGATATATATTCAACATCATCATTTTGAAAATATGTTTCTATCTTTTGAATTCACATTCTAAATTAACAATACATTTTCAAATCAATCTTCTTTCTTGTGCACATTACTATGATTTTGGTACCCAAGAATTCTCTTTAATTTCCTTAGAATTTTTATCTACAAAAATTTGCAGCCTTTCATAGCTGAAGACTGCTTGTCATAATGCATAAAATTCTCGGAAATGGTTAGGAATTCTTGTTATGTTAATGTGTTGAAAGCCCATATAACTTTATTTAATTTTCTGCTCTGTTAAAAGAGCTCTAAAGAAGGAATTTTTTGCTCAGCTTTTGAGAGCTCTAAAGAAGGAATTTTTTGCTCAGCTTTTGCATAATGCCTGATATACAAAATTTTTTATCTATCTATATTCATACTACAATTGAGTAATGTAAAGAGAATCGTATTCAAGCTATCCTTTATTTTTCTTTTCATAGCAAAGCAAGCGAACACTACCAATGCTGTTTGTCAGAGGAGATGGCGTAATTCTGATCTCTCCACCATTGAAAGTTGGCTTTTAAGTTCAATTGGGTAATGTTTAAGTTAACAAAACTTTTGTGTTATAATTACACAAGAAACATTATGGTGCCGTGGCAGCCAAAGGGAGCCTCCTCAACTCGTAACAGCATTTTTAGCATGAAAGCAAAGATAAGGGTTTGATCCGCACAAGGACAAATTTTACTTTCAACCAGAAAGAAATCATGGAATGATAAAGGAGGGACACAACTGTAGCAAGTGTTGATATTTTCATTAGATCTTATTATTATAACAATTTGCAAGGTTAGAATTTTGAATTGCATCTCAAAAAGCTAGCTTTGGCAGGTTAATCAAAATTTTTCTTCTTGTGGCTCCTTGTTGCCTTCTGGGCAAGACATGCATAAAAAAGGCTGGTTTTTTGCAATCACATTATTAGTAAGAAGTGCAGGCCCAAGAGCAGATTGGAATATTTGCAGAATGCGCAGGGGATCTCTCCTCCATCAAAATTGCTTGCACCACTGTGTTACGTCACTTAACCATGTTTCTATTGTTTCCTTTGGTTGTTTCACAATATTTTTTTGGCTGGAACTGCAACTGAAATTAAAGTACATGACAGAGAAATTGGCTGTGCAATGATAGACTTTATGTGAGCTAAAAACTGTGTTATTTTTATGACAAACTACCCTAGCAGTAGACAGACAAGCTGATGTTAGCCACAGACTTCATTTCCCTAAAGTTCCTTCCTTTTCCAATCGATTTCATCCCAAACAATGTTTTTATTTTGTTTATTTCCAAGATTGATAATACTCAAAAAGACTATTTCAGTAGAAAACAGAGACAACTCATCCATGAAACCATAATACCTTTCTGAGTATTCATGAATGGGTTACCAAGGTGATAACTACATGGCCATGTTCCAAACTGCGGTCCACTTTATTCTCATTTGTAAAGTGACTGTTAAATTTCTGACAACTTGCGAAAAGGATATGTCAACAAATTCACCTATCAATTTTGATCTACAAATTTTTCGGATGTGAGTAAAGCATTCCAAGAATTCAATCCTCGTTTCGAGAAACTTAAGCACGGTTTTAGTGGTTTTGTCTCAGGATGTCTCAAAAGTAGGAAAAAGTTTTATTGTGTGTTAGAAAAAATCATTTCCTCTTTAATGTTGTCTCGACTTTCCCTAGTTTTGTCATACTAAATACTTCTATCGTGTCTTCTGAAGCCAGCTTGCAGTCATTTTAACAGGTATATTGTATGATTTTTTTCTTGGGAAGGGCTTTAATTATGAATTATTAAACTATCACTTTCTAGAACTTCGAGCGCTGGCGTATTCTTTGGAATGTCGCAAGTTCATCAATCACTACCCACTTATCTGTCACGTTCAATATTCTTAACTTGTGATTAAAACTTCAAATAAAATCTTCGGACAGCTGCCAAGCTTATGTCGATAACTTTTTATCCTGTTACCCCAGTATGTTACCCTATTTTAAGGAATTCCAGAGCCATGCCTGATTTTTGAGACAGTCCAGTTGCGAGGACGTTCGTATGAAATGTGTGGAGTATGAGAAACATGAAGAAATCGCAGAAACGGCAACCTTGCATATCTTGAATCCCAGCGCACAATGGCCTCAATGCTGCTGTCCTCCGCGAGGTTTCTTTGATGTTTTCTTTTATTAGTTCCAATTTCCATAGTTCCGTAGTCCGCGGTTCTGTAGTCATTGGGGAGGAGAGTACCTCAATGCCATGATTTTCGTTGCCACAGGCCGTTGAAATAAAACCTTTACAGGAAGTCCGACTATTAATAAAGTACCGCCTCTACTTTGATACTCCTTGTATTTTTGGTTGTGGGTTACTTTATTTGCGATAAAATTTCATTTCTTGACATCGGTATCCATTTAATTGGTTTTGCTGGTCAGAAAAATAAGATGGCAAATGCCAGAATCAAGATTTTGTCAACCAATTATATCATTTCAGAGAATAAAAATAGATCTCCGTTAATTTAGTGGGACTTTATAATTGTACCGCGCTCCCAAGAATTTCCGCGCTTCTTAACTTGATAACTGCTTGTTACACTTCGAAGAATTATTTTGGCTTCCAACTTTCATTTGCTTTTTTATTTGTTCAGGTTAGGGTAGGTTGAAATGTATCAGGATGTTTGGTAGAGTCAATACGACACCCATATTTGTTGTTTGTTTCTTATAAACTTTCATTCACAGGGTTCAACTTGCTACTTTCGTGCGCCTTCGTAACACAGGACAGTCAGCAAAACACAACAATGGGGCCACATACACCCACTAATATAGCATCAATATCTTCCAGTTGCTTGACCATTGACGTCCTCTCTCTACTCTCTCTACGTTTGAGCGCAACTTTGATTTTGAAGCGTTTATTTATCTGTTTACTGTTTACTGTGTGTTTATGCTATTTTGATTGATTATCTTGATTGCTATTTTCTTTTGGCCTGTTTTATTTGCGTCAAAAGGAAAACCGCTTTACGTAATTCTCAGTGCCATATTGTAGAACCAATCTTTAACCAAAGACTATGAATTCATAGTCCACCTTCCATACTCAAGTAGGATGGCCTTCCTCGCCAGAAACCTCTTCAACGTATTTAAATTCCTCTAAACGAATTGTCTGTGTCTTGTTGGCTTGTTAACTTAATTGCACAAATTTTGTCTTTCAATATACAAAATCGGTCTAATCGTTCGGACGTTTTCTTACGCAAAAAAATTGCGATTATCTGTGAAACCGAGTAAATACTAAAGAGGGCTGATCCTTAGTTCAAACCTACTGAGTCTGGATTCATTGTCTGACCCAAAATTGTCAAGAGTTTGATTTCTGTTAATTTTTTGTTTGGAAAAGAAAAAAGTGTCATGCTTTGATAACAAATCTTGATTCATACTAAGAAAGCAAGGTTAGTCATTTAGTAGAGGACAAAGTGATGATGATGATGATGATGATGATGATGATGATGATGATGATGATGATGATGATGATGATGATGATGATGATGATGATGATGATGATGATGATGATGACGATGATGATGATGATGATGATGATGATGATGATGATGATGATGATGATGATGATGATGATGATGTTGATGATAACGATGACCACGATGGCGACGACAAGGTGACAAATCGTCGACAAAACCTTGAGGAAACAGAAGTCATTTTTATAGGTAGCCATAGCCCAGGGATTGCCTTGCAGCGTTGTTGTTCACTCGGACCATGACCCTGACTTACAACGGCTCATTGGCGCGTACAGTACACAAGTAGATTGACGTAGTAGGAAGCTGACCATTGAAGACTGGACAGGAAGGAAGGCGTTGGGAACCCACAGAACACAATCACACAATCACTTGAAGCTGATAACAATCAAACGAGGTGGTTCGTCTCCCATATAAATTGAGGCACATCTGAGAAGTTGACAGAAACAAGGCACACTGGACTTCAGAGAGAAACAAGACCCTGAAGAGATTTCTTCCAAAATGTAAGTGCTTTTGTCGTGGGAATTGTCAACTCTATTGATGTGCCCATTGCTTTATGGCTTCTGTACACCTATTTTTAAAGAAGTTGAGGATTTGAGCCAGCACTGAAAGTTTCTTTAAATTATCATATCTTGAGTTGTCGGAGTCTATACGACTTTCATCAAAGTTCCATAACAGCAGGATTCATGTGCACTTCCTTGAAAGCCTGAGTTAGCATTTCAAAATAAAGTTTCTAAAGCTTTTCCAGTTTTCAGACTTTGTTCAAATGCCCTCTGAGTAAAGTGAAACAGGAAACAAAAAGTTAAGATAAAAAAGACTATGCTAAGGATTTCTGTTTTCAAAACGAATGATCTCTTTTCCCAATACTGGAATTTTCTTGTTTGTGGCAAACTGCTAACTGAGTTTCTATATTAGCTGTTTCTTATAGGATACGTGTAGGCATCCACAATATTATGAAGGGTAAACTCCGATCTACATTTATACTCAGCTTTAATGAATTGTAATGTTAGATTAATACTGCATCTTTACTTCAACATTGAAATCACTGCCTGGTGTCACTTTGATTTTGAGTGACAGATTATATCAAGTGATTGTTTACTGTTAGCTAAAGATTTCAGGTAATATGGGCTGCCTGTTTCAAAGTAGATTTTTTTTACGTGAATATGTTTAAACCATGGAAATGTAGGAAATGTTTTAGACACTTTATAAATTAGCTTGAGTGACTAAAGTGCCATTCTTACGAGCAGCAAATATTTTGTTAAGAGTGGAAGTGAGGAACTTTTTCTGGACTTTGTGAAGACAGATTGTGGAACACCGTGGAGAATTCTTTTCTTAGATTTAATGGAGTCCTAAGGAATTTCTAAGGTTGATTTTAGGGAGCTATCACAAAGATATCAAAGAGTTGTATGAAATCTTTCTTTAGTATGAAGGGTTGTATCAACTCTTTTTTGTAGTGATAGTGATAAATACTTTGAAAGTTGATCTGTTCTCACAGGATTTGTTACAATTATTTTTAGATACATTTTCTGCCTAGATATTTGACCAAATTTACGACATCTTTGATCCTAATAGACATGTTCCAATAATTTTTCATTCTGTTATAACCTTATTCCCTTATTTTTCTATCTGGTTTCACCCGATTGTGACGTTTCTTTAATCATACCCCGGATGGTTGTCACAATTCCCAGTTTTTTATCTCTGAGGTGATAAACCTTAAAACGAAGAAGATTTCCAAATATGAGGACTGTGTGGTTTGAATCTTCTTAGCACTGTAATTTTAACCTCACTTCAATCCATGAATGGACATGATTCAAAAGTGATTTTCAGTGGGTGTTCTTGGTGGTGAACTACGTCAAGTGATTCATTTCTTCCCTCAAACCTCCCTTCGATCTACCGCACCTCCCCCTACCGCACCTCCCCCTACCACACCTCCCACCACTGCATAGTGATTAGATATAGTTTGATAAGAGATCTATTTGCACCAAATGTCTCAAAAAGTGCCCTGTTTGAAATGAGTAGTTTTGTGGATTCTATAAACATGGGAGCAATTTTACGTTACACGGTATGACAATTTCAAGTTATGTCCCACCGGACTAGAATATGATACAAATTCTTCTATGCATAGTTCAAACAGTACTGCAAAAACATAGAGTGACTTTATTAGTTATGCTATGTAATTAGAGCAGGCAATTTCATGCGATCTTTTCTTTAGCAGTTAACCTCAAATATCTTTGTTTGTCTTTTTGCAACAGACCTAAAAATGTCTTTTAACATTACTTTCCAAGGCCTGTGATGATATTTAGATGCAGTATGTCATAAAACTGGAAAGTAAGTCCAGGTCAAAATGGTGTACTGTGAAGTTGACCTAAAGATTAACCAGAACTGTTTTTCAACCACTCACTCTCATAACATATATGATTCGATTTAATGTTGGTAAAATCTTAGATAATATTTTCGATAATCCAATTCAGTTCAGTTCAAGTTTGGGTCATCTTCGAAACCTTAAAGAATTATTTGTCACCCAGGGTCCTTTGTAGGCTTTGCAGCAATTTCAGATTGACTGAAAATCAAGTTTGGCCTAACCCAACGAAACTGAACTGACAGAAAGGCCAATTAAACCTAAACTGTTCGATCATTTCAACTGTAGTTATTGAAATGATAGTAAGACCCTGCCAACATCAGTCCAACTGCAGCCTCTGCGTGCAGGCTATCCAACTAAGGCCAACTAATGCAATGTCAAGCTAGGTTGATTGCATGTTCGTAATTATAGCTATTGATAGACTGATGGACGCTCAAACTACGACTCTTGGACTTCCACATTGATAATTGAGACGAAGTTCCCCCCTCGATTTCATTTCTACATATCGAAACCATAGCAACAGTTCAGTGCTCCAGGCTATGGCGGATGGGCCTAAGGCTCCAACCTCCGACGCCAAAACACCTCCAAAGTCAAGTTTTCATTGATATCAGCCATGAACAAAAGGCTGTTAGTGAAAGACAGACATATTTCAAAAGCCTTTAAATATCCCAAACTTGTCTTTGAAGTTCTAAAATCTTTACAATTCCCTTGGCTGGTTTACAAGACTTGAATACAATGCAGATACAACCGAAGTTCCTTAAAGCTAAAATAACATTTGACAACGAACAATTTGAATCATTTGTAACGAAAGCAAGATAGCAAACATCAAAAGATAACCTGTAACCAATGTGAATTATTAAAAGTGTAGCCAATAGTAGATAGTCAATATTATTTTGTGAGGAAAATCAAAAAGCTGTTTTTCAAATATTATTATGTTTGTCAGACCGCTTCATGGAGTGAATGAACAAAACCATCCTTGTGCAAGTTTGGACTGACGAGAAACAGGGTTGGTAGATGGGACATAGTGAGTTTATCTTGGGCTAAACAAATATATGAAATGTGTTAACGGCATTATCTGAAGAAAAGAAATAATTCGATGTCCAAAAATCGTGTCAAGTTTGATATGCAAAGGATTAACTTGGTGATCTTCAGATAATGTGCCAAACTACCCCAAACTACACATGATGACTTTTATCTAATTCTTAGCCCAAGTCATAAGCGGTTTTGAAATTTCATTGTCTGGAAACGTCATGCATTGATGAGAAAATATCGCTCTATGACACAAGTTTTTGAAAAGATATTTGGAAATCGAAATTTCACTGCGGCAGAAAATGGCATTAAGGATGTTGAAGCATGTTTGTCGCGAAGCTTTCAAAATTGTGATGCAAGAAACCTTGAACAATTTGATCAAAGGATTGCCAAACTGGCAAGACGGACCTTGTAATGATAGAAATGTCTCTAAACCTGGAAGGGTGGATCTGGGTCGGTTGTAGCTGCGAGGGTGCGTCAGGGTAATTAGCTGCTGCAAGGACGGACCAGAGTCGGTTGCTTCTGCGAGGACAGATCTGGGTTGGTTCCAGCAATGAGAGCTTATTATACCGTGTGAAAAGAGTGCACAGTATCATTCTCCTTATGTTTACACTTTTAGGAATCTTTTGTCGTCTAAGAAAGGGTTCTTGTTTAAGGCGGACTTTGTGGTACAACATTTTTATTGTCATGTTTAGGTCAAATCTACATGCATTGATAAAAATAGCCACCAATAATTTCTGTTGAAAGTTTGAGGCTTCCTTTAACAAAAAAATGTAATAACATAGATATCATAGATAAGTGAAAATTGAATAAATCAAAGTTTTAATTGTTTTGGTCCTTATTTCATTCGATTACTTTCTCTGGAACAGTGGTCATGTGAGGTGGTTGTCACAAGATTTTCTTAATTAAACATATCTAGTATCAGAGGCCTTAGGCCATAGAAATATGCCCCAGGCTTAAAAAACATCACAGAGGAGAGGAGAGTTCCTAAGGCGACTAACTTCTCTTTTACATTGTGGCTCGTTTCGCCCTAATTGCATCAGTGGAGCTACCCATGGGGGCCTGCGATCTAGTATCCCCTAAATCGATCAGAAAAATTCTTTAGTAAACAAAGGCAGCTCGCTAGTGCTTCGGATTGCCCCCTGGTCAACTCACCCTCTCCCCTGAAAAAGTTATGGCTATTTGTTTGATTCATGGATGTCTGTAATGAGTCTGTTTCAAATTAGAATTCAGTTGAAAAAGGCCGCGAATAACAGAATCACAGTATTTTACATGACTGATTTTGCGTTATCGCAAATCTCAATTAACATCCAATTCCTGAACAGACAGGTTTTAATGCTGAATTTTTCTTAATTTCAGATACACAGACAAACAATAATAGCAACATCAACAAAACCAACAACAACAAAAGTAACAACATGGGTTTTAAAACAATATTTCAACTGGCAGTCACGTGGTGTTTTATGTCGATGATCTCCGCAGAGGATAGCTTGAATTGCAAACATCAATGTGGCGACGTCATCAACAGGTTCAAATCTAAGGGAATTTATGATGGTCAAAATGCGAAAGTGGAATTTAGAATCATTTGCAGTGAAGAGAGTCAAATCAGTCTTGCAATTGTAAGTACCTCAAAGCCTTCTTTCTCCACTCTCATTTTTATATATTTCACTGTAACCCTGACTGTAATTTTACATTATGAAAATGCTAACGTGTAATTTGTCTTTATTTGTTTGTCTATTCAGTTATTCATTTGTTATTTTTGTCATAGTATCTTGGTAGCCTGACACGTTGAAGAGCTAACCTTATCCTCCAGTATTCCCATTGTTCGTTTCCATTTGACTTGCCTACATCATGAGATCATGAGCGATAGGACACCCAGTGTTTAGCAGTTTTGAATTTATATAAAAAGCGAGCCACCTTAGCTTATTTTTTTTTGTGTTTAACGATTAAGGTGGTTCACTATCGAAAAATTTCATGATTACGAAACAGTGAAAGGTGGTTGTATACCAAGAAAAAAGTTCAAAACACAAAAAAACAATAAGTTTAGGTGGCTCGCTTTTGATATAAATTTCAAACTGCTACACACTGGGTGTCCTATCGCTCATGCCTACATGTCGTAATTCCGTCAGCTTGGAATTAGAGCAAGTTTCTAAGGACTTTTCAAACATAGAGAAGAGTTTCTTAAATTTTCAATCGTCCTGGTACCAGTTTCTTGTAAACCAGTTTCGTTCATAGTTACGTTTAAGTAAGTTTCAACATCATCTCTCCTATCCGCAGTGTCAAGGCCTCACGATTCCTCAAGTTGTCAAGATTTCCCAATTATTGAACAACAGCCCTGCGAAGGAGATCTGCGCAGAGGTTTGCTCAATCAAACCAGTGGAAGAATATGACACTGGCAATGAGATACTCCCAGAGCCTGTTATTGAGAAACCAGTATCACAGCAACAAGACCACAATGCTGTTGTTGCAAATGAAGTTTTGACTGCAAAAGAGGTTTGTCGATGGTGCCAAGAAAGAGTGGAGACTGGTTGTTCAATTGCGAGTTTCTTCAGTGAATCTTTGAGTTGGCTTGTTGACAGTTTATGTCCAATGTTGAAGAAAGATCTTCGCACTGACTTTATGGTGAGATATTTCTCTCTTTTCTTTCGAACACAATTTTCCCCATAATTCTTTTCAAACAAAACTTTTTGCACATGATAATATTTTTAAGCTGGAAACGTCGCATGAAATAAAGCTCTGTTTGGAGCGCAAATACTAATACTTTTATCTGTTTAGTTAACAGTTTTTGCACTTGATTAACCGACCAGACTGTATTAACGGTACGTTTCAAAACTTCGACATTCTTTTTGCCAACATATGCATCAGGTCTTGATTGGGTAGCAACTCCACATATAGAGGTATCACACAGTTCGTAAATTGCAGACGTATTTTCCCCGCTTTTTGCCATTAGCAATACAATTTTTTACACCATAGGGACATTTTCTTTGATAAGCCTGTTTTTATCTCCAAGCGCATAATGGTAAGTGGGGAAAATTCTCTGCAAATTTGGATTGGTTCTAGTTTTTCTTATTAAGACATTGTCTTACAGATTTCAATGCCCCGAGAAACATGACATCCTTACCGTTCTATAAATTGGTCAAAACAAAGAAAAACATAAACAAACCATTGTTTCTTTATCTTTGCTTTCTTTCGCTACACTCTGGAGCTGGATTATCAAGTGCATTATGCTGTTTATAAACCTATGAGATTTCAACCTTTAACTCATCAGATACACGTTCCATTCCAGTGTCAGTCAATAACATCTGGCATCTCATCAACAACAGCAGCAACACAAGCCGCCCAAGTAGCATATAGAGTCTGCACAGCAGTCGACTATTGTATGCCCCGCAGCGTCGCAGATCAATGCCCCTTTGGAGTAGCCAAAACTGCAAAGAGCCCATTCGAGGCTGCTTTGGATATTGTTTCGATTATTGCGCAATCAGTACAACCATATATGGTAGCAAAAATGCCAGAGTTGAGATCTACGTTTTTGGTTATGGATGAGACTGCCAAGGTGATTATTATTACCGAAATTTCATTTTATCCGTCATCTGTACCAAATATGTTGGACATTTTCTTTGAAATATTATAACCAGTGTAGCCGTGTAACGACGAACAGTTTCATTTTAATGACCATCCTCATGATTATATGGCGAAAAATGACATCATATTGATAACTTGGTATTATCCATAAATCGAGAAAATCCATTGGTAATTTAGTGACAATCGAACTTAATAAGTAGACCAGCTGTCCTGCGTATGGCCATCCACGTTTCACGAAATGCCCTTTCTCACCCTCAATACTAAGAGGCTTCATTCTTTCTCATTTTAGTGTTATTCTCCATTCAATGTTTTCAAATCACCAAGAAGGGACAGCAGAAACGCGAAAAGAAACAATTGTCACTCTTTATGCCATCGCGTCCCAAAGACATTCGCACAAGAACTGAGCAGCCAAGCAAGCACTTTGGAATCAACGAGAAACGAATTCAAATCATTTTGTGGAGGAATTGCGGAAAAGAAATTGAAGATACGGGTAGGAATTTATTGTCTATAAAAGATTAAAGGCTGTTGGGGAACCGGCATTCATTACGATCGTTGGTTTTGTTTTTCTTGGATTTCATTTGATAAGAGTCCAATGTTTGACACATGAAAGGAGAAACATGACCACATTTGGAGCTGCAGTGATGTGTTGGTGACTTAAATGGCATTATGAAATTATTTTCATGCAGATACAATTGTCTGTTTCAGAAATAGAATTTGAATGTCAATTACTAGTAAATCATTAAACAAAATCGATCGTGGAAATCTCATTCCCATACGAACTCCTGTCCGGCATTTTTCTATTTCTGGGTCTAAAAGATTAGAGCTTTTCCAAACCTGATAGAATGATATTTTAATTTGAATATAGGCCTTGTATTTTTTAATCGGCAGCCCGCCAAACCTTTCAACTTTTTGACTCGTCCAGTATACTTCTGGACTTATGACATTGAGTCCCTTGTTTCCCAGTACTCCTTTGACTTGATGATTGCGCTTCGGTCAACAGAGACTCGTAACATTACTCTGAAAAACCTGACCCCATTTAGGCCCAAACTCTGAGCTTCCTAGATAACCAATCAGATTGCAAGATTTGTGAATTACTATTGTATTGGCAAATTTGATAGAATTTTCGATTCGATTGGAGAACTGATAACATTCCCACGGGATTCGAGACTTCGAAGCCGTGATTCCATCCATAATTCGATTGATAAGTGTAGAAAATAGAGTCAGCTGTTTCACTGAATTTCATTATGAGTCCCTGTTGAGCCAGGCTTATTGCAGGGATACAAACTTCCTTCAATTTCAATGATGTTTTCTATGTCTTTCGTTCAATATCCCAAGTTTCTCTTTTTTCAGTGTCTAACACTTCTCGCTGCAACTGATTCCAAAGTTATCATTCATACTTTATTCCGAAAACAAATTTGTCACAATTTGGAATGCAATCTTCTCAGTCAATACAAGCGTCAAAGCTGCATCCTATGTAAAATAAATGTAGCTCGAAGAAGAATCAAGAAATTGATTGATTATGGTCTGGAAACAATTTCAACCATCGAAGAAGGCGTTGGAGTTATTTGTTCTCAAATCAAGGACCAACGGGTAAGGACACAATTTAGACTTTAGTCAGCTTGACTCTTCCACCGGTTTTCCCCAAAAATAATAAAACTTTATGAAGATCTCTATTTCAAAAACAAATACTTAAGGATTTCAATCCTATGGCAATGAATGTGCCGGTGGTGTTTCCTATCGATGAGCAATCGTACTTTCTCTTTTTCTGTGCTAGGAGTTTCTTTATTATTTGATCAGTGTTGTGGTATTTTCCCAGGCAATTTGCAACCAAGAATTTTTTTGTAAAGTCGATTTTACCAGACTTGGATTGGTTCTAGTTCTTCTTATTTAGACATTGTCTTACTTTGAAGATATGGGATCAGTAAGAACATGAAACGACAGCTACTCTGGAATCACTTTGAAATGAAGAGACCGAAGAGACTTCAGTGCCCTGAGAAATATAGCACCTGTACCATTCTATAAATTGGTCAAAACAAAGAAAAACTTGAACAAACCGTTTGTCTTTATCTTTGCTTTCTTTCGCTACACTCTGGCGCTGGATTATCAATTGCATTATTCTGTTTATAAACCTATTTACGATGAACTTTCGAAAGTGGCAACTTTTTCCTTGCTTATCCGGTATTTGCAATCCAGGCAAAACCTGTTTCAACAGTTTGCCCGAATCATCAAAACTCAGCTTTGATGCCTTATAAAATATGCATACAAAAATACTGAATACTACAGGACTTAGAAGATATTTTTATTTTGTGGTCCACAGGTCATGATAACAACTTCTTTTTTCTTTTTCAGTGCGACCAATTCTTAGCAGCCCAACGTCAATTCATGGAGGCTGTAAAATCAGTTGCTAGTCAAGACAAACTTTGCAAACATATGGGATTTTGTAATTAGAAATCAGTCAAGCACCATGTTTTGTGTTACAGGGTGTCTTAAAATAATTATGCCTTGTTTGTGTAGCTACTGTGGAAGAGCTGTATTTTCAATTATCTTGGCTTTTTCACAGTTGCATAGGTCAGGCTTCAACTTAGAATTTGAGACCTTGTTTGAGTCAATCTGATGAGTGGTTGCTGATTTATGGTAGAGAAAAGTCAAAATTAGTGGTCGCTTCAAAAGCAGCACCTATTTTCTCCAGCAATGTCAAAATGAATTCAGTTTCAAAGAAGGGTTCTAACATCGTATTAAAATTTTCATTACGTTTTTTAAAAGAAAGAAAGTACTGCCCTATGAAGAGAAAACATTGCTAACCCTTTGAAAATTTGGGAAAAAATTTTAAGACGATGCTAGAACCCTTTCTTTGGAAACTTACTTTATTCTGTTTTTGAAGCGACTGTTACTTTGCCTTTCCTCTGCCATTAATCAGCAGCCACATGTCAGATTGACTCAAAAAAGAACTCAAAATCTAAGTTGAAGTCTGACCTAAGCAACTGCGTAAAAACTGAGACGATTGAATCTACAGCTCCTCCACAGCACCCACACAAACAGGCCACAATTTTGTTGGGACACCCTGTATGTAATAATTTGTTATGTAATATAAGCTGTTTTATGTAGTTTTTAATGATGTTTTTAACATTACTATTATTTATGATAAATCTATGTTTTTGCATCTTGCACAAATATTTTGACAATATTCTGTTTGTCTTTCCCAGCTGTTGCTACCACTTTTGGTTTATAGTTTATTTTACTGTTAAAACTTTGCAACCTGATCCAAGTTAGTCCAAGATCAAAATGACATATGTATGAAAATTGATCCCTTAGCAAATAGCCAAATTTGGACATCATATGAGTTCTAGCATCTAAATTGCAAATGATGGAAAATGGTCTTTCCTACGTTTTAAAGTGTTGTATTTTGACTTCCTATAGTTTTATTCAAAACAATTTCATAAGCCGCACAGAAAATTTCATTTCTTGAAAGCTTTGGCAATAAATTTGACAAAAAGTTTGGGAAAGTAATTTGCAACATAGATTTGTAGGCCTTAATCAGCTCTAATTTCAAGAGATATTTGATAATGATACAAAATAATGATTCATTAAAAGTGGTAATCTTTAAGTTCTACTTTTTATCCCAAATGTTTTTCTCAAAGTACAGTCTTAATTTATTTGCCTCAGCTGCCATTTCTTCATGACTTCTTGCTTTCCATTGTCTTGGTGCATCTTCTTTTTGAAAGTCATCTGCAACAGTTTCTAATTCTTTGTCATGTTCGTCTAGCTGTTTGTACAAGAGAAAATATGTCACTAAAGATTTCTTCTAGCTTCTTTGAAACCATTTACATTAGAATATACAATATCTGAATGAGAAAGATTTCTTGAAAATATTTACTATTTTAGCCAAGTGTTTAATATGGAGTTTTAAAAGCTTTACCTTTTTGTAAATATCATCATTATTTCCAAAGTCCCCTTTATGTCTTGGCAAAATATGCACATGGATATGCTAGAAACAAAAGAATTTTTCAGTTTCCAGGTAATAAACAGTTAATTCTTTGATCAACAAAATCTAGATAGGAACAAATGGAATTCAAAGCTGAGAAGAAATGAAGACACTTACAGGGACTGTCTGACCGGCTTCAGGACCATCCTGAAAAACAATTCAAATTTTACAAATTCAAGAACTGTACCGAGGAAGTGAAGAAAAACAGACAAATATATAATCAATAACATATTTCCTCTGTCAAATCAATAAAAAATTCAACAAAGGTAGTCAGTGTCAGAAAATGTAAGTTAATTGAATTTTCTGCTCTGTGATGCCTGGAAGTATGAATTATTTCACTGCTGTAAATTAGATCATCCTTCAAGTCTCCATAAAATTCTTTATTGAACAGGAATTGTAGAAATTTAGAAACCTGAATTGCAATTGATAATGAAGTTGCATTAAATTCTTCTTTGACAACATTTGAAACCATCTGAGTGCTGACAAATAAATCTGCTACTTCTTCTTGATTCAGATCACTAAATCTTGCTGCTTCTCTTATTGATGAAACAAGAACATCTGCAAAATTTGATCAAGGTGTATCAACCTGATTTCAAGAAATGTTGACCCACAAAATTATATTTTTTCAGATGAAGATCAACCCTTGTACAGCTATTCTACCAAGCTCAGCACAGCTAATGAAGTTCTGTATAAAATTTGTTGTTTTCATAATTTCACCATCAATCAATAAAAATCTCATCTGCAAACTGTGTCAAAAAAGGAAACATAAAAGAAAAAATCACATAGTCATTGAAACTGAGATTACAAAACTGTTCTAGAATCCCTAAAGTTCTGCATGAATTCCCAAATTTTTTAATAATCACAAATCAGTCTACTTTTTAGCATTTCATTTGTCTGTTTGTTAATTTCACTTCAGTAGAGACTTAATTATATCTTCATGTTCTTTGGAGTAGGCTGCAGTACTTAGTAAAGTTGCCTAAATGTGAAAGTTTTTAAGTTGCCTTCATGAAAACTTTCCCAGTCAAGTCTACGTCTGCAAATCGCAGAAGTTTGGTATTGATGGGCCGAAGCAACATTTTCCTAAAAAAAACAACGTATTTCAACTGTTCCCATATTTGAAACACAAAATTATGAAAGGATACGACCAGGTACAACTGGCTTAATATTTACAAATGCAAAAGACAACTTCGACTTGAAGAAAACAACGCCCTCATGAATTAGATGTTGGCCAAACTTGAAGCTGTGAAGCTTGCCAGCCGCCATTACTGCAGCATGAGCCGGTCGAGTTTCAATTCGAAGAAATTTGCTCCTACGCAGAAGTGCCTCACATTTAATGATAAAGATTCACATTCTAAAATTTTGATGGTTTCAAATGTTTTTGAAGTTTCAAAGCACTCTGATGTCGAGCAGTTTGATGAAAATTTTAAATAGTGATCCTCTTTATCATGTGAAGATAGTTTTAAGAGTAAAAATTATTCAGATACTTCTCTCTGTATCCGAATAGATGATTGTCCTGCACCCCGTGATATTTGTAAACAAAGAGGCCTGGGTACGAGACAGCTGCTGTCGCAGGGAGGCTGGTAACGAAGGTGATGTTGTGTTCTTCCACACATCGATGGATGGCGGCAAATGTTTTTCTGAAAAGAGAAAGCCCTCGTTTAAAATCATTTTGCTGAAGGCAAAGGATCATCAAGAAACGAGCAAAGGAGTCTAGGAATTATAAAAGGTAACAAAGCAATAACAAATCGCATTTTTAAACGGGTAGTTCTAGCTTTAGGTTGCCAAAGACTTGTTCAAACAATGGAGCTGCCAAGCTGACTGTTTTTGGTTAGGCCTATCATCTCAGAAAACTGATAGGCGTTTGAAATTGGTGACAGCTTTAAAACTCGTTTTGTAAAATCTTTCGAAGATAGTCAGTAAAGTCCATTTATTATGACAGTTTGAAGAATGGCACTTCCGCAACCAGCAGTCCCAGGTCAAATATCAATTTATGGTGCTGGAAAAAGAAAAGAAATTTACAAATTTGATGCACCATGGAGTCTGTATGGAATGAACTGGAGTGTGAGACCAGACAAAAGATTTAGATTGGCTTTGGGAAGTTTTGTTGAAGAGTACAGCAACAAAGTACAAATCGTACAGCTTGATGAAGATAGTGCAGAATTCACAACTAGGGCAACCTTTGATCATCCATACCCTACAACAAAGATAATTTGGATTCCAGACAGCAAAGGCGTGTACCCAGATCTTGTTGCAACATCAGGGGACTATTTGCGGGTATGGAGAGTGGGATCAGAAGAAGTGAGACTGGAATCTTTGTTGAACAATAACAAGAACTCGGATTATTGTGCTCCTTTGACATCGTTTGATTGGAATGAAATTGATCCAAATATTCTTGGAACATCAAGCATTGATACAACATGTACCATTTGGGGATTAGAGACTGGGCAACCTATTGGTAGAGTTCAGGGTCATGTAAAGACACAACTTATTGCCCATGATAAAGAAGTGTATGATATTGCATTCAGCCGTGCTTGTGGTGGCCGAGATCTGTTTGCATCGGTTGGAGCAGATGGATCGGTCAGAATGTTTGATCTTAGACATTTAGAACATTCTACCATTATTTATGAAGATCCGCAGCACAACTCACTTCTCAGATTATCATGGAACAAGCAAGATCCAAATTATTTGGCCACTTTTGGGTTGGACAGTTTTGAGGTTATTATTCTAGATATGAGAGTTCCTTGTACCCCAGTTGCAAGACTGAGCAATCACAGGGCATCAATAAATGGCATTGCTTGGGCACCACATTCTTCATGCCATATTTGCACTGCAGGAGATGACCAACAAGCTTTGATCTGGGACATCCAACAAATGCCAAGTGCTATTGAAGACCCAATTTTGGCATACACAGCAGAAGGAGAAATCAACCAGATTCAATGGGCTTCAAATCAGCCAGACTGGATTGCTATTTGCTATGGCAATCATCTTGAAATACTCCGGGTTTGAGGGATTTTCTTTGTTCAAACTTATGCAGAAAAGGATATATATATATATAAAACTGTTTTTACGATTGATCACTGAAACAGTTGAAAGGAAGCAGCTGGAGAGGCTCTTCGTTGTTGAGAAAAGAACAGTTTTTTTTATAGTGCATCTGCTGGAAGAGACCATTGCAAATGCATTGATATGTATGTTTACTGCTAAGAGTAAACAATGTAAATAGAGTGCTGAAAAAGAGGGTAATAGAGAAACTTTGATCTACTCATGCCATAAAGATATGCACATTGTAATCATTGCTAGGAGTAAGCCTAGCAATACAAGGGATGGAAAGTATACATGCAAAATCTAGAACAAAGGCAAATACTTAGATCGATGTGGTGTTATGGGATTATAGTCAGTCTAAGCTTTGACCATTAATCTCCAAATATTGCAATAATCCTTAGCCCCATTGAAGGAGCATGTATGCAAGTATCAGGAACAAGTTTGTGGAAATTTTATTGAATTTTCAATTCCATTCTGTAGCTTTTCATTATTACAGGGAAAGAAGACTAGAATAGGAGGTACTTTATGTGTGACATGTCTTAATGTGATTCAAAAGTGGCATCATAAGTTAAAATCAGAAATGATACACTAAAGTTGGTAGAAAAGAAGGTAGAAAAGAACGTAGAAAGTTGTATGAATGAACTGTTTGAAAGACGAGATATTTAGAACATGGAGACCTTTCTGACTTATATTCAGAAATCTAGAAACTGCTGAGTAGCAAATTTTTGATTGTTATTTTGTAGACCCATTCTTCTTTTGGATAATGCAACTTCTTCTTGGCTTTAAACTTGCATGTTGATTCTGCAACATGTTGAGCAGGAAAAACATAAAAATTATCATGCCTTATCATTTGACTTTGTGAATAAGCCTGTGGTCAACTTTAAAGAGGACCAGGCTTATTCATGTAAACTTTCTCTCATTTAAGCACTCCACTGGAGCCTCTAAAATTGATAAGGTTCCTGGGTGTTAGAGGTTTTATGATGATCATCTTCAAGTCTTATTGGATGACAAAACAATGGAACAGCTTTCCAGTGATATGAGGCTTTTCATCGATGTTCCAGCCGCAGTTTTTGGAATGTACAATTCATGTGCCGATTATGTCTCCAAAGGGACCACATGGGGATGGAAATATAAAACTGTGTCCAGCAAGTGTTCATTATTTTTTCATACAATCTGTATGAGAAAAATTGCGATACTGGTGCTTCTGATATACATCCTTTTGTTCTATATTTTGGGAACAATCAACAACTGTTGAAGTTCTGTTCAAACTTGAGAAAATTTATCAGATGCTACAGGTTGCTAAGAATTAATCTTGAGAATTTCTCTTGAAAGACTTAAGGCTCACCTGATATCAATTTTTAATGGCAGCCTGCAGTGTATTTTAATAATGATTGAAAAGAAAGGTTTGTATTTAAATGGACACACAAGTCAAACTAGAAGACACTACATGCCTGGCATCCCATTAACGTGACTTTGTGATAAGAATTCTTGTCCATATGAAAGACTGTAAATTTTTCTAAACAAGAGTTCATAAAAAACTATAAATCTTCTTTAGAATCTTATGAATTCTTGAGAATTCTTGGACAGGGAAACCATGTTAATGTGTCCAGGAGTTATTCTGTAGGCCATATACCATCCGACTGGACAGGGGCTCACTTTCATCAAAATGCCATCTCATTGGACCACTAACTAGAAATAGATGTTGCATGAGACCTCAGGAGATCATAATCGATTGCTCCCCCAAGAAAACGATGTTTTATAGCATTTGGACAAATTTGATAAGCAATTATCAGTTTAAGAGGAAAAAACTAAAGTGTCTCAAATACCTTTATGGCCCATTTTTAGATCCTCTAGAAGGTTTTACTGTCTTTAAAGAATCCTTCGAGATTGATTATATATACGTTTCTTAGTCCTTTTAGGACTTTTATTGCGAGCGACGAAGGAGCGAGATTACTATAGTGATCCAGCCAACCTTCTGTGATGTCCACGCATATGTTTATTGTATTGCTTTGTTACTTCTGATTATCTATTACCGCTGGTTAGTTTAAATTGAAAGATTCGCTGGCCACATTTCCTTTGTCACTACAGTTTGATTGTGAACGTGTTTGTCTTCGTGAACAATGATCAATAGTCATGATATTCTTTTGTCTGCCAAGGCCTGCCAAGATACTGTGATGGCGATCGGGCCTATCCCAGAGAAGGGGCGACTAAATTGAACTTCCCTTACGTTTCATGAGACACAGGCAATAAGTTTGTGCACCTTCACACTACTTTCAGATCTTCCATCGACACATTTCGCTACTTCGTTTGGCCATAAAAAGACTAAGATACCAAACACGGCGTAAATAACTGTAAGACGGACAAGATTCAACTTCACCCAACGAAACGAAGCTTGGCTTGGTATGAGCCCTGACCCTGAGCGGCGTGTGGTATCGATACGAAACATTCACAAATGCTGCACAACAATGATATCGACGTCATTCAGTGTTTACATGCAATCACATTTTCAACAGGATTAAGTCAACACAATAAGCAATAATCTGTTGAACCTGCGTTCCATACCCTCCTTTACCTTCATAAAACATGGAATACGGAATAATGGAACGAACAATTCCACTTCAAGGGGACAGCAGAACATTCATTTACGAATTTAGTGTGGCTTTATCTGAGTTCACAAATATGAAAGAGTGCGAGCAGTTGATAACTTATAGTTACTTCTAGTTTATTAGCACTACAGTACAATCACTACTGGCACTGCTGGGTTCTCCTGGGCACGCTCCTTCGCAGCATCTGTTAGCCAAACTGTCAAAATGAAAAATTCTAAAAATTTCATTGTAGCCGCCAGCTTATTATTTCACAGGCAATCAGGCTTTCCGATACAGCATTTTACCACAAAAAGACAAATTTATTCGCCTGTATTGAGAGGCAGCTATCTTTGTTTAGCGCAAAAACAATTGATTTTGAAAAGGATTGATTTAGAATACTCAAATGGCAGGTAACCGCTTTGTCTTTTCCTCCCCCTCGATTGGTTGCTTAGGCCATTTAAGTACTTCTGTGTAATTCGTGCGGCCTTCAGCCGTAACCGCCGACCGTATTTTTTGAAAATCATCGTTGCCAACTTCGTTGCGAGAGATCCAGAGATTTTCTGGCGATATTCTGTGAGTAATGCTTCCTAGAATAGAAATGCAACCTTTGAAAATTATTGCGAGTAAATTTTCTAAATGGCACCCTAAATAAACAATAACGATATACTTTACACCTGCTCATTCAATCAAGTTTTGGCACTTTGTACACTCAGAAGTGTGAAAATCTCCTCTTCTCGGGAGCAAGGGCGAATTTTGCAAAACAAAGGATGCATATAAAAGAGAAAGAGATTTAGCAGCCCCGACAATGTATTTCACCATGATTTCACACCTGTACAACCAACCACAATTTTTGGCACTTTGTACACCCAGATGTGTGATTTCTACCTCTCGAGAGCAAGACAAAGGATAAATATCTAATTAAAATAAAACGATTCGGCAGCCTCTAGAATAGATGTCACACCTTCTGTTCAGCCAGAAGGCAAATTATTTTCCTTATCAGAAACATAAATGTTTTGTTTTACAAATATCTTCCTTGCTAATCTCACCTCACACCTTCCTGAGCAACTAAAGACTCAGCTCACTGTACGTATAAGAAACTAAGAATTTGGGCCAGAAAATGAAAGTTTCTTAATTTAGCAGATTTTGAGTACTCAGAGTTTCTCACGAGTTTCTTGAACATTCCAAAACTAATTAGTTGATAGTTTCGCTATTTGCCTGAACTGATATATGCCAATGTTTAGACTTTACAACTAAATAGTTTCTTAAGTTATATTTTCTCAGTACTGGATTTTCTTGATTTTTTTGGCGATCTGAGAGTTGAATTTCTTACAAGCAGTTGCCTAGCATAAATTCTTCCAAATTTGTGAGACATAGTTTTTGTTTCATAAGAAATACATGCAGAAGTTGTTTTCAATGTCACTTGGTCATAAGATTTAGTTCATTTTTGTTTTCATTCTTAGTTCATTAGATATAATTAATGTTTCTAGATTTAGCGAAATTGGCTTGAAACTTAATGTTCCTCTGTCGCCGTTGATAAAATAGAAGTTATTTAGAAATTAAAGCGAAAATTTCCCGCAATGGCCGCTCACAGTTTATAAATCACAGTATGAACAAGGGAAGTCTGCCGACTCTGCAGGAAGGCAGAATCCTTCTCCAATTGCAATACCATTTACTTCCAACTGCATGTTTAGAACATTTTTTCAACATGGTCGCACAGTTGTTTACCTTTCGTCGGCCATCGCGGCTCTAAAAGCAGGCCGGCCATTCCAGCCATCTTCAAATAGGGAGAAAACGCCGCCATCATTCGCATGGTCCTTGTTTACAGAAATAGATCTGCCAATCATACTTAGAACCATTTGCTAATCAGGGGGTAGATGCTGCATTTGGTTAACGGACAAGAGAAGAAATAAAAGAAATCAGCAATGTGCTGCATGCTTTGATTGTTCGGCTGCTATTCAATTTCACAATTTCTGAAATTATCTTGTTCTTGTTGCAGATGAACGTTTTCCACTAATCTCTTCTTTTTTGGGAGAGTATACAATGTTTCAGTTTTAGTATCCATAGGAACTGAGTAGTTTACCATAGATTTTGCGTGCAAATTTTAGCTTCTTAATCGCTGCAGATCAATTTCAACGAATACACGTAGTTCTTTCTATAAGAAACCGTTTATAAGAGGGTCGACTGGGAGCACACTCTTGTATGAGAACCGAGAAAATATAAATTGAGAAGCTATTCATTTTGGTGAAGAAAGTCCAGAATAGCATCATTCTGTTTTCACTTTCCTGTATAGAATCACTTGGAAGGTACTTGAGTAATAATGGGACAGCGCAAAATTCATTATAACACATGGCCGGTGGAGAAGAAAAATTGTTGCAAAAAAATCTTCTCGCCCCGTCGGAAATCATTGCAAAAAAATACAATTGCCCAGTCACCTTTTCCTTAAAAATTGCATCTGCCACCTAGCCGTGGCTATTCATGAACAACATATGTTGTGTAGTACTATAGTACCACCCATGAATTAGCCAAAGACCATAAGAAAGGCAGTTCATCGCTATAAGAGTCTTTGCCAATGACTGATGAATCCTCCTTGCAAGGAACTAACAATGAAATTTGGCTTCATTTATACACATCTTTGCATGCATTTCTCAATTTGCATAATTCACAATTTTGTCCTCAAGGTGAGCCACTTGTATTTAAAAGTTCATCCTATCTTGAGCTCATAGAAAAAGTTACTGCCCCGTTCAAGCCCGTTCATATTTGCTTAATAAAAAGTGTTGACCCAGTTGTGTACAAGCTCAGAAAAAAGTTTTTGCCCCGTTACGTTTTGCACCGGCCATGTTATAAAATAAATTTTGCACTGTCCCTAATATCTAGAGTCTTGGAAAAACTTTTATTTGAAATGTTCAGGATGGCACAGGAAGTAAACATGAATGTTAAAGAACCAAGGAACTCCTGGAAACTCTGAGCTGTCAAACCTCAAATCTGATCTGTTGTTTTGTAGTACAGACTCAAATTCTTACTTTCTTACAAAAATACATGTGACAAGTGATAATTGTTCTTGTGTGCTGAAACTTGGGGCATGCAAAAACAGGAAGGTAACCAAGAATAGTTTCAGCATCACCCCCCCTAACAAATAGATAATGGTCCTTTGTTTCTTTGCAGTGGGCATGCGAAGTCGGCCTGCATTCAAATCATGGACAAATCAGAAAAGTAAGGAAGATTTCTAACTGAACTACAGTCTTACTTCCACTCAAATTAACCAAATTTGATTATTACAGCATTTTGCAATAATCTAGTTGTTTATTGGGAGTGAAAGAGGACGTCGAAGAAAAGCTACGAAACGAAGAAGACCGCGTCTTTGTCAAGGCCTCTCAGATGTGTTACCGGCGCACAAGTCAATCAACACAAGATAAATGAAAGCACGAGAAGTCTTGATTAAGTGAATAAAATTACATAAAGATGTGTGTTAAAAAGATCGATATATACTGGTGGGTTCGAGGACAATTTAAAAGAGTCAAGCTTGGATTTTCATACGCAAGTCGCAGCGACTTCACCAATCCTAAGGTATGTGTGTATAAACAAAGGATAATCTCACTCGAGGATCTTAGCCAGGCCGCTGCTGAGTTGTACAGCATTTTTAAACCGCATCTAATTTGCTATGTTATGTTTAACTTATTTCACTTCACAGATGTACACATTGTTCGTTTGTTTATTGGGGTTTATCAGCTGAAGTTCATTTGCTGGGATTTTATATGTTGAAATATAGGGTACCAATGACTGCAAAAGTTTGGCCAGCTCCAACTATCTCAGTGTTTGGCCGCAAACCAGCGGCTGCTGTGTTTTTACAGCATTTTGAAACCGCATATGGTTTGCGATTTTATATTTAGATTATTTCACTGCACAGATGTACGCATTGTCCGTTTGTTTTATCGAATTAATTAGCTGAAATTCATTTGCAGGATCTTAAATGTTGAAAATATACTGAGACAGCTTTTGGGTAGGCCAGACGGCCGCAACTCTGCTGATGTCTCGGTTTGTGCAATGTTTAGCTTCAGTGCACGCGTGTCCATAAAATTGGCCGCTGTGTAAATATAGCTGGAAATATTGAGGAAGATATCATAATAGTTGTACAGTTAGGGTACCTTCCATGCTACGTAAGAGGCTCTAATTAGAATAATGTTAGAGGCAGACTAGTTTCTGGGGTTTCGGGCTATTAAAGGTGTGGTAATTGTCACTAAGGCATTTACAATATCCAGGGAAAGTACTGATGTGCTTTGAAGATTTATGAGGTTTTCGGCCATGGGTCACGACACGAGCAAAAGTATGCTAGAACATGAGTCCCATCAAACTGATGACCAATGCAATACAGCACTGTGGAGGAGTGATGTCGATCATGGGCCGTGAAAAATCATTTTTTGATATTTAAAGTATTGATTTTTTTACTCCCAAACTTGCAAATTGATTTTTTTATGTTTTTAAGTGCAAAATGCAATTGGTAAAAGTGCAGTTATGCAGAAAATGTAATGATCAAAGAATGCATGAATTATGATGAACCTTAAGTTAAGAAGTGGAGAGCTCATCAAGTCTGCAACCCCTTCTCGTGACACTCAAGTGGCAGGGCTCTACCTGAAATCAAACCCTGTCCACCTGTTGCGGCTGCAGAGTCAGATGATTTCTCCACTTCACCACAAGACCTTTCTAAAGAAGAGTGAAAGACCAAATGGTATTCATAGCGGAAGCCCCCTATCGGATTTCTGGCTTCAAGTCCCCAGGGCATATTTCAGTGGGCTCCAGGCTCCCAAAGGCAAAATTGCTATGTCCCAGGGCTCCATTGCATCCTTTTAGGGCTCTAGGGGCTCCATCTCTCAAAATTTGAGAAAACCACAATGGGAAGTGTTAGGGCTCCGGGCTCCAAGCTTTCAAAATGGCAGGCTCCAGGGCTCCAGCGACCCCCCCCCCTTTGGGGGCCTCATAGAGATTGGGCATGTGAGTTTGTATCCAAATTCAAAGTCTTGGGCATGGACAAGATAAAGGAATACCAGTCTTCGTGCATGCATGTTGTGCCCTGTAAAAACAGAGATATCCATTTATCCATTTTCTGCACACACTATAGCTCACTAACAATGGCTCATATGTCTTTTTCAGTTTCTTCATCCATGCCAGGGACACTCACATGTATTTGCTCAAAGACTATGCCCCCCCCCGCCCTGGGAATCTGACAGTAAATTTTACCCATGATGGGACATTTAACAACACTGGGACCTCTTGTAGTGTACAGTCACAGAGAAAAAGCATCTTCTCAGTGCCAGCTACAGGACATGTTTACTTCTCTGGCCCCCTGGGCATGTACCGAAACAATTTTGTTGACCCCTGTGTTCAGGGGGTATTCATGATAGGAACTGAAAAGGCATTAGACACTGAAAAGGGCAGAAGTTTATTGAACGTAGGCAATAAGAAAATAAAGAAGTCTTGTTATGCAAACTAGACATCTTATCAAATATGCAAATAGGTCTGTGTAGAGATCAATGATCTAAACTTGCCAAGGTGATTCATCCACAAATCTAGATTCCAATATTGCAGAATGCAATTTACACAGAGTGCTGCAAAATTATTGTGCCGCCTATTTGTAGCTGCTATGGAGGTGCTGTAGATTTAATTGCCTCCGTTTTACACAGTGGCATTGATAAAGCTTCATCTTAGATTTTGAGACCCTTTCTTGAGTAAATATGACAATTGGTCATTGATTTTTGGCAGAGGAAAGGGAAGATAAGTGGCTGTGTCAAGAGCAGCATGTCTCTTAATTTCCAGCAATGTCAGAGGGAAGATCAGTGGCTGCCCAAAGAGCAGCAGTTGTCTTAGTATCCAGCAATGTCGAAATGGAGTAGATCTTTAGAGAAGGTTCCAGCATTGGCTTCAAAAGCATACCTGTTCCTAATACAAATTTTCTGAAAAGGGATACAACCTTAAGTTCTTGTAAATCAGTACCGTTCCTTATACCAAAATTGTTAAAGTTGATACCGTTTTTTATACAAATATCTGGGAAATTGGTACCCATCCCTATGGCACATCCCTGTACCCAAAATACAAGAAGTGCACCCTTAGGTTCAAGTTAAAAGCCTTGTACACCACCTTCAACAAAATCCGTCTGTTTTGAAGAAAAATCCATCCAAAGTCTGAGAAAAATCCTTGTTATGAAAAAACCTGCCACACTTTTCTGAAAAGAACCAGTGACCCTTCCTGAATAGCACCAGCCTTAATTCCCAGGTGTGTTTGGGAACTTAGCATCATGCACTTACTATTATCAGTTAATCTTTCTGCATCAAAATCTCATTCCCCTCCCTCTAACCCCTGTGGATGAAGGTTGCCACAAGAGAACTCTTGTGTGGCCTGCTCAGTAAGATATTGTTCTCAGTATCAAAGCAAATAAACAAAATAATTGTATAGGCAAACAAAACATTGCTGTTGTTGTTCTTTCTATGTTTGCATTTCAGCTATCTTATCTGTGCATGTGTTGTTTTTGATAGCATGGCACTCTCAATGAACTAGTGAGCAGATATCTTTAGTTATTTGCATTCCTTTGTGATAAAAATCTCAATGTTTTTGAAAAGGTGGTGATGAATATTTTTATGAGTAAGTGTTAGTTATTCATTGTCTCTAGGATCACAAATCAAAATATGTTTTTAGACTTCAAAATGCTATCTAAAGTTGATGTTGTCAGATAACTATTTTTATCAGCCACAGTGGATAGTTGGCATGAAGTTGATTCAGACTGCTCACAGGAAATTTCACTTCAGCTAAACAGCTGTATCACACTGTTGAATTAGAACATGTTGAACCTTGAGCAATGCTGATACCTTTATTGTATGAATGAAATGTTTATTCAATAAACCATCTCACAGGTAAAATCTTTGGCTCCCAAAAAGTACTCAGTGAGGATGTAAATTACCAAAAAGCAGTTATCAAACCTATTACAAAGTATCCCCTTTCATCTGTTTTGTCAATGATCTTTATGTATTTAAAGATGATGAATTGCTTGTTTTCATTTTAAGGCATAAAGTGACCGATCAAAACCTTATATTCTGAGCTGGTATCTTTGTGACAACTTTTATTGTCCAAAATTTTTTGATTTTGATGTATCTCCCTTTCTCTTTACACAGTTCAAATGGTTCCCAAAAATCATTCTTGTCATTCTACGAAGTTTGTTTGCGTTATACACAGTCGCCTTTGCAGTAGCAAGTGGTCTAGAATCCGAAGCACCATTCCTGCAACACTTGCCATTATTTGCACAAGCACTTGGTGCGTTGTACTTTTTTGTGAGTGCTGTTTGCACAGAAGTCTCATTCTTCAGAAAAATCAGACGGTTTAGCACTCATCGGGAAGCATTTTTCACAAGTGCAAACAAGAAACGGATGCACAAAAGCCCAACTTTGGAGACTATTTCAGATGCCGAGCAACCATTTGCAAGTGAGACTGACATACCAGAAAGGCTGATAGAGGCATCATTCCAGCCTGTTTATAAAGAGACTACACAATCACAGGAAGCAAAATTGATGAATCTGTTTTGGTATCATAAGATGCAGTGGATCTTGTATGATTTGGCAGTAAGTCTCAATTTTACATTCACCATTTTCGCACTTATATACAACCCTGATAAAATATTCCAGCAAAAATCAAATGGCCAGTTATTGCGCATCCATACATATGGCGCAACATCCACTTTTTTGTTTATTGATTTCCTTGTTAATGCTATCCCCATACGTGTGATTCATATCATTTACCCCCTGGGTTTGAATGCTGTATATCTACTCATTGCACTGACATACACAAAACTCAAGAAAGATGCTCATGTCAAAGTCATCCCAGAACTGAACTGTCAACACAATGACTGTTTAGGGGTAACAGCTATGATCTTATGTAGTGGTGCATTCCTTGTCCACATAACGCTGAGCCTTGTAAAATGTTTGCTGAACTATGCTGCAAAGTTTCCAAGACCCAAAGAGAGGAAGACGTCATCTCGATCATCAAGGCAACCTTCAAGAAAGATCTCAAGAGCAAGTCGCAATTCTGATTCAACACAGATGACATCATTAGAGGGATATAGGACATATGCCAGTAAAGCATGATGATGATGATAATGATGATGATGAAATGCTGTTAACTTCTCAACAGTTAAAGTAACAAATTGGGATGGTTATGGTGAGAAATGGGAGGTAGAGTTCCTCACACAAACGTCTGTTTGAGATCTGTCTGAATTTTCACAAGCGATGGCCTTTTTGGCAGCTACTCATATTTTATCTCCTCATAGGCTTATTAGTTGTTTCCTGTATTTGCCATGCTTGTGTGCCATCCTTGTCGGTCCCTGCCAATGCCCATCAAACCTGTTCATGACTGTGTGTACTAAGTCAATTAAAACCAAGGGCATAGAGAGGGATAGTGAGTTGACTAGCCAAGATTGCCGTTAGTTCCTGCCAATGCCCATCAGATCTGTTCATGACTGTGTGGATGTGCATCTTTGGTTGAAAATGTAATGGGGAGGGGGGTGAGAATGAAATTTAATTTCATTCTCACCCCCCCCCTCCCCATTAGTGAAGGTATGAATGTATGTAGTTACGCTTTTGAAGATGTCTTTATGAAGTAACAGTAGAATTTTTTGGGTTTTGAGAAGTGACAATAGGGCTTTTGGCTGTTCTACAAGAGAATCTGGATTGAGCTGTGAATTTGTATTCATCTCAGTGACAACTTTTTTGTGAGCCAAGCAGTGTTCAAACTAGGGTTCACACTTAAAGCCAGTGGCGGCGCCATGGGGGGGACTGGGGGACTTGTCCCCCCCCAAATCCCAAAGTTGGCAAAAATTGTCAAAGAAAAATAGCATAAGATTAGTTGGGTATACCTTTAGATTGAAAAATTACGTCAAAATCCCCCCATTTCTCTCAGATTTTTCAGAGCTGGCGTCGCCACTGCTTAAAGCGTCACTCAAAGCGTCACTCTTGACGCAATTTGGATAAAACTGAAGCATTGTGACACGTTGCCAAAGTGACACATAGCATCAATTACACTTCATTGCACCAAGCAACAAGCAGGACACATAAATTTCTTTGGACAAAGCCTATCTCATCTCCTCAACGAACAACTAAAACATACGAAAATTCAGTCACCTCACAATCGGCCTCTGAACCAAACAAATATATTTCCCGAGGAAGATATTTAGATATATCCTTCTTGTTTCGATATATACTCATTTTTGCGCATAATAACCATTTCTAGCATGTATAATATTCAAGCTAGTTACCTGGGTTTTAGAGTAACTTTTGCAGCTTACCTTGTTTCATGACTTGACCGACCGAACACAGGTTTCTCTCTGTCTGCAATCGCTAGTCGCTTTGAATTGCACACTCAAAAGTTTCTTGGGCTATTGTGTCAAAGAATCGGTCGTTGTTACACCGAGCTGCATTGCACAAGAGGTCCTATGTTACTCGTATTCGAAAATTTGTCAGAGTTCTACAAATTCTCAAGGAGATCGCTTGATGCAGACTTTTCCGTTGAATAGCTAGAAGCCCTATTAAGAGTACTGTGAAATGGTGAGCTGTTAGTTAGTGAATGTTTTACGTTGTAATGTTATGTTTTCAGTGATGTCCTTGAAAATGAAGTAGTTTTCGAGAGTCTTGCCACCTTAAATTGACAGTTGAAAGTACTGTAAGGTTTGAATGTTTGGAACGATAGAGTTCAGTTTTTAGTTGTGGCTTTAATGAAGTGAAGCAATTGTTTTAGAATAATTTGCATACTTTTGAGTGATAATTGAGAGCTCTTAGTAGGTTACATTTTAAGTAGGAAATGTAAACTGGACTTAGGAAAGTACTATCAGTCTGCCGCTGGACAGTTGTGTTTGATATAGTCTTACAATAGAGTAACTAAATGGGGTTCGCTCCTACATCTGGAACTCAAATTGTTTGATCTTAGGCAAAGATTCATATAATTACTTCCTCGGGATTAAAAACTGTAGAGGCTTACTTGTCAGACAACTTAAAGGGCATATGTCGCGATAGCAGGTGGTAAATACAACAAAGAAGTTTGGAGTGGAATTCTATTGTTTCGTGACACTTTATTTATGCTTCGTGAATTTTTACTGCAGTAAAAATTCAGCCTCGATTCTGTGCTTTGTACTGAACAAAAGAGATAATTGTATTGCATTAGCCAATCAGGCTCACGACACATGCTCTTTAAAATCATTTTAGCGCAACAGCACTTACAGTTTTATCACCTGAAGTTAGCAGAGAACACATTGAATATTTAAATAACGGGTTCTTTCCGAGCGCAGAAAATAGACACATTTTGCCAGTTGATGAGAGCCTGAGACCTCCTTCACGTTGCATCCCAAGCTTATCTATAAACACTTACAATGCTAGAAGCAAGATATTGTTTCAAGCACACTTTGATCTTATCAGTCTGCAAAAAGTATCTTTAAGGCGCATTGTGCAGAGACTTGAAAGAGTGTTGTCAATATATCGTCGTTAATTATGAATATTGTCGACAGATTTGAGATTCACATCAGGCATGCCTGGAGTTTTAAGCTTGGCGTGGGACATGAGTCATTCTATAAGTAGTCTGTTCGATTTCAAATCCAGCAAAGTCTAAAAGTCCAAATATTGTATTTCTTGCTCGACAGCAGTCTGCTGTCCTAGTTTTGTTGACAAACTCATCATTTTTAACGAGGCCAAAAGCAAATTTTTGGAATATTACCGCGGCTCGATTTAGATTTGAACCCAGTGCTTCCGGTTGGAAATTAGTAAAACTGTGAATTTTAACTTTGTAAATAATTGATTAACGTATGGATGATAGATATCTTCAGTAGATTAAGATCGAAAACTTTCGGACAGAAACGTTTCGGAAAAACAACTTTGGACAAAAAACTTTCGGACGCTTTTTTCCGAATTTCGGACAAAATACTTTTGCACGGACATGACATGAAAAAACGAGCATGATACCAAAATATATGTTAAAAATAATTTTGATTTTATCACAAATATCAACTTACAGTAGGTACATGGTGATCATCATATCTACAAAGAAATTGGAATGTTATATTGGTTTAATTAAGCAATGAATGGTAAAACCAGCTGTAGACCAAATTAAAGGTGCTGCCATACGTGAACTGTTTTCAAGAAATGCTTCAAGGAACCAGGCTTTAGGCAAAAGATTCAAGAAACCTAAGCAGTGCTTGCAAAACATTGATTAATTAACATGATTTATTAGGTTTTTGAGTGCTTTTCTATTTCAAGGAATTTAAAACTTTGGCACAAGAAACTTTCGGACATCATCAGATTTCGAACAATTAAACTTTCGGACAAAACTTTGTCCGAAAGTTTGATCGTCCGAAAGTTTTCGATTTTAATGTAGCAATAGCTCAATTTGTATGGTACAAGGTACAGTAAAGTAACCCACATGGATTGAAACTGCGCATCAAGAGCCTCTGCGAGTTATGCACCTTATTTCCTTCGGTGCCAGAGCGTTAATAAAAAGATATGAGGCTCTGGCACCTAGGGCAGCACCTTATATGTAAGAACCATTATACATGCTGTTTCAGAAGATATGCAACCCAATTGTAATTTGAAATCTTAAAAAAACTGCCAAAATTTGAGTACATGTAATAGATACCATCTGAAAGTACAATCTTTCTTCTTTATAATGATGTGCAGTTTGGTTACATTAATGGAATTATTTATTATGAAATTGAATTTTCTTTATGTGTGACCAATTTCAAATGCACTATCCTGCTAAAGCAAAATCAATCCCCTTTTTCTGGCAAAAATTATGAAAAAAATTTTCGTCAAAATATTTCTGGCCGAGAAGCACTCGAGGTGAAGCCTTGAACGAAGGAAAAGAGAGAGTACAATTTCAACCTCATGACATCTATTTGTAGATAATGATAAAATATGCTCGCACAAAGGTGGAGTATCGTCTATGTAAATGTCCAGTCACTGTCCGGCATCTAAAATTGGTCATACTTACCAAAACGTGAATGAAATGATGAAAAATTCAATTAATCCACCAAACCTGGATATCATTGGAAAGAAGATAGATTGTACTTTCACATGGTATGCCTCAAATTGATTCAAATCTTATAACTTCCCAAAGAAAATACAAATGAAAGTGTGTTGCGTTTTCTCTGAAACACCTTGTATAAATGCAGAAGAACCAACTGCAAAATCTACAGGGCGCTGCCACAAATACCCCAAAACTAAACTTGAGGTGGACGAGAAATCTTGCCAGCTTCTCAGATTAATCAGTTAAGTGTAGGTATTACGGTAATAAGCCACTTTGTTTCTCACACTGACTGTTGTTTGCAGAATATTCAGTATTTAGAAAAACTCTATACTAATAAATAGTTTAGTATGATCTATGACAGATTGAGGAAAATCCCTCTGTTTTGAACAAATACCACAAAAATTAAAATGTATCTCTGTTCGGCAAAAACCATTTTATTATTCATGACATAATCATAATCATAATCATAAACTCATTTACAGTTGGTTTGGTATTAGTAGCTAACAACAGCTAATTTACACCAACTATCTACAAAATATACAGTATAACAGAATATATAAAACCCAAAATTAAGTGCAAATGTAGCACGTGCAGATGTTGCCATCCCAGCAACGTATTTCTTGTTTGAATTTCACGAGAGAAGTTGTCAATTTTAGGTCATCACTAAGAGCATTCCACAACAGACTCCCTCTAAAGGACAGGGAATTTATTCCGTAGCGTTGAGAACTCACCGAGGGGAGCTTGCATAGTTCCTTAGTCCGAAGGTTGTAGGGAACATCTTTCTTGACAAAAAATCCCACATGTACTCAGGATTGAGATGGTTCATTGATTTGTAGATCTCCACCATGAGGTTTTGTGGAGATCTACAAATCAATGAACCATCTCAATAAAACAACAAAATACATGACCCGGTGCGGTCAAGAGAGCTCTGTGGCTTTAGAAATCCTTGGTAGAGAGGGGTAAGGAGGGGGTCTCGATGTCCTGTTTGGTTTTGTATTGACTGAATGCAGAGAAAAATGATTGTTAATGTAAATAGATATATTCTTGTTTGTAACCATGTGTAGGCTCATTTAATACTGATGCGAAGGGAAAATCTTATAATCGCTGCTATTGCTTCTACTTGGTAGACTTAGTACACGAGACGCTTTTGTTGCACTGAACTGAATAAGCATATCCCACTCAAAATAGGTGTCAACTGAGAAATTTCCTGAAACAATGCTTATTAGCGAGTTAAAGAGTTATGTGTTAGTGACCTTGCTTGGACGGAGATCTCATCTAAAATTGTAGTGACATCAAGCCAACAAACAGATTCGTGTAGTAAGTCTATCTGCTTGCTGTAAACTCTGAAAGAACTCGTAAAACATGTTCCTCAAAGAGAGCAATTTAGCAAATGTGTAGTACTTATCTTAGCCTGCCCAACGAGTATGTAACAGCTTACTGTAACTAGTTTAGTAGTTCAAAGGGATCAGTGACGTCCCGGGCAGATACTTGGTCTACGAACATTCGGGGAGGTGCCGCTGGGAAATCTGAAAAGCTACGCTATCCGGGAGCCAAATTTCTGAAAGTGATGTCCAGTTTGTTATGCTTAATTTATGTTTAATCTGCGATGCTTAATTTTTTGGGACACCCTGTACATCAAGGAAATGTTTCACAGAATTATTCACCCATTTCATGATTATAGGAATCAAACAGCCAAATCGTGTCTCAATCTCCCATATTGATTAATCGAAGATGTTTAATGCCTTCATTTACGATCTTTTTGAACTGGAGAATGTTCATCTTCGATCCGATAAACTCCATCTTCATCCAAACCACCTATCTTCCTATTTTGTTCTAGAATAGACCTTTTTAGCTATTCTAAAAAGAAACTGAATCGAACAGTATTTTGATACATTTTGTAGACTTTTCGAGTGTTTACAATAGTGATAAAAGCTCTAACGCCACACGATCGAACCTCTTGCATAAAAATGTATAGATATATCGCTCGATCCAGGCCCTTTTGCTGAATAGCTAAGAGTCTATTAAAGATTGACTGAAAAATATTTTTGTGAGAAACAATGTCAAAAACTTGCACTTACCAATAATTTGTGCCATTTTCTAGCAAGCCCATCCTTCAACGATCACTGCCGTTCTGGAGGGGGACATGGCCCCTTTTGACGGTTTCCATGTATGTTTAACGTGCTGTTTAGAATAGATACGGTAGTGATCCACTGTAAATTAGCCTGCGTGGTTTCTTTCCAGACTGACTGGTTTCTTTTCAGAGAGGTTTCTCCTCCAGTAGAGTCTGCGAGTCAGCGACACAAAGCTAGTCTGCTGATATCAGCAAAGGCATATTTTGATTCCGATGGCGTGTGCTTAAAAAATCCTAGCCAAACAAATCCTATTGTGTTGGGGTATTTTGATTACCTTATTTTTAATCCTATTTATGACCGCCCTATTGAATCTAATTCAATAAGAAGAATTACGAGAATTCCTTGAACATGTTTATCGATCAATTAAACTAAAAGAGAACAATAGAGGTCTTTTTCCACCAACGAGGTTTGGTTCCTCGAGCCAGGGACCACACGTGACTATGGACATGCTTTGTATTGCTGATGCGCAGACTCTACTGGAGGAGGAACCCCACTTCTCTTGAGTGAATCACTAGAGTCTGTACGCAGGCTACTGTAAATCAGAATTGATTGTAAATTGCACTTAATGCGAATGTATTCGTTTGTTAGTGCCTCGTGTAATATAGAATATACATATATGAATATATACCCCATCATATGCTGCGTTGCTCCTTCCCTATGTCGATCAATCTGCCTCCGCAAGCGAAGGTTTTGTAATAACTTTAAGTGTCAAGACTGATGGTACAGTTCATTCATTTCATTTCATTTTAAAGGACATATGTTACGCTAGCAATTGGTTAATACAACAAAGAAGTATGGAGTGGAATTACATTGTTTTGTGACCTTTAATTTCTGTTTCACGAATTTTCATTGCAATGAAAATTCAGCTTTGATCCAGGGCTTTGTAATAAACAATATAGAGAATTGTATCCTATGAACCAATCAGGTTCATGACATATATACTTTAGATTCTTCAGGCACGGTGGCCACGTTAGACGTACAGGACTGATTTACTGTGGGCCGTGCATGTACATAAAAACAAATGTTAAGATAGTCCCACAATAAGAACTGCGTAATCCTATTTACAAGAAGAAGCTAATGAAGAATTAAAGTAATGGTATTTATAGCATTGGCTTGCTCCAAGTCTATTCCATGGTATATTAGCACTAAGAAATATGATTACTTTACGGGGGCCTAAACCACGAAGAGGACGCTGCAAAGGAAAGGCGAAGGAGAAGGAAACAGAGAAGGAAAGAAAATTCCGTTTCCTTCTCCTTCATTTTTTCCTTCGCAGCGTCCTCTTCGTAATTTACGCCCCCACAGAGGTAATTATTGATATACCATGGAATAGGCTCAGAGCAAGTCTATATATAGCATCCACTGCCCCGGTACAGTGGAAACATCGTCTAAAACACTGTACCGGAACAACTTCAGATCCGTAAGTAAAGTATGCTGGATCAAGGGGGGGGGGACTTGACTCGGGGAGTGGCAGCGGTATGTGGTAAGCCTTTATCAATTAAAATATCCTGTATCATAATATTCTAATAATAATAATAATGTTTTGCCAAGGCTCTTTGGGTTCCCCCCAAGGATTCTTTGATTTAGAACAGCAAAAAAGATCTATTAATGACCCTTCCGTAACAAATTTATAGTGGATCAAAACAGTTGTGCAGTCAGTATATCCTTCATAATCATCATCGAAGAATAACCGCAAAAAACACAAGCGATTCAAGAGTAATTAATTCTTCTCAATTCTATTGTTTATTGTCATTGTCAAGCTATTGTTTACATAAACGTTATCACTGTTTAAACTCAACTTTTATTATGTTTGATAAAACCATACTCTAGTAACCATAATTAATAATTTCTTTGAGGATTTTGAGGTGGGGGGGGGGGGGAGTAGATAATAGGGACCTTTAGCAACTAGGACGGCAACTGCAACGACAACGCAAATGTGCCTTTTTTTCCGAACTTCAGTTTGAAAAGAATATTTGTTTTCCGTTCGAATTTGCTTCCCTTGAGAGTCTTTAAAATTGTCCTTTCAATTGCACAACTTGGAAATCCTATTTCCAACGTGCTGTTCTTCAGATCTGGATCTTTAAAGTGAAACTCAGTCGTTTTAAATCTGAATTATCAAGGAAAAAGAAGGTTCCAAAGTATTTAGGCGAAGAAGGAAATTTTGTCTCGTCTTATTTATATTTAGAACATGTGAAAGTAACGTGGAAAATTATGCTCAGTTTGTATCATACAAGATGACGTTCCGGCTGGCGTTGCCGTCCTCGCTGCTAAAGGTCCCTAATATGTTCACTGTACGGCTATGTGCCGCCGACATTGGTGGGTTTCAGGGCCCAAAATTCTCTAAATAATGGTCCTTCCTCGGCAGGTTTTTCCTTAAACATGGGTAGCTTTGGCTGAAATTCTCCAAAAATTATATTTCCGCCCAAATTCATCATAAAAGTGGGTGTGAAGGCACATCGTGGTAATCAGCAGAGGGTAGATTTCGGAGAACCGGGCGGCAGACCCCGTCCATCCACAAGTCATGTACCTCCTGGGAGTCTGAAGATGTAAACTTAGGTAAATTGGATATGAATAGATATTGTAACAATGGCGACCTTTCGTCTTATGTTCAAAGAGAGAAAAGGTTTTGTAACTGAGTTTGTGTCGAAAAGGAAGGAGAATTTTCTGAGACAGAGCAGTCAACTCTCCAACTTCACTTAACGATTTGGTAGCCTCAAGAATAATTTTTCTACCCTCTTGCGCAATTTTTTCCCCTTTCTGTTTATTTTGACTGGATTGAGTCCACTCGAAGGTGTGAAATTTATTCTTTATAATTTATTCTTTGGAAGCGTAAATCAAAACTATGAAAAGAAATGCGTTGCCAGCAAGCCATATTTTCTTTAGCCATTTCGCATCCTTAGGAGATAAATAACTCGAAACCTATTTATGTAAAAATTCCAGCTTTTCGTTCAAGGTTAAGTTTTGATTATCAATATTTTCCAAAGAATGTTCGTGTTCTGTTAACTAATCTAAAGAAGAATGCGTTCCATGGTTTTGTTGCATTCATTAAATAAATTGTTTTTAGATGCCTTTCTCCTGTTGTGCAATAGACCCCATTGTTTCATTGTTTTTGATATTCTATAGTTCCCATTGTTTCATCGTTGTTGTTCTTCTATAGAACCCCTTGTTTCATTGTTGCATCCCATTGTTCTTTGGAAGAGATTATTTCATTGATTTTCTTGATGGCGTTGGAGATCGTTTCATTTTTGGCGTTGAAGGATGTTGCAATGTTTTCAAATTTTGTTGTTGTTGTTGTGGTTTTGTTACTTGCTCTGGCTCCAGTATTTCTTTGACCCAAAGCGAATTATCATAAGCAGGACATTTACCCCCTAATTCTTTCGGGAGGATTTCAGCATCGAATTCAGCTTGAAATCTGCTCAGGTCCCCATCATGGATGAATATTCTTCTCGCAGTTTTTTGTTTGATTTTCGTCAATGGGTCCACCATTTTCCATAATAATTTGAAATGCCATGGAGGATTCAGTAGATGTATCGCGCTCAGTCGAAATGGGAAATTACCCTGAAATGTAAAATTAAACTTTTAGAATTGATTGTGCTGTGATACGAAACATTTTAGCGTGGCACTGTTGAAATACCTAAAAATTCCTCTCATTGTGTGTATTGCAATATACGATTACGCTGAAGATGGTGGCAAGGAACTTTTTACCAAGATGCTTTGCGTTCTTTAATTGAATTTATGCAGTGCTTCTTGGTGAAAAGTTCCTCGCCGCCATCTTTAGCGTAATCATCTATTGTGCAAAGATAGACGTTAAATTCAGTTCATATTACTTTGCTCACATCTTACGCACTGTAGCGGTTACCGTTTGGACTCATCAGCGCTCCACAAACATTCTGATTTATGTGTGATTGTTACAGGTAACTTTCCAGTGACTGCCGCTAGAGCTTCTATCACCATGGTGATCATTCGAAAATTCTACAAAATGTTTTGATTGAAACTCTTGAGGAGTTGTTAGATACCTAAAATCTATTAGAGCAGAGTTTGAACTGAAAGCTCCTCCGTAACTTCTTCTATCCAGTGCAAATGATGGGTTTAAACTTTTCGAAAACAATTTTAAATCAGCTGACATCTACATGTCGCATATTAACAATTCTTCATATATGCAAGATGGCATTTAGCTACTTAGTCTGGAATATAGCTACAACCTGGTGAATGGTGCTGTTTAGAATAACATAGTATTTGAAATTCAAATCCGTGCTTCTAACAGTTATACTCTCAGCTGAGTGTGTTTTTTGAAATAACATTTAGGTCAGAGAATTTCATCACTAACTAGTTTATCCACCGTTGCAAGACAAACCATCGTCTAATCGCATGAATACGAAATGATTTCGCGGCAGACCGACAATCCTCTATAAACGATTTCAAGCCTTAGCTTTCTAAAATCCTTGTTAAATTGCTCAAGAATACGAATTCCTTTTTGTTAAATCAGATTTCGCGGTCTTTATTACGAACCATATGTTGCTAAGAAATCATAAAAGATTTAAACTTATAATCCTTTAGCTGCGATAAAATCCATTATTTTCATCAAGATAATTTCTACACCGAAAAAAGTGCGATTTCAGATCTACATACAAAGAAGTTTCCAATAATATGGACACGATTTCTCAATTTCTTGCGCAGACTTTTGGAAGCGAGTGGGATTTGAAAGGATGCCGAATCATTATCTTATCTCTTTATCTGGAAAGCAGCTCAGTTTTGCTTCGCTTTCACGTCTTCTAAAAAGAAAATTTTCTCTTATCTTATATTAAAGGGTATACGCCTTACAAGTGTATAGATTATTCCCTAATTCTATCGATAGGGTCTACTGGGATGAAAAGGGTAGGCTGGAGTAAAATGGGTAGTGTTGATCGCTGGAAATAGTTGACCCGCAACTGAGAAATCAGTATTCATTATGTCGAGGAGGGTAGTTTGAGAGGCTCTTGCTAGAGGAAAACTCTGGACAATGATTTTGGCAATATTTATCCAAACTTTTCATCCAAGCCATCCCATCTTATCCAACACTTAGCCATTTTTACGTCCAGTAGACCCTGATCTGAATCTTCATGCTGTTTGGAAAAGTTGGAGATGAGGCATTTTATAAATTTGCCTGTAATTTGACAACGATTCGACTGATTTTGCGAAATTAAATTTTCTTGTCTACATATTACCAATCAAAGCCTTGAGAGTTACAGGCTTTTCAAACCTGTAAGCTTATTTTTCATTTATGACGTTTCAAACACGGACCGTTAGCTATTCTACAAAGGAGCCTGGATTGAGTGATATTTACATATATTTTATGCTAGTGATTATATTAGTAAGGGGTCTGTAGGATGCCTGAGTCCCACAAAACCGCCAAAATGTGTGCTCTGACCCGTCAACTGTGAGCTTTTTTCTCTGATAAACTGCAACGATCAGTCTTCTTTTCAGGAAAGCTATTTTTTGTGAGAATGAAGCAAGAATCCCAAGGAAATGTATGTGAATCTACGATTTTGTGATTTGTGATTTTGTGAAAACCCTAGGTTCTTTTATGCGGGTTTTTACTGTAGTTCACATTCGAAAATTCTTAAATACAGGGTGTTTAAAAAAAATGCAACCCACTTTCACTCGACTTTCTTTAGGTAATGATAAGATTTGAATCAATTTGAGGCATGCCATCTTACCTACATACCGAGACTACAGTAAATTTGATCCCATAAAGTTTCGTAGTGACCTTCAAAGCAACTTAGCTAAGGACAACGAAGAATATTCAGTATTTGAAAATTTTAATTCTGTAGTCGAAGAAGTGCTGAATAACCATGTACCTTTAAAACAAAAATATTTACGTGCAAACGATGCACCTTTCATGACAAAAACCTTGAGAAAGGCAATTATGCTTCGTACGCAGTTACGTAATAGATTAAACAGGCATAATACCTCTGAAAATCGGAAGGCTTTTAAAAAACAACGAAACAAGTGTGTGAAAATCTTGCGGCAGGCAAAAAGATCGTATTATGGAAATCTGGATATGAACTCTGTTACTGACAATAAGAAATTTTGGAGAACTGTAAAGCCACTTTTCACTGACAAGGTACAAACCTCCTCGAGTATCACACTCGTTGAAAATGAAAAGTTAATTACCAATGACAATGAAATAGCTGAGATCTTTAATGAATTTTTCACTAATATTACAAAGACAATTGATATTGCCCCTAGTGAATGCACAGTTGTTCCGACAGACCACTTGTTGGACCCTGTTGAAATTGCTGTTGAGAAATTTAAATATCATCCCAGCATTCAAAAGATTAAGGATAAAGTAAAACATAACTCATATTTTGACTTCCAACCAGTTATCATGAAGGCAGTCATTGATCAGTTATCGAGTCTAAATCCAAAAAAAGCATCTACAGTTAAAAGTATTCCTGCTAGGATATTGAAAGAAAATCAAGACATATTTGCACCGCTGCTGACGAAAATTTTTAATAATTCATTGCTCCAGAAAATATTTCCTGAAGATCTAAAGTTAGGAGACATAACATCACTATTTAAAAATGATGAAGCCACAAAAAAGCGAAACTATCGACCTATCACAGTTCTGTCTGCTTTAGCAAAGGTCTTTGAACGACTTCTATATAGCCAGATGGTTGACTTTGCCGATACATTTTTAGTTCCCTACCTATGTGGCTTTCGGAAAGGTTTCAATACGCAGCATGCTTTATTAAGATTAATGGATACTTGCAAGAATTCCCTAGACAAAAAAGGAGTGGCTGGTGCTTTACTAATGGATCTATCAAAAGCGTTTGATTGCATAAATCATGAGCTACTGATTGCGAAATTAAGCGCTTATGGATTTTGTAAAGATGCTCTGCTGATGATTTATAATTATTTGTCTGGTAGAAAACAGAGGGTCAAAGTTAATGGTTCATTCAGCACTTGGAGAGAAACCTTTGCAGGTGTGCCACAAGGATCAGTTCTTGGACCTCTTCTATTTAATATATACATCAACGATTTATTTTTCATGGTGACGGATACTGCAGTATGTAACTTTGCTGATGATACGACTATCTTTGCAGCTGACAGTCAATTGGAAAGAGTTTTAGAACGATTAGAAACTGATGCTCTTGTTTTATCAAGGTGGTTTCCAGAAAACTTTATGAAATTGAACGAAGGGAAATGTCATCTGCTAACTTTTGGGACAAAGCAAGACGATATAAAGATCACAATTGGAGAGGCTATTGTTGAAGAAAGCTCTGAGGAGAGATTGCTAGGAGTGACAATAGATAAAAATCTGAATTTTAAGAGTCACGTCTCGAATTTATGCAAAAGAGCTAGCCAAAAAATGCATGCACTTGCTAGAGTATCTCCTTTCATGGACCCTGATAAATTGCGTCTCCTAATGAACAGCTTTATAAAGTCGCAGTTCAGCTACTGCCCTTTAATTTGGATGTTCCACGACAGGGGTCTGAATTCAAAAGTGAATAAAATCCAAGAAAGAGCACTCAGAATTGTGTATAAAGACAGTCATGCTGACTACGAAACTTTGCTGAAATTAGATAATGCAGTATCCATTCACCAACGCAATCTACAGTACTTGATGATAGAAATATACAAAACCAAAAATAACTTAAATCCTAGTTTCATGAGTGAGATTTTCGAGGCAAGAGATGTACAATATGACTTGCGAAATAAGAATTCCCTTGGCATTCCAAATGCCAGGACAACTTCTTATGGAATAGAAACTGTGAGATATTTAGGCCAAAAACTGTGGCAAACATTACCTCACAGAATTAGAGAGTCCCAGTCGTTGACAGCTTTCAAAAAAGACTTAAGAACCCACAACATAGGATGTGACTGTAGATTGTGTAGAACCTTTATTTCTGGATTAGGTTTTATTTAGCTTGTAACATATGTATATTCATTTATTTAAATTTAGATATTACTTGTAGATAGTTGGCATTAATTAGCTTTTACGGAGCTATTGAATCAAGCCAACTTTAAACAAATTATTTATTATTATTATTATTATTATCTAAAAGTAAAATCTATCTTCTTTCCAATGATGTCCAGGTTGGCTGGATTAATTGAGTTTTGCATTGCTTAATTGACCTTTTCGTAAGTATGGCCTATTTTAGATGCCGGAAAGTATTAGGGCATTTACATAGAGGATAATCCACCTTTGTGAGAGCATATTCTATCATTATCTACAAATGGATCTTCATGAGGATGAAATTGTCTTTTTCCCTCCTCAAAGCATTACCTCAAGTGCCTCTAGGCCTGAAGCATTTTGAAAACATTTCTTTCATAATTTTTCTGGAAAAGGAATTAATTTTTCTTTTGCAGCATGCTACATTTGAAGTGACCATACTTTGAAAAATATCAATTTAATGATAAATAATTCTATTAATGTATCCAAACTGCATATCATAAGAAAGAAGAAAGATTTTACTTTCAGGTGGTATACATTACATCTACTCAAATTTTGTCAATTTGTTGAGATTTTAAATTATAGTTGTGTTGCGTTTTTTTCTGAAACACCCTGTATTGTATGTGTAAACATATTGTTCGATTCGGATGCTTTTTAGGACACCTAAAAGGTCTGTTGACTTTCATCTAAGCAAAGAGATTCATTGATAGTCTTACCTCAAATATTCCAATAATCTTTTCAATCATTGGTGCTCCAAGGCTTTTTGTCTGCAGCACACCAAGTTGTGAAAGATTACTAATAATGACAACTCCATTGATTTGTGTTTCCTCGCTTTCAAACAACTTCTCCAATGTGTAAACAAACACTCTTAACAGTTTCTCGAAATGAAACGGAAGACTCATATTCCATTTATTGAAATTAAATGTCATGATAACGCGTCCTTTTTTGTCCCTTTGGGGTAACACCCCAACAATTCCCTGTTCCATTGTCCTTTTTACATTCTTTCTCGTCAAATTTCTGAACACTTCAGGCTTATTTTCTCTAACATTGTAATATTTTTCAAGGAGTGCGTATGCCGCTTCAACATCAAATTTTCGACTCCTCAGAAATTTCAGTAAAAATGCATCGCTGTGTTCATCAAAGTTATTATCTTCTTGATGTATATCTATTTGTTGTCTAAACCCCCTGAGACAAGCTGCCTTTATTTCTGGGGTTTCCCCCAGTTCATAATACGCTTTCTGCATTGTCTGTGCCGGTATGTACCCATGACCCCCTAAAATTGGCCCATTAGGTTCAACACTTCCTTCCATCTCAAGAATTCCATTAACAGAAGCGGGGGCGTCCCCTGCTACATTCGGGAGCATTCTGCTAGGTGACAATTGGTTCCCATAAGATAAGTCACTACTTGACATTGATGAAGGCTGATCCAAATTTGGTCCAAGATTTCGTTGGTCATGAGAAGGGAAAGATGGTCCCATGGTCGATTGAAAACCGGTCGAGATTGTCGGCACCTCAGTTAAGTTATCTTGATGAAACGGACGACCATCCGGGGAAAACGTAGCCGGGGAGATACTTTGCTGATATTGGTTGAATTCACTTGCTGATAAATGTTGTTGGAAAGATTCAATATCATTAGAAGAATATTCAAGATACCCGCCTTGTTGGAATTCTTGCAGATCATCAGGCTGGTAACCAGGCAACGGTTTAAGTTCATTGTATTCATCGAATTGCATTGTGTTATATTCATAATGACCGTCATTTGGCATGTAGCCATTAAAATTATCTCCCTGCATTTCATCCCGCATTTCAGGACTATAATCTCCTTCGTACATCAATGCATTATTTCCTTGGTCTTCATGAACATCAAAAGAATAATTCTGTGATTTGAAATTTTGTTCATTCATATTGCTTTCTTTTTATTTATTTTGATTCTCAAATCGATTAACTTCTTTAAATTTTATTTTCTTGTTAAACTTCTTTAAACATATCTTATTAATGACTCAACTTGTTTTGAGCCCTTAACAATTTAAAGTTGCGAAGATTCTTAATAAACACGTTCGGCGACTCTTTACAGCAGCAACAGTTTCCCTCTTGGTGATGATAGCAACTCTTTACTATGAGTAATCCGTTCAACGCCTATCTACGGAAGCAGGACTTTCCTTTTGCTCTCAGTTCGGCCTGTAAAGAAATTCTCTTCTTTTTGAGCGATTCGTTCAGCTACTGTTTACGGCAGAACGGTCGTAACTACTGAGCCTTTGTCTCCAATGAATATTGTTTTTCTTCTATGTCATCTGCCAAATGCAGATGTTTTTATCTGCAACTCTATGCAATTTGGAATTGTATGCTCTTTGGAATTGTATCTAGATGACTATGTTGTGCTCCACGTACACCACGTATTCAACCTTTGCGTCCAATCAATATTGAGTCTCCTTCTTCCAGTTTTTTCTAAGACTGACTCTATCACTTGCAACCTTCTGTATTTAAACGATCGGCGTCTGTCTGTCGCTGTAGCAAAGATGTTTATGCAGATTTTCATCCGATATTCTGAACAGTAGACAAGGTTCAATTATCTTTTCGCTGCCTGGGGCATTCTGTATTGCAGTAATTACTTCAGCATCTGTCTATCGCTGCAGGTATTCGTCTGCACTTCTTGTTACTTTTGAAATTGCAAATCCGTTTTGCGCACCAAAAACAACTTCCCACAGCTTCAACGAGACAGAAACTGTTGTCGTTGAGTCTGTTACCCGTCTGTTACGATAGTTTGATCACTTTCCCAGGAATGTACGATTATACAGCGTTGCAAATAAGGTTTTTCCTACCGAGCGAGGAATTTTGATTGACCAGTTGCAGAAGTTTTCGTCGCTGTGAACAACAGGAGGTAGATGGTGAAATTCAGACAGAGTTCCAAAACCAACTACTTTCACCAAGCATGAGAGTTGAAACCAGACTATACCAGCTCAAACTTCCAAAGTTGGCAGCTGGTGTGATTGAAAATAGTATTGGCGTAGTTGCTATCCCGAACGGCAGAAAACTAGATGTGTATGAACAAAATATTTATGCAATAGAAGTTGCACTTTTCAAGTGTGGAACATTAGCAAGACAATTGCTTTCACTGAGCCAGGAAGCTAACACCAGATCGCAAATAGCACGGGTTTCCTAAGTGGGAGGGTAGTTAGTCAAGTAATCTCTGTTCAAGTGTAGGACACAAGGGTAATTGTTGACAGAGTTGTTGGAATAAGTGACTTGATGTAGGATATCATTTCACAAATGGTGCAATCCCCCCAACGAGAGAAGCCAGCTGATTACACAATATGATGAATTTATTCAATAATTTAGTTGCCTATTCCTAAATTGGCTTTCTTTGCTGAATTGTTTACATGTAAAATGCTCAGATTCTCGGCGATCAAAGAACTTTCTAGTCTTTATTTAATCTTCAACTGAGATTTCCATGCTTGCTGTGTATTTTGCACTTCTTTTGAAATCTCGATAAATCAGAATTTCCTATCTGCTTCTTAAAAGATACCGCAAACTTTAAAGACTGAAAATTTATAGGTCTTGCGACGCAGGTCTCAGTTTATGCCGCAAGTTTAATATGCTGCAAGATCAAATGCTTTGAATGCCAAAAACTTGAAATTCTTGCGACAAAATTGTCAGTTTAAATTCAACAACAATAAACAACATCTCAAGTTTGATATACCGTTAGCTCAAACTCTGTGAATGCCAAAAAGTTGAACTTCTTGTAATATATGCTCTCAAATCACACCTTTATTTATGATTGTTTGAGCAGCCTTGCAAAACTTGAATTTGTAACAATCCTTGTGAATTTCTAGCACTGTAGCAACACGATTTCACTCTTTTTATTCACGATAATCAAGCTAATCGTGTCTGATTCGAATTCTTTGTGATGTAGACACTTGATTTCAAACTTTATTTTGAAGCGGATCTTCCAGAAGAACCGAAGTCATATTCTTGTGTAGAAGATCACTGCTTAGTTAATCAGCAATGCAAACTAAGCTTACCTGAACACAAAGTAATTTTGAAGTCGTGGGATTTCGTAAGATCATGAAATGCTAGTTATGCGATTGAAGAAGATATTGGCGCGGTTGTTATCCCGAACCGCAGGAGACTAAATATGTTTGAACAAAGATGTTTATTGCGATCTCAAATTCAGATCGAATACAAGATTTTGTGTTGATGCCAATTGCTTTGAAATGTAGTTGTAAATCGGGAGGGTTTGCAGATATGTATGTCATGTGCAGGTATTTTGTGATGCGTGTTCTATCATGAATTATTCTGCATTTGTTTCACGTGATGACAGACAAAATTGTGCTACACCTTTAGTTCGATGTCGACGAAATATTCTGTCGTTTCTTTCTACGATCCTTGAAATTCACAATACTCGAATTATGTTCAGATCAATAACATTGCCTCTTCGACCAACGTGTGTCTTGTAATCTAACAAATAAAATGAAACTGAAGTCTTCTAAATATTCATTCTTGTGAAATTGAAATTGATTTGATGCGGGCGAAGTGTTACGTCTTTGTTTTTGCCTCTCCGATCTTTGAATCTCACAATGTTTAAATTCTCCTCATATCAGTAATATTGTACAAACCACCTTGTGTTGCCAGTCAGTCGTCCTAAAAGAGAAGAATTCAAATTCTGTGATCTTCTGTGAAAATACGAGATTAAAGCAGATTGGATTTCAAAGACATATTCTGCTTGCAACTTCTGCGATCTTCGACACTCAATAATGAATTCCAAGTCAGAAAATCAACAATATTTAATCAAAGATCTTGTGTTGATCGAGCCATCATTTTAAGAGAGAAGCATTCAGATTGTTTCGTCTTTGTCGAGCTATAAAATTAAAGCTGATTAGATGTCGATGAAATATTCTGCAGGCAGCCTCTGCAATCCTCGAATGTCGCAATATCGAAATCTCGAGCAAATCAACAATATTGCTTCAAAACGTTGTGTTGCTCAAGCAATCAACCCAAAAAGGAAGCACTCTTGATCTTTGTGAAATTATAGAATTAGCTGATTAGATGTCGATGAAATATTCAGCCGGCAGCTTCTCCAATCTTTGGATCTAAATCTCAATAAAATCAACAATGTTATATGACCAACGTCATCAACCTTGTGTTGACCATGCAAACACACGAAAATATAAATCCTCAAAGCTTTTCTGAAATTGAATGAAAACACACAGCTTAACGCCATAGATTCCTCGCAACTCAAATTCGTTTTTATAGCGTCGACTTCTGACCAAGTGTAAGATTCATAGCAAGTAACTTATTTACATAATACTTTGTAGTTATACCAATGTTTTTGTTTCAGAAACAATGACTTTAATATAAACAATACGCTTTCAAAAAAGTTTTCAATAATGTCACTTGAATATGAAATTTTCAGTTTGAATCAAAACTGCTTCCTTCTTTCAAGGTCACTTTGCATCTTCTACAAAATCGCATGCATTCAAATCAAATTTACAAAGCATAATAAATTCATAGGCAATGTTTGAAAAATTGAAGCTTTCGTTTATTCAACGAACTGCTAGGATTGTTGAGAAATGAGCCAGTCACAGCAGCAATTTGTTTGAAAATCTATTCATGTTCATATTCTTCTCATTACAAATTTTCTTGTCTTTATTCAACAATCCGCGCAACAGGTGTCCATGATTAGACATTTAATGCGTTCTTTTTCACTAAATACGTGTGTATTCTAATAATCCTCTCGAGATTAACTGAAGTTTCAGCAACAAAGTTAATGAAGGTGTTATTCATAGTCAAATATTCAAAACATTGAACTCATTCTTTTTAGCTAGCAATGTGAGGGTGAAGGTGAAGGTGAAGTTACAATTTTACAGCCAAGCCCTTGGATCACAAAGGTAGCTAAGTGCTAATCGAATCGATGACCTCTTGTCATGACGTTCAAGTAGTGGGGCTGTACTGGGTATCAAGTCCTGTCCACCTGACTTTTCTGGCCGCAGGGTCAGAGGATTACAACCCAACGCCACAACTTCACTGAAGCCATACGGAGTGTCCCAAAAAATTGTGCCCCGTTTGCATTGCTGCTGTGGAGGAGCCGTAGGTCCAATTATCTCGATTTTTACACAGATGCATAGATCAGGCCTCAACTTAGATTTTCAGACCTAAATTAGTCAATCTGACACGTGGTTGCTGATTTATGGCATAGAAAAGGCAAAATATGTGGTTGCATCAAAAACAGCAATTCTGTTGTTCTCAAGCAATGTCAAAATCTATTAAGTGTCCCTAGAAATAGTTCTGGCATGATATGAAAAGTTTTGCTAATAGTTTTAAAGAGTTAGCAGTGTTTTCTATTCATAAGAGAGCACTGTCTACCTTTCAAAAAACGTGGTAAAAATCTTGTTTTTTACAATGATAGAGTCCTCTCTTTGAAAACGTACTTTATTTTTATATTGTTGGAGAACAATAGAAGTGCTGTTTTTGATGCAACCACTCATTTTGACTTTTCTCTGCCATAAATCAGCAACCAATTCTCCAATTGACTCAAACAATAGCTCAAATTCTAAGTTTAAGCCTGGCCTATGCAACTGTGAAAAAACCGAGATGATTGAATCTACAGCTCCTCCACAGTAGCCACACAAACAGGGCGCAATTATTTTGGGAAACCCTGTACATTTAAAATAACTTAACAATGACAGTCATTAATATATCTATCAAGGCCAGATTGTCGACTGTTATATCTCGCAAAGATATATGTCTCTTTAGCTTGAAATTTTAAACTTACAGAAGGCTATCAGCAAGTTCTTAGAAGTCTATCGTCGCAATAGCACCAATTATTGTTCACTTGTACTTCAGGATGTTCTTTCAACTTCTGAAACCAAAATAGCAAAATTAGTTATTTTAAATGCAAAGTTGTGATCAGAGGAAACCGTCTCATTTTTTCTTTATCTCTCATGATTTTCATGTGACGTAAAGTGGTAGTGTTGAGACTGAAGGCTTCATAAAACAGCTGTGAAAAGGAGAACCCCAACACACTCCCCCCCCTTTCAGTACTTCTAAGCTGGATCCGAAACGTTAGGAACCCGTCAAGGCCGTCGGGCCAATGATTACCGACCCCATAAAAATGTGATGTGAATACAAAATGAATACCGATACATGAAAGAAATATGTTTGCTTTCGACAGCGTCGTTCTGAAATTTACCCTCAGCCACCTTCGATATTTTCATAAATTGCAAAAGAAATGATAGATTTTCTTAGAAGAGGCAAATCGACTGCTGATCGAGAACACAGGTTTTGTGTCTATCGAAAGACAACTTCAGCAAAGCGTCGTGTTGCTTTAAAGTGAGTAACTGACAGTTATTTCTCGCTTTTCGAGACGCGTAACTGTGTAATCAAAACTTTTTTTAGCTGATGACATCCCGACAAACAAGAAAATGTTTCATTCAGAGAAAGTGCTGAACACGATTTTTTGAGTCACCTATAAATAGAAACTCCTATTTACAACAATTCTTCTTTGGTCATGTTTAGATTCTGCAGGTGTAGAGAGATCTGCTTTCACCAAACTATTTGTAGAATCTTCCTATAGATCAGAGCAGAGATGCTCTCACCAGTTGGCCAGGGCCGGATCACTCAAAGATCTAAAAACAAACTAAATCAACCGTTCTGAAACAGTCAGCAATAGAATTCAAAAGCCAACGGCAAGCGAATCATGGACCAGAGTGGCACATAGAATTCTTGTCCCTATGCAAAACTCCTTACCAGCATTTGGCCAATTCATTCGTCTAAAACATAAGTGATTTTACGAAACAAATTTTTTGCATCTAAATTAGCATTTGACTGATAGAGTAACAGTTTAGCGTTCAATATGGGCCACACACTTTTTATTCCAATGCTTACCAACCATGTTAAATTTGTTTAACCCACCCAACTTAAAGACTTATCTGACGGTAAGCTTACAAGGGAACACCTTCTGGAACAGATTATGTTTCGAGGGCAGAACAGCCTGCAAATCATCGCATCAAGATATTAATAAATACTGCAATCTTGAAAGCCTTTCTTGATTTTTTAAATCCATTTCCAGAGAATATTGCAATGCTTTGGATTATGAGACTAAAAATCAGATTTATTTCAACCGTTTGAAGATTAAATTTCACTGATTTCTTATCCAATAAAGTGCAAAAAGCGGCTGACTGTAAATCCAATCGTGAAATATTGAAGAAAACAAAGTTAAAGAATTCCTGTTTGGAGCTGTCTTAACAGTTGAATTTGGCTTTATGGGACTGTCAAGGGAAACAAGCAATTGTTCGAGACAGCGGCTAATTTGAGATAACCAATTTTCCTTTTTATTGCTGTTTAAGAAGCCCACACTCCCAACACTCTCCCCCCTTTATATCAACACAATTATCATTGATAAATGACCACCCTGTATATTGAACTGTCGTCCCGTTTTCTTATTCAGCATGTCTGCGAATTATTCATGAAATTAGATCTGGATTATCGATTATATCATCTTTACTGTTGGTGTAACCCACTTTCCCAACACTCTCCCCCATTCCTTTAGGCAACACTGCTCTGACTAATAAACAAGAGCTTTGCACATTCAATAATTTCGTTCCATTTTCTCTTGCGTCATGTTTGCAAATAATTTATGAAATAAAATTTGTATTATCAATGATATCACCTTGACTGCTGGACATTCTGTATAATTTCCCCCTTTCTAACGAACAAAAACGCTACTGTGACTAATAAACGAGAGGTTTGTATATTAAACATCCCATTTTCTCATTTATCATATTTGCTAGCTGTTCATTCAGTTGGGTTATATGTGCTGTCTTATTTACTACTGAAGCAAAAACACACTCTCCCACCCTTCGAGCATATTCAACTTTCATCTTGTTTTCTCATTCATCATGTCTGCGAATTATTTATGAAATTAAATTTGGATTATCAACGATATCTTTCAATCTGATTTGTTTATAGAAAAAACTTCGAGTCAAAATTACTGTTTGCTTGTCGAAAAATCTAATTGAAAAATTCAAACCAGCTGCGAAGGCTAGCTTATTACAATATTAACAGAGAATCTTTGGAGACACGGCAAAACGGTTTAACCCTTAGATTTTTACAAGGAAACAGAAAGGTTAATAAGATTGGTCTCTTTCCTTGACTTCTTTCTTTAAACGGTGACCTTCTTCGTAAACTAGAGATGCGTTTCATTAGTGAACCTTAACCATAGGCAGTTCGGCATTATTGTTGTGCTGTCTAAACTAGCAATGAAACAATAATGATTCAATACTCACCCAAACGAAGCAATGTTTGCTTGTCGTCGCAACATCGTGTTCTGGTTAGGCCCGAGCTTCAAATTCTGAATCCCAACTAAACTGCAAGGATTCAGAATTTGAAGCTCGGGCTTAACTTGAACACGATTGTTATAACGGAATACAGACATTGCTTGGCTTGGAGTGTACTGAATCATTATTCTTTCACGGTTAGTTCAGACTTGCTAGTAATTCTTAGAATCCCAAGGCTGACAATTTTGTCCTCCCAAAAGCATGGCCTCTTTTAAGGAATGATAACTTGGGGGGGCAAGTTTCAAAAAGGGGACCTCATTTTTGATACAGAAATATTTCTCTTTATGAACTCCTTAGCAAAGCATGTATTTCTTACAAGGCATAAATTGTGCTAGAAGGCCCCTCGCTACTATTTGGCCGTTCATTTTTGTGTTCAGGATGGGGAGAGGATTTATGGATGGCCCAGGTTCAGAAAAAACATAGGCCTTTTGCACAGCGAGTTTTGAAAGGTACACCAAAGGCGCGTCCATCTAGGGGGGTCCGGGGGCATGCTCCCCTGGGAAAAATTTTTAAATCTTGGATGCTAGAATCGCTCTGGTAGCCATTTTTCTCCTCTAACCCAGTTATCAAATCAAACTGGCCATCCATTATGCACAAACTGTAGTACAGTCAATCAAATGTCACATATAGGCCAAGAAAGGCATTTCTTGAATAGAAACATGGACCAGCGAACCGGGTGAGCCAGAAAATATTCCCCACATCTGATAATTCAAGAGCACCAAGAGTGTCTGATGAATCGATATTTGCTTGATAGCCGAGAGTCGAGAAATTGAAGCATTTTTGTAAGTTTCTTTGTTTTTATGAGCACTGCACTGGAAAGATAAGCAAATGCGACTTCAATAAAGCATTGCGAAAGGGCCTGAAAAGGGGCCTAGGAGCAGCAAAAAGAAAAAAGGGACCATATACTAGGGGGGCAAAACACTGTGAAAAACTGTAACTGGGGGGGCAAGCAAGGGGGACTGGGGGGGCCCTGCAAAAGGAAAACGCTTGCCAAGTCATTGATGTAAAAGTCATTCATTGATGTAAGGCACAAAAGTTGGCAGTGATTTTAAGTCTGTTTTGAAGGTGTCTTGAAAGGATTTCTTGAGTAAGTCCCTTATAATTTTAGAACAGAGTGGCTGATTTCAATCAAGTAACTTTAAAATTTGTTTGAACATGTCCAGCATCAAATGATATACCGGGTGAGTCAAAAAAATGTATATGTGTTTGGCGGGCTGTCGAATAAAAAGTATCGGGGGGGGGGGCTGATATTCAAAAGTGAAATTCTAATCTGTCAATCAAAGGCTAACTTAGATGAGAAAATTTTGTTTTGTAAAGTCACTCGTGTTTTAGACCCAGAAGTTAGGAAAATGCCGGTAAACGGCAAGTTTGGGAATGAGGCTTCCACATTCCATTCTGATCCATGATTTGCTTGCTATCGAAATCAAAGTTCCATTTCTGAAACTGACAATGTAAATTTCATTCCTCATAAATCGTGGACCAGAATGGAATGTGGATTCTAGATTCCCATACAAAACTTTTATACCATAGCCCGCTAAGTGCGTAAAGTTTCTTTTGACTCACCCCCGGTAGTGCCAGCACTATCATCTCAATATCCAGAGAGCAGAGGCCTTTCAAACGGGGGTTGTGTCTCTTTTTGCTCACTCTTTACATCATCTTTAAAGTCTCCAACCACCACAACCTCGTTCCCAGGATGTTCTTACGTCATACGCTGATCACGAAGCCGAGCAACGAACTCACAGCCACCATGCTTTGTATCAATATAATCAAACATGGCGATCGAAAAGATAAACAAACTGATAGAATTGTCAAGTTATTGTATAGTTCATATCTAAGATATTAAACACAAAGATGAACTAGCACAATTTCTCATGTTTACGTTGAAAACCATGCAAATAGAATCTTTTAGTTTATCAAGCTGATGCAGGTTGGGAAACAGAATATCTTATGGTTTTTTGTGAGAAAGTAGGAAGCGATGAAAACGTTCTATTGATGCAATTCATATGTTTTATTGTCGAACATCATACAAGTGAATCAACTTCAAGCAGATTTCGTTTACTTTACGATATCTATTTTTGAATTAAAAGATACGTTAAGGCGCATTATATTGCAGAATTTATGTATATGTAAAGATGATTTGAAATACATGGTTAAGTATTTGAATGTTTTGGCTTTTGATGTTCGACAATATATTAATGTATACTGTACATATATCAAATATGTAATATACAGTATGCAGTGTGTTCATCTTTATACAGTATACAGTACGTAAAGAGAAATAATCATATAATATAAATCATATAGTATAAACATAGTATAAATACATATATTGTTTAGTATGTATGTACATTATGATATAGTATATTAATATAGTATAGATACATGTGTACGGTATATATCATTGATATAATATAGTAATGTATATGATAAATGGTATTAATGTATTTAATATACTGTATATTAAAATGATTACTGATGAAATACTTATCAACGTGAAAATCTGAACGTTTATACTCGTTCACTTGATTCTGAAGTCTTGATCGAAGTTAGTATTGGTAAATTATCAAGAAAGACTGTCAAGGAATTATAAAGGAAATTTCCTCACCTAATTGAATTTCAGACGAGTATCAACCCAAAATATCATGTTTACATATTCGAAAGTAAAATTTCAAATTCTTAATAATACAACTTGCAATATCACATTTGCCATTAAAATCTCATCTTTATTCTACCTGATTTTTATGCACATTGTCCGAGTCTCGTCACCTTCATTTTGCTTCCTGTATTCCTCAACTATTGAACAACGGAATGAAGTGGAATATAAGATGAGCCTCGTACTCTATGATATTCAACATTAATACTACAAATCTGTTGCTTAAAATAGCCACACACACACACACACAAACAATCAAGTTACATTTACCATTTGAAAACAAACTCACCATGAATCAGGATACCGCGCACAATTTAAACACAGTACAGGTCTTCACCTGGATCTGCTTTCTATTCTCTAGAAGACAGTCTTGTGTTGCATGCATCTATTCCACAATATCTGATCACTCTACGCGAGACTCTTCTGCCACGATCTGCTTACCATTCTGTAGAAAATTTCTTGCTTTCTAAAAGTCTATTTCTCGAATATTCAAACACGTTCCTCGACTCTATTCAGCTGTAGTCTGCCTTCTATTCTCCAGAAGCACTCTTGTATTTCACACGTTAAGCCCTCGACTCTTTATGAGTTAACCTAAACACAGGGTTGCCTCACAAGTTGTAGACGATTCAGTTTAAGCCAACGCTCATTGCAGTCTTTAAAGAGAATATTTGTGACGCACTATCTACTGCGTTGCACAACTATTAGTTATTTTTAATCATAAACGCAGGTTTTTTGCTCTACCCTTGAGTAAAAGAATCCAGCTTTGCCTCTCCTTTGATTTGCCCATGCTGACAGGGGGTTATGCTCTTTGGTAGTTGATTATTTTTTCTTTCACCTGCGAAGGAGTGACGTGCTGACAGGGGGTTATATGCTCTTTGAAAGCTGATTGTTTTTCTTGCACCTGCGAAGGAGTGACGTGTTTAAAGGGAATGGACATAGTCAAAAGCTTGCCCGAGCCAGGTTAAAAATTTAACGGAGTTTTATTGAGGGCATTGCTATGTTTATTGATTGAATATCAAAGACATTGAGATTCCCAGCAAGATATTTTGATGATAGGCCTTTTGGTGACGTGTCCAAGTCTTACCTCTGATCTTCGTGAGTGTGATGTCCTTCAGGTCCTATCTGTTGGGTATGAGAACTCTCTGATAATAAAGTTATGTCGATAGTATTGCCTGCGAAGAAGATGAGATCACTAGGAGGACGTTTGAAGATAGGCCATGTCATGACGTGTTCAAGTCTTGGCCGTAAGCTTCATGTGTTGGGCGGCGGAGGTGCGGGGGGGGGGGGGTACGGATCTCCCATTCCCCCCGTGGCTCCGCCACTGCATGTGTTTGATGTGCCCTTGAGTTTTATCTGCAGGGTTGTGAGAATTCTTTGATTCCGTGTGGGTTTGTAGTCTGCCGCGGGAAAGTAAGCCTGTTTGAAAGATCACTACGAAGCTGCGTCAGCAAAATTTTCCACCACTCGGTATTATGACGTAAAACAATTCAGAGCTTTGTTCTTATGTTTTAATGATATCCAGAATTGAATGACAATCGATTTCATGACAATTGATATTCTATCGGTTGGTCAACAAACAAGAACTTGTCTAAGTCTTCACAAGACGTCCGTTTTCTTGAATTGCCAGACAGATTTCAAGATTTTGTTGTTTGGAAATTATTGATGTGACATTATAATTGGGGATTTTGTTTACCATGCAGGCTTCCACGAGAAAGCCCTCACAGGCAGTCCCCCTGGGTATGCAAGGCCAGAGCCAGTGTTCTTGCTGCAAATTGAGCATTAAGGTTAAATTAGGCCAGAATTCGAAGTATTTCCCTGTTGAATCAAACGAGAAGCTTGGTCTCCAACAGTGCGAGAGTATTTTTCGCTATGTTTTTATCGCCGTTCCAATTCCAGTTTTTCCTAATGTGATTCAGGCTTGCACTGAAGCGATGAAGCGTGGGCATCAGTTGGCAGTAGCTACTTCTAGTAGAGTGCATTGAACTATGGTAGAGTGAGGCTGTGCTTTGTTCATTCATTGAATACTAAAGACTTTGAGACCACTAGAAAGATCAATTGAAGATAGGCCATTTTGTGACGTGTGCAAGAAGATATTCATGTGTCTGCCATGTTTTCAGATTATAACTGGCCTTGCTCTTGGTGATCAATTTGCTGAACAATTATAGAGAAAATGTTTTCTAGCTAATTAGAAAGATCATATCCTACAGAAACAGGGAAAATTATTAGACATCTTTGAAAACATGTAGTTCAAACTTATTCGCTGGATCCATGTTAACATCAAAAATTCTGCAGTTAAACTATTGCCTTAGATACTCAATTTGGTTTTGTGAAAGTCGGTTGTTTCGTCCTAAAGTTCGAATCGTTTTCTAAAAGTTTCCTCCCAAATTTCTTGACAAATTCTCTTATAACTTAAAAACAATGCAACCGATTTTGACAAACTAAAGCTTTTACCCTGGGTACCAGAGCCTAAAAAAATAACTGGTACCCAGGGTATAAAGCTTTGTATCTAAATAGTAGCTACACAAATATTGATGGTTATAGGAATTGGATGAACAATTTGAACGGTACAGGACTGCAAGCATTCAATAATTTTTTCTTTGACTCACCTTGTTCCTATCAATTTGGTTTGAAAAGGGCTTTGATCGCGTAAATCACCAGAAGTTGATCGATTGCTTGACAAAAACAAACATGAGGGATCGTGACATTACATTTATAAAGAATCTCTATTGGACACAAAAAGCTTATATCAAATTAGAAAATACAGTTAGTAACGACATAAAGATCAAGAGGGGAGTGCGCCAAGGGTGTGTTCTCTCACCAAGCCTGTTTAATCCCTATACTGAGCATATTTTTCGCAGTCTGGAAGACCTGGAGGGCGTTAACATCGGTGGAATGAATATAAACAATTTAAGATAAGCCGACGATACAGCCTTGTTAGCAGAGACATCAGAGGCATTACAGCATCTATTAGACACCCTCAACAACAAAGGCAAAGAATTTGGTATGAAAATTAATGTTAAGAAAACTAAGGTTATGACAGTAACAAGGACTAACGACATCACTCCGTACGTCATTGAAATTGACGGCACTCCTGTTGAAGAAGTAACATCCTATACCTACCTTGGACAACTGTTGAGCTCAAATGGAAAGAATGAAGATGACATCATACGAAGGATATCAATTGCAAGATCAACTTTTAACAAAATGAGATCAACCTTAACAAACAAGAGCATTTCATCTGAAACAAGAAAAAGAATCATGAGCTGCTACATCTGGTCCACATTGCTTTATGGTGCCGAGACATGGACGTTAACATCAGCCATGGTCAACCGTCTCGAGGCTTTCGAAATGTGGATATATCGCAGAATGTTAAAGATATCATGGACAGACAAAATGTCGAATAAGGAAGTGTTGAGGAGAGCCAATGCGAACAGGCAGCTAATGAAGACCATACAACAACGATCACTGCAATTTTTTGGACATCTGGTCCGAAGAAACAACATACACCGAGTTCTGATAGAGGGAAAGATTAATGGAAAGAGAGGAAGAGGAAGGCCAATAACGTCATGGGTCAATAATATTGTCAAATGGACTGGTCTCGATTATCCTAGTGTTGTGAGAACTGCACAGGATAGACATTGGTGGAGGGCTGTGTCATGTGACCCACTCACAGTGGATGGAACATAGAAGAAGAAGAAGTTCCTATCAAATAATGATAAGACCTAATCTACAAGCATCGTTAAAGCTTTTTCATTTCAAGATAACTAACTCATCATTCTCCCCTCCCAACATCGGGCATTCTTCTCGAAGTAATTCCCAGCATGTCCCCCGTATTTAAAGTAAACCTCTACTGGTCATGCGCAGCTGTTCACGTTGTCATAGCAACATCCAAGCCACATGGTTTACATACGGCTTCAATAATATACACCGAAGACGGAATCACAATAGAAAACTGCCGAATACCATTGTTAATTGTTTTGCATTACAAGAAAAGATTATTCCCCATCTTTCTCGCTGTTTATTTATTCTCTGCAGCAGGTAAATATCATTGAGAGAATAATTGGTTTTATTTTGCATTTTATGACCAGAAAATCATTATTAAAAGTGTCAAAGATGTTCAAATGAGCAAACTGATCTTTGCTGATAATTTTATTTATAACAACAATTGGTTTTCCGTCTTTCTCACTCTTTGTTTGTTTGTTCTCAGCAACAGGTCAAACTATCTAAAAGGTAAGCTTTAGGCCTATTTCAATTTTTATGATAAAAATCAGCCTAAAAATGTCAAAGACAGAAGAAAAATCGCACTGTTCTGATGTTGCCAAATTTATGACAACAAATAATTTATGCGAACAATCTGATCTTGCAGAGTGCGTGCAGAGGATCCTGGGTGACATTGGCTCTTTAAGTATCAGAAAGTGTATCAGAAATTTATCCAGAAAGAATCCAAGGATCTGTCAAGTGGGTTCAAAGTGTTTAGCTCCTGCGGAGGGAGCAATATTCAGGGCGCAATAAGAAGATGTGAAATTTTCTTTTGGTATTCAAACCCTCGTTTTTGAAAAGTATATATTATTTATGTCCCTGCTGTCTTATTTCATTAACTCTAAGATGACCATTATGGTTAAAGGAGAGTTTGATCTTCCTGCTATTCAAATTAGTCGTCTTTGACTTTCATACTGTAAGACATCCTGTTTCTTTTACCTTAATGGTTTTGCAAAATCTAATCCCCTCATTTAACTTTGTGAATTTCATACTGACGTACTTACTCAAACGACTGTAAGGAGACTTTGCCAAATTTTCTTATTCCAAGGGGAATTACATTTTGGGGCAGCAAAGTGGGTGTTGGTGGAGAAAAAATTCAGGATTTGTCTGTCATTGTGCTTCAGTTGAAGAAATATATTTCTCAACAGAATATTTCTCTATCATGTCTATAATATTATAGACATATTATAACATCAAGAATATTTCTCTATCTCAAAAGACTGTAAGGAGACTTTGCCAAATTTTCTTGCTCCAAGGGGAATTACATTTTGGGGCAGCAAAGTGGGTGTTGGTGGAGAAAAAGTTCAGGATTTGTCTATCATTGTGATTCAGTTGATGAAAGATATTTCTCAACAGAATATTTCTCAACATTCTTCAGCAAGACAATTTCATCAACTTACAGAAGCTGTAAGTTTGAATACCGATGTATCAATTGATACAGAATATAAGCAACGCGTCAAATGTAAACTACATTATACCTCCGATAGGAGAACGCGGTAGAATGCACCAAAATGTTCATCTTCAAAAGCTGCCACTGAATCGCTTTGAGAACGAATATAAGCAACCACTTATCTCCAATAAGCGAAAATGCTTGAACGCTCTGCTTTTAATACTGCCAGCACATCATTTAATATAGATTGTAAACGACGTTTCTACCTCCAATAAGATAACGCACCAAAATGTTCATCGCCAGTGTATCACTTGTATCTAGAATATGACTCATCTACTATCTCCATTAAATGAAAATGCTTGCATGTTCAGCTTCTAAAACTGCCAAAATATCATTCGATATAGAGCATATGCTACCTTTCACCGAATGTATCTTCAACGAAAGAATGCACCAAAATGTTCAGATTCTAAAACTGCCACTGTATTTTTTAAATATAGAAAATGCACGACATCTCGTGTCTGTTCCGGCATTTTTAGCTGTAGAGAAGACATAACAATAGAACCTAATGAAATATTTAGTTGGATAGCAAGACAGATGTTGTAGGACTGATAAGCTTCGTCCTCTATATAACAGAAGAATCGTGTCCACGTGTTTTTCATGTGACATCATAGAGAGTGAAAGTATCAAACTTTTCTACTGGTTCAGTCAAAAAAAAGTTCATGCGATTGGCGGGCTGTGAAATTAAAGATATGAGGCCCATATTCAAAGATATGATAGGCCCATATTCAAAGATATGATAGGCCCATATTCTAAACTAAAATATTAATCTATCAGTCAAAGGTGGATTTGCTAGAAACCAAAGATGGTGAAAACCAAAGAAGCTGTCTCGTGAAAATTCTGCAAATAACGACCATTGAAATATTCTATATTGAGTAATTTTGTTTAGTCGCAAATCTTACCTGACAGCTAAGTTGTGAGAGATGTAAATGATTGGGCGAGATTTGTGAAAACGCAAAATTATTTCGACAAAACACTTTAATTACTTGTATTTGCGGACATTTAATCGTTTTTACTTACAAATTGTGTATTTTTGTTTTGTGCAAGCATTCCTTTCCATACAAAATTCAAAGAAAGTAAAAACATTATATGTTACCGCTCATTCTTTATCATATATGATAAGATAGCACCTCCCCCAGAGTTTCAAGGAATATCTGCTAACACAGAAAAATCAAAATTTAAAATTCCAGCCTTCCGGTCCAGCATCTCCTTGATCTTTAGACCCAATTGGCCGACAGTTTTTGCTATCGATTTTTATCACAGTATTTTGACAATGAATTCGCTGAAAAAAACATGTCGTCTTGCAGCTTATTTCTTTTTATATATAGGATAGCATAAGATATACTTACTTGTAGCCTGATAATCACCTTCGTAAATTGCTGCCGATACCCGATTTTAAACTGTTATTTCATAGTTGTTGTATGTAATTCTCATTGTAAATTGGTGAAATTGTCCTTTTTTCTCTTACTAAAGATGCTTCAGATCCAGAGTAAACATCCCAGATTCGATGAAACTACAGGGTGTCCAAAACATTGTGCCTCGTTTGTGTGGTTGCTGTGGAGGAGCCGTAGATTCAATTATCTCTGTTTTTACACAGTCTTTAGGTCAGGCTTAAGCTCAGAGTTTGAAACCTTGTTCGAGTCAATCTTACACGTGGTTGCTGATTTATGGTAGAGAAAGTAAGTAAGTGAGTGGTTGCTTTTGAAACAGCACTTCTGTTGTTCTCCAACAATGTAAGAATCAAGTAAGTTTTCAAAGAAAGGGTTCTAGCGTAATATCAAAATTTTTGCTAAATCTTTTAAACGGTTAGCAGTGTTGTCTGTTCATAAGAGAGCAGTTCCTACCTTTTAATAAATATAACGAAAATTTTAATACGACGGCAGAAACATCTCTTTGAAAACTTACTTGATTTTGACATCGCTGGAGAAAAATAGAAGTGCTGTTTTTGAAGCAACCACTTATCTTGCTCCTTCTCTGCCATAAATCAGCAACCACATGTCAGATTGACTCATACAAGGTCTCAAACTCTAAGTTGAAACCTGACCTATGCAATTGTAAAAAACCCGAGATAATTGAATATACAGCTCCTCCACAGTAGCCACACGAACGAAGCATAATTTTGTTGGGACACCCTAATGAATTGTGTGTGTGATTGATATGACAATGATGTTAGTTTACCCACACAACGAACATTTTATCACTGCCCCAGCTTTTAAATTACTATTATCATTATCAATTTATTTACCATTGGATTATGAAATTAAAGAAGTAAGAGTAAAAATGAAATAAAAAAGTAGCTAATTAATTCCAACATTAAAAGATGTATACAATGTTAGATAAGAAATTAATAGATAAAATATTTACAAGTCATCAAAATATACAATTTGAAAATAGATATCTAAAAACAATCATTATGAATAGCTCCAGTTTGGAATGAAGATGCGGCATGTTTTGCAAGGACAGTTTTTTCCGTACCAATTTGTAATCTTTCCTTTAAATTGACAAAGGGTTTCTGTATTGTTGGTGGTAACGCTTGCCACAACTGCGGACCTTTAAGTCGGACGCTTTCTGTCCCATTGCTGATGGATCTCATTCTGGGTTGAATGAATTCGTTATTATTTCACAAACTGTAGCGAGTTGTATTTTCACGGAAGATGTCATGCAGCAGTTCGTATCTTTTGCGCAATATTCATCTTCCAAGAACAGCGTTTACCTAATTTGTTGAGAGTTCCTATCAATAATTCAAAAACTCTCGTTTTAACTTTCTCGAATTGTCGTCATTTGCTAAATTCAGATCACAATTTTACAAATATATCGTGTTACAGAGCACTGCTGTTGGAAACTACGTCATGACCTTAGATCCAACAGAGAGAAGGGGCTACTTCACTATCCAATCTTACAAGGGGATGTCTAGGTTTGGGATTATTAAGAATATTCCTGTTGTTTTGTAGTGCAAAAACTGGTCAGAAAGCACATCAATATTCTGGGATTAGATTTAAGGATTTCCACCAAAATTCTCGAGATGGAGAAATACAGAATTTCTTGGAGCGCACACTCTCATCTGACACTGTTACAATCCATATTAAAAATCTCCAAAAACTGATGCTAGAAATCTTTAAGTCAATGAACCATCTAAATCCATCATACTCGTATATCTGGCACCTTCATGAAAGGAAGGAGATTCAGTATGATCTCAGAACTAAGCATCTGTGCAAATTGCCGATTACGAGGACGATAAAATTTGGCATGGAGTCACTCTCATTCAGAGGAAGTTTATTGTGGAACAATCTTAACGATGAAATAAAGGAGCTACCAACAGTTGCAAGCTTTAAAAGAAAGATCAAAACCTGGACGGGTGAAGCATGTAATTGCAAAATTTGTAAATAGCCTGCCCATTACGTTGTGTAGCTTGTATATATTTCTTAGACATACTTGTAAATTATATTGTAAATAGTTGGTATTAATTAGTTTTTCCTAACTACGTTACACCAACTGTAAAGAATGTTTATGATTTGATTTGATGATTTGATCTGACTCAATAAGGGAGCGCCTGGAATCAATAGCAAAGTGCTCCCTAACGGGGTATCTACCCACCTCTCTTCGTTGAAATCATTCAATTTTGATCTCCTAAGTGAAATCTTTGACGTAATGGTGATTTATTAAGTAAAGTAAAGTTTGCATGAATTTGGCCTGCAGACCCTCTTAGCTATTTTGAGAAAAGGCCTCGGATCAAGCGATATTTTTATTTTTTACATTTCCATGCGCAAAGTTTTATCGAATGGCGTTAGAACTCCTTCCATTATTTTTCAGATTCGACTTCGAGCATTCTTCAAAACATGTTTAAAATCATTCGGTTCAAATTCTTTTGAGAACAACTAAAATTCAACTCATGGCCTCCTGTCCTCCGCTTTTCCTACCCTTCTGTTTGGATCCATTGTAAGGTGTCCGATATCTGCATAACTGCGCCTTTTTAGCTCCAAATTATCCGTTAACAGAACAATCTTTTCTGCCATTACCGAACCGTAATCGTATTGATTCCGCAGCATTAATCGTTAACCGCGTTAAAATATGGAAAATATCCGCTAACTGTACCCAAATTTAAAAATGACGGGAAAAATAAAAAAATAAATTGTGCACTTCAAAGATAGTTTCTCTCACGAAACTGAAATACTCAATTTTTTTCAGAAAACTTTGTCTTTGAATGTGGGTGTGTGCGTGAGAATGGAATTCTGAAATTGCGGCTTTGAAAGAGAAAAGAAATTATATAAATACGAGTTTTCGAAACCACAGCGCCCGCTTTCTTTAAGAGGAAGGTGGAGTGGGATCCATCACAGATGTCGACACAAAATATTTGGGAAAGAGAAATATTTCCATTTTTGCAGCTGCTGTGGAAGATGAAAGAAGTTTGCTGTTAAATCTTAAAATGTAGGGAAATAAAATTGCCATTATTCATACTGATTTGCCCTCCCGGGGGGGGGGGGGGGTACTCCCATACTTGACTAGACGGGATGTGCCACTCAACAAGGTGTCCTTTTACGGTAAAAATTATGCAAAGTTTACTTGTTAAGCTTGATATGGTTTGGGATAGATACGGTGTCAAACTTGCAATTGTCGTGAAGTGATATGATTGTTCTGTAGAGTATGGGGAAAAGATAAAAAGTGTCGTTCTACAGCCTTGTTATTTCGCTTGCGAATAAGCCTCTTCTACAATAATCTCCCTCTCTTTCAAGCCCCTTATAGTACTCTTAAGGTAGTTTGCTACAGGCTTCAATGGCCAATCAGCTGAACGCAATTTTAAAATGCAAAGATCAATCGAAAATGCCAGAATACCTACTCTTTTTTAAAATGAAAGAAAGAATTTGGTGCAATAGTTGAACTTTCAGATATGTGCCACCCTGAATTCCAAAACAAGGTCTTTTAGAGTCTTTCCAATTTTTCGATATTGTACTCAAGTACTTTCCTAATAATAGGATAAAGTAAGAACAAGTGAGAATAAAGAAAAAGATGCTGGAATTTCTTAATTTTTGGTGATCTGAGAGTCTGAGTTTTGTTTTTGGTAGTTGTTTACCGTGAGTCACAAATAGGTTTACCTTTGTTTGCAAAGCTGACCTGCTTTTACCGATAAGGAGGAGCATGTCTCTCCCCAGTCCCAAAATCATACGTGGCCTAATTTGACCAGAGGGAAGGCTCGATCGAAGAAGAGGGAAAGAGCAAGTCACTGCAGTGAGTTTGACCAACCATTGAAAGAGATCAAGATGCAATATTTAAGAAGAGATAAGAAAGATGAAGAGTCTGGTAATTTTAGTTTGTGTTTCACTTGTTTTGACGCGTTGATAATGCAACAAACAACTTGGATGATTTTCCCTTCGGAATCGAAGCGCCTAGAAAATTTTGGCCTATCAAAGAAGGAACAATCCACATACAACAAGGTCCCTTCACAAACCTGGATAGATGAAGCTTATTGTAAAAAGAAATCAAATGCTCATCACCATTTACAAGGCAGTTTGCAGAGCATGACTACTGACTGTAGCAACTGCTCACACATGACGAGATTTCATTTTTCACAATGTTGATGACGATGTGTGCACCACAAATTTTTAAGGAAGATCTTTAGTCCTATACATTAAAAACAACGGAATCACAGACTCTGCACACACACCACTGCCTTGTTGGTCTGCGTCTTTGAATCTTTGAATCTTGTCAAGAACTAGTAGCCCCCAACTTAAATTTTCAAAAATCAGCCCCTTTCGGGCAAATTTTTGTCCTTGGGCAAAAATGTTGATAAACAATGGGCTTTGTGTTGGACGCCCCCCAGATTTTTTCTTCTTGTATGCTTATGATAACATTACCGGTAATGATGTTACCTCCAGCCATTTTTTAGGCATTTTTTGGTCATAAAGTTACTCCAGCCTACTTTATTGTGCTCCTTCAAGCCTTAGAAATAGCAACTCATTACTTTGAAATTCCTTTCTTTTCACAGGATCAAGTGCAAATCCTTTCCATGGGATTGACAAGAGCACTGTTCTACAAGAGGTATATTTTCTTCTGATTTCATTTTTGCATTCTTCTACACAATCTCTACGTAAACACTCTGCTATAACCTGAAATTTAGATATCAATTTATATATTTGTAAAAAGTTTTAGAAAATTGTAGGAAGTCACAGGGATGTAGGAAGCATCTTAAACTTGGGGGCATGGTGCTTCAGGGGCACTTTTCCCTTAACAAAAAGGGGCATTTTGTAAGAAAAAGAAGGCACTTCTTTGCCCCCTGGTTCCTACGTCAATGGGAAGTCACTGAATTTGGCATAGTACCTGAATTGGCATACTCCATCAGTGTGATGATCACTGAATCAGATCACTGAATTGGCATACTCCATCAGTGTGATGCCTTAAAGGTGTTGCTGATTAATACGTAGATGTACCGGGTGACCCAAAAAAAACTTCACGAGCTAGATCGCAAATGCTTTCTTGAAAGGAAACGTTATGAAGACAAATAACGTATCAGCATGTTGCTGAAAGGCTCTGCTATCTTTTGAGACGTTGCTTGGTCAGTTTAAGATATGCGTACTGTCCGAAGAAACGGTTTTAAAAATGCGGAAATTCATTGATTTCTCGGACCATTCTCTCGCTTTCCAATCCATTTTTTGGAAAGTGTGAAAAAAGCTTAATTCCAAATTTGCTTTGGAGCATGAAATTTGAATGAGGAGTTTGCAAACAAAAAATTTCCCCAGACAACTTCTAATCCATCACTATGTCGAGTTTTCACAAAATGTTGACTGGAATATGACATCGATTATTTCACTCAAAACGAGGAATCCTAGATTTGAAATTTTCATTGAATCTGTTTTTTTTGGATAGTAGTTATTGCTTAAAATGACAATGCAGTGTCTAAAAAGACAGCTAAGCCTTTCAACTAAACTGTGATAGAAAGCATTTGGCAATAGTTTTTGATTTCAGGGAGCTAGTTATGATCTAGCTTGTGAAGTTTTTTTTGGGTCACCCCGTAGATGTAGATGTAGATGTACCAAAGTCATCTCAATTGTTGGTATGAATTGATATCCAAAAATTTGATGTAATTGTTTAATTATTGTACATTATTGTTTTCTAGTCAAGAACATTCAATGACACACCGATCAATACAAGGAAATGTGTCCACATTCTTACAAAGATTCTCTATCTTCTGAATCATGTAAGTACAATGCATTGATTTTTCAGTTATTTTTATTTATGTAAGAATTTAGTTGCTTTGAATTCACTAAGCTTGTGTGTACATTTAAAGTGTGTTTTTTCTTTCATTTCAGGGCAGTCATTTTGGAACAACTGAAGCCACAGAAGCTTTCTTTGCAATGACAAAACTGTTCCAGTCAAGAGATGTGAGCATGTTTGATTATACTTCAATTGTTAGCATAATTTTTCTGTCAATTTGCATTTTATAACCAAAACTAGGGAGGTATGAATTATATTCCATTTCTAAATGTTGTGTTTTTTGTGCTTCAACATATATACCTCATTGTGAAATCTTGAATGTGTAGTACAGGCCTTGTGCACATTCACATGATTAATGGTTTTCCTGCTTAAAGTTAATTGTTTAGAAAAGTTTAGTGTTTTATATAGCTCAAGAAGTCTTATCATATTAAAGAATTCTTGTCATGTTCATTTCCACAAAGGTCTGTACTGTATAATTATATATATATTTATAAAACTGTGTTATTGGTTTTTGAAATAATTATTGATATATTTTCCAATTCATAGCATACTTTGAGAAGAATGTGTTATTTGGCAATTAAAGAATTAGCAAATGTAGCTGAAGATGTTATCATTGTCACCAGCAGGTATGTAAATCATTTTATTTCAACAATGTTTTCATAACTGGTAATGCTTCATAACAAATAGCCTCTTGGTATTTTGTAAAAGTAGAAGTTCTATATGTATGTAACAAAGTTATAGATGAAAAGAATCAGTGGAGGTTCAGAACTTACTGTGATGGGCCGGCTTTGTGAATTAAACATAAGTGAGACTTTTATGTTCAGAGGTATTTTAGAATTTATAGAAAATGTTCATTGCTATCTTACATTCTCTCCTTGCCATGATTTTTGCTTGTTGTTTTTATGAAACCTACATGCAGTTAATTCAGAATTTGCCAAATAATCCCATTGATGTGAAAGTATTTTGTTAAATTATGTTGATATATCCGCTATTCTGTTGCCAACCAAGATTGATTACTCTTCTCTTGCAGCTTGACAAAAGACATGACAGGAAAGGTTTGATGATTATGTATCATTTATTCACTTTCTTCTTCTTCAAATCAAAGGAATTTCTTGGTTGTTCACTGTGTCAGAATCCAGTTGTTTACATGAAAGATTTCTAATTTGAAAGGTAAAGTTAAAGAATTATTTCTTTTCATTTTTCATTGCATTTCAGGAAGACGTTTTCAGAGCAAGTGCAATTAGAGCTCTTTGCAAAATTACTGATGTAAGTCACAACTTTCATTTTATACTCTTTGCCTTTTGCTTGACAGAGGAGTATCATGCATATCATGAAACTCATAATAATTGCTTGCTGTAAAAGATGAGGAGACAAACATTATTACAAAACAACAACAGTTTGAATAAAAGATTTGTCAGATAAATTGTAACTTACAATTTCTTTACTTTACAGAATACAATGTTGGCTGGAATTGAGAGATATTTGAAACAAGCAATCGTTGACAAGAATTCTTCAGTTTCTAGTGCAGCCCTTGTTTCTTCTTTGGTAAGAATCTGTCCAGTTATCTATCTAGATCCATATAAATCCTTCAGTCTATCAATCAGTACTCTGATTTTTTAAAAAATTGCCAGAGAGTAATTCTTAAGCCAGTGGTGTCATTTGAGAAACCGCAGCTGTAAAATCAGGATTTAATGGGGGTCTGATCTCATCAGGACACTAGGCCAGAAACATAGATTGGAATTTTGGTATCTCCTTGCAAACTGAAGTTCCTTTTTTGTGAATTTTTGAAAGAATTCTGCCTGCAGCTGTACAAACCAAGGAGGTAATTTAGTCACAAGCAAGGTGTTAAATATTCCTTTAGCTGGATGTATATATGTGATGTTATACGGATATTTTGACCTGATGAATTGACATGCAGCATATGAAGTAAGCTCTTATTTTCAATTTGTTTGCAGCACCTTTTGAAACCAAATTTTGATGTTGTGAAAAGATGGGTAAATGAAGCACAAGAGGCTGTATCAAGTGATAATATTATGGTCCAGGTATTGCATAACAATTTTTTCTCGTTGTACCAAGACAATCTAGAGCTAATGGATAATTATTTTCCTCAGTTAATTTCTTCTGTAAAAATTCTTCATTATAGTAACAATCTTCTCTCATTGATATGATTAAATATGGATACATACTAGGATCTGTTTCACATTGGAAGTCAGGCCAGCACAGCGATAATGCTGAACTTTAGAGGCCCTGGCAGAGGGAACACCACTGACAACCACTGTCACCACTGCTGTCCCCCCAGATTCCCCACCACTCAGTAGCACTGCACCTATATGCTGTCACAATATTACAGATTCAAAAATATGAGTTTGCTTGGATAGGTTAGTATTCACACTAAAGTCGCCATACATCCAATATGAAACGGATTTACAAAATATTTTTAAGTTGCTTAAAACTAAACCCTTTGTTTCAAATTGGCAATTGGTTTCATTGCAGTATCATGGCCTTGGTCTTCTTTATCACGTCAAACAACATGATCGACTTGCTGTATCAAAGCTAATTGCCAAGCAATCAAGACAATCGCTCAAATCACCTTTTGCTTATTGCCTTCTGGTGCGTGAATTTATATAGTAGTTCATTACATTTATATATATATATATATATATATATATATATATATATATATATATATATATATATATATATATATATAGATTCTCAAGAAAAACACATTCATTAAACGTTTCGGCGAAAGCCTTCATCAGTAATGACTTTTCCTAATCAAACAGAGCATACATATAGATTCAGAAATTCAAAAACAATAGCCTAAGCGGGATCTTACCTATTACAATACGTATTAAAAAGTGTTAAAGTAGCGGTAATGACAAAGGTGGCAGGAGAAAGATCACAAGAAAGCGCAGAGTAAAGAACTGCTGAAGTCGGCGGCTGTGTCTGTCTCGCAGGAGCTGGAAAATAAGTATGTAAGAACAAAAAAACCGATAGAAAGATCCAGAAGCGGATGGGCAGACAGAGATCCCTAAAAAACAGCTTGTGTCCCTAACGAAAAGCTGAACGCAAAAATCAAAACAACACAACAACCAAAATGTAAACAAAAATGAAATCTATGTATCTACCTGCCTAGTGTTCAAACCCTTAGGGGCAAAGCAATCCAGCCGATATTGCCAGAAGCTTTCCCGCATTGATAGGCTAACGGGGGGTAATAGGATGCGGGAAAGCTTCTGGCAATATCGGCTGGATTGCTTTGCCCCTAAGGGTTTGAACACTAGGCAGGTAGATACATAGATTTCATTTTTGTTTACATTTTGGTTGTTGTGTTGTTTTGATTTTTGCGTTCAGCTTTTCGTTAGGGACACAAGCTGTTTTTTAGGGATCTCTGTCTGCCCATCCGCTTCTGGATCTTTCTATCGGTTTTTTTGTTCTTACATACTTATTTTCCAGCTCCTGCGAGACAGACACAGCCGCCGACTTCAGCAGTTCTTTACTCTGCGCTTTCTTGTGATCTTTCTCCTGCCACCTTTGTCATTACCGCTACTTTAACACTTTTTAATACGTATTGTAATAGGTAAGATCCCGCTTAGGCTATTGTTTTTGAATTTCTGAATCTATATGTATGCTCTGTTTGATTAGGAAAAGTCATTACTGATGAAGGCTTTCGCCGAAACGTTTAATGAATGTGTTTTTCTTGAGAATCTATAATTACTTTATTACATATTGCGCATGAGCTTATGAGAATATATATATATATATATATATATATATATATATATATATGTATTTCAACGCTTTCTTTGCCATTCATGAATCTTTAAATTTGAATCAATCTTTCCTGCAAAAGGAGTACTCTGTTAAATAATTTTTGAGATCCCTCACGTGAAGCTAGCACACTGTCACTTTACTTTGTAAAATTATTTCAATCTTATTCAATCTGTCAACATGATTAGGTAAATCCATTATGAATCATCTTTCGTAAGTTGAATCCAATTAATCAAGGATTCATGCGTTAAAATCATTTAGTCCACAACTCAATATAATGTACATAATCCGTTTGATCTTTATAATTGCAATCTTGGCATGGTTTTGTGGTATTTCTCTGTAAGGCTCGCTGAAATTATTGATTCCTGCAAAAAATGCTTCTTAATACCCAGGCTTCAACAACAACAATCGACAATAATTTTGTAGAATTATCTTTGTTTGGAAAGGGGGTTTCACTGTCTGTTGTCAAGTTTTTCACAACACTTGCTTGAATGATATTTTCCTTATCCATCAAAAAACCTAAACACAATACCTTACTGGTCGGATCCACAGGAGGAAACGACACTCAGTCTCTTTGTTTGCATACAGATAGGATGTCCCATAAACAGGCAATATTTTATGTCGCTTTTTAAGTTTAGAGCGTTTCAGAACGTCTGATTGTATCAATTTATCTTTGAATTTTAGATCAGAATTGCTGCCAAGCATCTCGACGATGATCCTGAAAGGTAACACTGAGAAAGAATCTTCTAGAAAAGTTTCAAATAATTTATTGTTGACCCTTGTTGGAGATATAAACTTTGTGTTTTGTGATCATGGAGGTTCACATAAATTTCATTTCATACTAAGTTCATTGTGGCCATGATCTTCAAGGCAATATGGGAATTTTTGCTTCGACACCTCATCATCATCAAAACAGTGCAAAATTAAGCGAAATGCTTTCAGATATTAAATATCGTTTTGTTTATGTTTCAGTCCTGACAGTGCAAGATTGTACGACTTCTTGGAAAGTTGCTTGAGGCACAAAAGTGAGGTATGATTTTGTCTTAATGTTGTACTGAAAGATATGGTCTTCATAGTTAAACCAATTTCTGTATATATATATTTTGAAATTACTGTAAGTGGCTGTCGTACTTGGAACTCACTGACATCATGTCCTTTCCAGCTATGGCAGCCATAGAAAATTTACATAAGTTTTGTAGTTTTGAATTTTACGTGGTAATAAAAAATAGTTAAATCATTCCATCGTGATATTCATTTTTTGCAAACCTCATTTTGTAACCTTTGTGATGTTTAATGCTGACTTTAATGGCCTCCTTTTTCGACAGATGGTTGTTTACGAGGCTGCAAGATCCCTTGTGAATCTAAAAACTATGAAATCAAAGGATTTGTGCTCCGCCGTTTCAGGTATGATATTCTCACAATAATCCATTTTTCTTTGAAGTGGTGATCCGAGCTGGAAGTTTGTTATTTATACACAGAATATGGAAATGAAAGGAATGTGCGTGGATTGTCGAAGTTTGGAATCATATGCAGGATTAGTTGCTATTCACATAATTTATGTCAGCAAAATTCTTTTCCAGCTATAGGGTTTCTCAATTTGAAAATCAATCTTTGCAAGACAGCAAATCAAAGGTACACCCAAGATTTACAAGATGGAAAGTATATTTACTTGATGGTGTCAATTTTTATCAGCTGGTGTGCTAGCTACCTTCAAAACAAAATTTTTGTCTTTGTATTGTATCTTTGACTGTGCTAACTTGTGCTCCGATTAAATGAAGGATTCTTGTTATTGATTGTTGAAATTTGTCATCTTCCTTTACTCTTCTTTTAGTTCTTCAACTGTTTCTGAGCTCCCCCAGGCCAACCCTTCGTTTCGCAGCTGTACGAACATTAAACAAAGTAGCCATAATGCAGCCAACCTCTGTTACAACCTGCAACCTCGATTTAGAGAACTTGATCACTGATGTCAATAGGAGCATTGCTACGTTGGCCATAACTACTCTTCTAAAGGTAAGCTGTTGTCTCAAAAAGTCCTAGCAGAATTGTATTGTTACTTGTTTGAAATTTTCAATGCAAGCATCGAATGCCACGCAGAGTAGACAAGTTCCTACAAACTGGCAACGTTGTTATCTTGAGAAAGTCCAAGAGAAAGATAATACAGCATACCATTTAGGCCACGAAGAGCTGACAAGTTCATACAAACTGGCAACGTTATCATCTGAGAAAGATAGTAAAGCATACAATTCAATGATGCCTCCCTCAAGTTATTATACCCAATAGTTATAAAATGGATAGGACATTTGTTGACAAATTGAAACGGTACAATTTGATGAATATTTATCGGCCATAAAATCAAGGTAATTCCTAGATTACGGAACTTTTTGGCCCAATTTTGAGCCATTATTGACCTATGAAATTGGAAATTAACAAACTAATTCTTGTATGTAATGTGATTTCTTACTTGTTTGAAGCCAGTTTTAAAAGGGAGAATATTGCAATTTTTCATCAACAATGTCCTCAATTCCAATTTGACAGCATGAACTTCTTGCATCATTTTATCTTCTTGCAACTCTTCCCTTTGAAAGCTACTCAAATGATTCAATAACGGACATTTTTATCGTAGACTGGCAACGAAAGCAGCGTTGAACGCCTGATGAAACAAATTTCATCCTTTATGTCTGAGATCTCAGATGAGTTCAAAATCGTTGTTGTTGATGCTATCAAGTAAGAATCTTTTCATCAATTTAGTGTCAGTATTTTTAGACGAAGCAACTTCTTTACTCGGAGTAAGCGCTGTGAATACGGTAGTAAAGGTGCATATTTTAGATAATTTTCTCTTTACCATATTTTGCAAGCCCTGGTGAAGTTTACAGAGCAGTTACAGACTTCTTACAATGGAGATTGATATAAATTCCAGTATTCGAAATGTGTTTTATGACTTTGTAGATCCCTGTGTCTGAAATTTCCAAGAAAGCACATGGTGATGTTGACATTCCTTTCATCCATGCTTCGTGATGAGGTACATTTGAAATTTATCATACAAATCATACATATATCGAAAGTTCTTTTTGTATTTTTACCGTGAGGATTTTGACAAGGATTTGTGGAGAGTTTTCTTAGCTGATAGAATTCTAATATCAGTTTTTTGCAGAAAATATTTAATTTTGATGTTTTATTCTCTGCTCATTTTGCTTCTTTCCTTCCCTTCTCCTTTAAGGCCTACCTACCTTCTGTCTTTCTTTCGTTCATTCATTTATTCATTCCCACGTTCTTTAATTCTGCCTTTTTTTCATTATTTTTCTTGGTTCATTATTCATTCGTTCCTGTATTTTTTCATTCGTTCCTTTTTTCAGGGTGGCTTTGATTACAAGAAGGGCATCGTCTCAGCTATCATCAGCATCATCGAAGAAAACCCTGATGCCAAAGAAACTGGTTTATCTCATCTTTGTGAATTCATTGAAGATTGTGAGCACACATCACTTGCCACTAAAATCTTGCATCTCCTTGGTTGTGAAGGTCCTAGGACACCCAATCCTTCAAAATTCATTCGCTATATTTATAATCGAGTCATTCTGGAAAATGCTGAGGTTAGAGCAGCCGCTGTCAGCGCCCTTGCTAAATTTGGAGCACATTGTGATTCGCTGCTTCCAAGCATTCTTGTTTTGTTGTCAAGGTAAACTAATAGAATAGATCTTTCAGCAATTTAAAAATAGAATCTGAATCGAACGTTATTTTTATACATTTTGAAGAATTTTCAAATGTGGAGCCCCAATGCTACCTAATCGCAACTTTCGTACAAAAATGCATAAAAATATTAATTGTTGATATCTTTCAAGGGTAATCACTAATTTGTTGTCAGTTCAAAGGTATTGCAAGCTTATTCAAGAATTTGTAAGTTGAAAAGAGTTTGACTGGAGTCTTTCTTTCTGAATTTCATCATTAAGACCCATTGTCAACCATGATTCTTTGTGTGCAGAATGAAAAACAAAACAAGGAAAACCTAGCTAAAAAACAACTTTGAGATGATACGAAAGTCCACTTTGGCGCTACTAAGGATCATGGATAACATTTTAATTTTATTGCTGACTTGTACAACTGTAGATATGAGTAAGTAGATTACATCCTGCTTACAAGCGAAGAAAGTGTTGACCTACAATTCATGAGCAATGCTGACAGAACTCTCTGGGGTAGACTGGATCTCCTTTTTTAACGTTCATTTCTTTGAACAGTGTCAGTTGAAGCATTGCAGTCCCATAAAGTCTTGAGCTACAAGAATCTGTTTGAAATCGCTCTGTACTTTTGTAAGATGTGTTGTGTATTGTTTTTAGATGCATGATGGATACAGATGACGAAGTGCGAGACAGAGCTACATACTTTTATCATGTTCTCAACGAGAAAGACAAGGCACTTTCATCTGCCTATATCCTCAACAGTAAGTACATCCATTCACAAGCTCTTTTCCATTTAAGAAAATTAATGAATGGCACTGATGGTCGATTCATTGGGTCGAGTTACTTTACATTAGTTTGCAACTCGCTAAATTTATTATCCTGCAAGTAACAGGTCGTTAATCATAGAGACTGATTGAATGTTCTTTTCCTTGCGACTTTAGTGGCCTCTTGAAGGGCAATGAAGAGGTCTCTCTTGCAGTATAGGAAACGTTTTTAGGCCTTTTCTTTTTGCATTTTGTCCTTCACAGGGCTGATATTTGATTTACTAAGCTCTGGTAATTTATTTCTTGGGGGACTTGATAAGCTATTAATACTGAAAAGTCGGTAGAGTTTATCTATAACATTTAGTGACTTTATTTGATTTTTTGATTAACTAGAATGGTGTTTAATTCTCCTCTCTTTTTAGCTTTGAACGTGTCAGTTGTTGGCCTTGAACGTGCATTAGCTGCTTATGTTGGAAATGCATCAGAAACTCCATTTGATATGAAGACTGTGCCAATCTCAACTGCACCTATTCACGAACAGAAACCTTCCAAGAAAGGTATTAACCTATGCTTTTATGAAACTGTTCGAACAGCTAGAGTCTCAGAATAGACACCGTAAGTTGATAAGACCCCTGCTGTTGTTAATCAGACACTTTTGTATGCTAATGGTAGCTATTTCTAGAATTGTACTCATGGTCCTGGCTATTCAAAACTCCGATTAAATTAACCAGGGCAAGAGCTAAATGATAAGTCTGCGAGTTTCCTCTCATTTGAAATACCCGAATTTGAAGTTAATACCCCTACGGAGCAGGAGCTAGATTAGATTTGACTCAGATTTTTTTCCCTAATTAGCCTTCATCGGACTTCGAGCAGGACAGTGTAACCAGAGTTTAGATTGTAATCGCGGGTTATGCAGTTTAATCCAAGATTAGCTCTAATCGGAGTTTTTAACAACTGGACCCTAGTCAATAATCGATTCATTCTGTTTATGTTTGATTTGTGCTTTTATATTTCAGTCAACGAATCTGCGCCTGCAAAAGCTGCAGCTGTTGCTACAAGCCAAGACATTTATGCAGGTATGTTATTTTATGATAGTAAATTCATAGGCCGTCTGTGGACGTTGTTTTTTGTTGTTATAGTTGCGAAAGTAAGGTACAGCAGGCAAACGTATCTCTTGCGGTAGTGTTTTTGCAGGCAGGCTACTTAAAAATTAATTATTGTGCTCATTTCTCTGTCACCTTTACCACTCATGGTAATGATTTGCTTGTGCTGATGCATCAAGTTTGGTTTACTGAAGAATATTTCTCAATAAATCCAGGTCGTCTGGTTGTCATCAATGTTTCTTCGCTATCCTAATTCAAATTGCAAGAAAGGAGTTTGTATTTATAGTAAAGTAACATAGACATTGTGATAATCATTTTGCGCAACCATAAAGTCCTTTTGTTCCATTTCAGAGCAAATGTCAGCTATTCCTGAGCTTGCAAATCTTGGTCCATTATTCAAGTCATCCGCTAAGCCAATTGATTTGACTGAAAGTGAGACGGAATATTATGTGCAATGTATCAAACACACATTCCAGGAACATATTGTCTTCCAGGTTTGAATATATAACTGAATTCATCTCAATTTTTGTATGAAAATCTTACAGTAACTAATCGCACATATGTACCTACTGGATTCAGAACCTACAGCCTGAAATTTCCAATTTAACCCCCCCCCCCACCCCCACTTTATAACGACCAATCCTTCCTATTCATTTACAATAACCCAGGCTGACTTCCAAAATTGTATTTTCTTATACGCAGATTTTTATAGTACCCTGTCTTTGGTTACATCATATCTACTCTAAAGCAACTATTTACACCAAATCGAGTGTTAAGTGATTGTAACTGGATCTATCACTCACTTTTTATGCTCACCTCTTGGGAGGAATCGCCTCTTTTTTTGATCGAATCTAAGTTTAACTCTATTTATTTCACTATCGATTTTCGCACATATTACCATCCACGAAAGAACACGTGCACGTATTTCACTGAACTTCAAGACATTTTCAGGCCAGATGATTCCTTTCTTTTGATAAATTTGCATTTTTGACAGTTTCTGGATCTCATTTATTTGTTTCCTTCGCACAGTTCAATTGCAAAAACACACTAGACGATCAAATTTTGGAGGACGTGACAGTTGCAATCGAGACTGGTGATGATTTCGAGGTTGCTGCCTCAATCCCATGCCCAAAATTGGTGTTTAATGTGCCAGGCACTACTTACACTGTTGTTCAAATATCTGATGATCCAACTTCAGGTCAGTATTTATTTCTGAATTTACGGTACTCCAGTCGTGGCCCTTCACTAAACTCCACCCAAACTGCGCAAGAGAATATGAGGACTGGGGAAAACGTACCCTAGAACCACTGGTAACCAGTGTATGGAAAAGTTAGAAGTTTAAAAACTTTCCTTGGATCTTTCATAAATTTGTGCAAGTTCCTCTTGTAAAATTGATATTAATGTTTAAAAGACATCATGGTTAGCAGCCAAAGATTTCGATGTATTTGCACAAAGTTAACAATGACAAAGAATTTTGTTGACACTGGATACAAATTTTGTTCATTTTTCGACATGAGGTAGTCTGTTATCTTCAACTCACAAACAGTGCAGCGTCATCTCAGATTCCTTACCTTTTGTAATTTGATTTCAAACACGTTAGGTCAAGAAAGAAGTTTCTCAAAGTTTTGGTTATTTTCTTTTCCTTTTGCAGTGACCGGTTCCTTCACATGTACAATGAAATTCATTGTCAAGGATTGTGATCCAGCCACAGGGGAGCCAGATGATGATGGATATAATGATGAATATGTTGTAAGTATTAAATACAGATTTACGAATTTGAGTCCCCTATACTATTGCTATATTTCTATGTTCCTTTAGAGCTTGAGTTAGAAAGGTTCAGCTTAATTATAGACTTATTCTTGATGGTACAAGTGTTTATTTGGTTGTCAGTTATACCAGCTTATAACCTCTTAGCAAATCCACTCTAAGCATATCCAGATACATGTTTCAAGCATCGTTGCAGATAAAAACTGAAATGAAAAATGCTTCAGATTCAATAGGTACAATTTGACTTCGAGATGATACCTTATTCATTCACAGTTTTGGCTACTCTGCCTTGCAAAGCTTGCTTGCTGTCTTTGATATCAGGTAGCAAACGAGCTAGAAAGTTCTCCAAGGTATTTAGGACAGTGTAACGTGTGACTGTTATCCTTTATCATCGTCCCAACTCTAGCATGGATATAATCGATGGGATCAATTTGATGAATTTAATTTCATTTTCCCTTAGCTTGAAGATGTTGAGGTATTTGTGGCAGATCACGTACAAGGTGTAATGAAAACAAATTTCATGGCGTCATGGGATGAAATAGGTGATTCATGTGAAATGGAAGATACTTACGCACTCTCAACTATGAAAGATCTCGATGGTAAGGATAAATTATTTTTATATGTTTGAACAGTTTTTAAATAATTATTCTGTCAGTTACAAAATTGTGTGTTTCAAACTCCTTGTCACAAAAAAGAACTTTGTGTAATATTGGGTATTGAATGAGGCTCAGTTAGGGAAAGTTGTCTCCATACCCCTTAAAATGCAGTATGCTTCCCTCAGATTTGGATTTTCCAGCTTCTTCTTTCTCCCCCGAAAACTTCTTTGCTCCTTGTCCTCAAGTTATCTCCCCCTCCCCTGTCTTAGTTTTCCAAACCTTGCTGCACACTTGAAAAACCAGGCTATCGTTGAAAATTTTGAATTTTTTTCTGTGCTTTAAAACCCAAAAGTCCCTTAATTGCGTGTGCGTGTTGCCAGCAGCCTGACGGGTAAGCAATTCTGGCATACAAGCATAGTGCACCCACAGCCAATGTGGCTACCGTTACCCTTGATTGTTGTCTCAGTTCTTACGACGTCATGTTTATTGCAGATGCAGTCAAGAAAATCATACAATTTATGGGAATGCAAGCCTGTGAAAGATCCGATCGAGTACCAGCAGACAAAAATTCGCACACGTTACTTCTCGCAGGCGTTTATCGTGGCGGTATAGACGTCCTTGTTCGCTCGAAACTGGCGTTTAAAGACGGCGTAACAATGCAGTTGACGGTCAGAAGCTCTGATCCGACAGTCAGTGAAGTTGTAATGTCCGCCATCGGTTAGAAACAATGGAATTAGAATTTGAAACTTCAAAAACTGAGTAGTAGATAAAAATCAAACTTGCTTCCTGAAAAGGAATCTGGTATATTTCAGTCATACAATATTATTTCAAAATTGACTCTTTTCTTTTTTTCTTTATGAAAATTCATCTGACAAAGTTTGGCCAGATTTGACACTTGCCCAAAGAAGAAAGAACATTGTGAAGCAGGAAATATTTCATCGTAATTCTGAAGAATTTACATTGTGACATGAGTAATTCTAGAAATTTACGTTGTGACATCAAGTCATTATCATGAACAGGATCGTAGTCTATTTTTGAAAGCCAAATTTGTAGGGAATTTGCTGATTTCCAGAGACGAAGACCATTTGATAATAGTTTTTGAAACAAACAAAACGCTTGGTCATTTTAGTTCATTGAAAGATAAATTAGAGGGAGCATGAAATATAGGACATGATGATAATCTTTAGTCACTTTCCTGATGGACAAGAAGAAGGACAAGATGCACTTTCCTGATGACAGACCTTGATAACAGTCGGTTGCGCGTGTGACGTGTGACGCCGACTCGGAAAAGAGGCCCAAGGAATCCCCCTTGAGAAACTTGGTGATGACCGAGAATATAACTAAGCGTACTGCAGTGCTATTTGCATTTAAAGCCCGTCAGTTAATGCAAATTTGTAAGTTGTAGGCTAGTTGTATCGAAATTAAATGATCTAAATTCAAAATTGAGATCATGTCTACCTTTCTTGGCAGGGAGAGTGAAATATGTCAAACACTGGAGGGCCAAAATACTTCCGTGTTCCTTCCAAGAATTTTGGACCGTCGCTAGTCCCACTCCCCTGAAAACAATACACAACACTTCGGCCACGTTTAAAACTTCATGACAACAAAAGGAAATACCATTTGTAGCCAGCTGTGGGGCCGCGTAATTTCAATAAAACAACAAAAGAATTTTATTTCAAATCCAACGACGGTATCAGTGTTCATATCAAAACAGGGGAGCACATGTAAGGACCGGTGTGTCTTTTTGTTTTGGAAATCCTGGAGACAATTGGCCGGTTTGTACGGGGTACAACTCGTTATTCGCTAGATTTGAATTCAAGGGAGACAGAAATAAGATGAATTCGTTCACAGAAATTGCCAGTTTAAAGTAACGTTAATATGTAAAATTCATCGAAACAAATATCTCTTATTTTCCCAGACCGTTGGGTTTGTTTTCGAATTCCGGGTTTCGTGAGTATCAGAAAGTTTTGCTCAATGGCGTTGGAGGTGCCTACCAAAACGGGGGTATGTGCGATCAAGGACAGGTTCTGAGATAAAGTGTTTCTTCATTGTCTGCAAGTTCAAAAAACGTTGTTTCGAAGTCTTGACGATTGGCACAGAAAGTAGATACAACGATTGTTGTGGGAGCTTTTTTAAGAAACTCATAAGAAACTTTGAGTTCTGGAAACCTGATAATTTGGAGAAACTTTCTGTGCTGATGAAAATCGTTGGTTTCACATAATAAGTTCGTGTCATTGGAATTTTAGTGGACGACACAGCACATTTAATTTTTTATCGTGCAAATTAGTTGTTCTTTTGGGCAAAGATCTAGGCAAAATTCTCCAAAAGAATGAATTTTTTAAAGCAAAAATCACATAGGAAGACCATCCTTTAGGGACAGCAAAAATTTCATCCTATACTTATGATTTTTTGTGCCTCAACGTGGCTAAAGTAACTCGAATGTGTATGAAAAGTCATTTATTTTCTAAAGTTAGCTCCCACGATGTGACGGAAATGCATTGATGTTGTCCCCCGTCTAGGGCGTGATAAAGCAAACAAGAATAAAGAAATGGACCAATCAGATTTGATTTCGAAACGATAGAATGCAACACGCGATCGAGGTCGATTGTTTTCTTCTCTTTCTCCTTCAAGCGCTTCGATCTTGGCCGTTGACTGAAAAGACGAAAGCAACTCAAATGTACTCAATTTTTCTACTCATTTTCATACTTATTTAACTACTTTACATCGATGAAATGTTTCGTCGTTTACACAGCAACTATTGCCGAATATTTTGAAGAGAAAAGCGCATTGGTATACGTCGAAGAAAAAGAGTGAAGTGGATTCTCATTTTGGTTTCACGGAGTCGTTGAAGAAGGACGGCCATCTTGGTGAAGCGAAGCCAGCACAACTTTCTAATTCGTTTTCAAGCACAAAATAACATCAGATCGCATTGGATTTATTCATTAGAGATACGTTGATTCATTCCGACGGATTTTTCATCGAAAGCGCACTGCGTGAGTACTTTGGAAAGATTTTAGCGTGATTCTCATTTTGGTTGTCGAGAAAGTCGTTGAAGACAAGGCCGCCAAGTTATCTGCTATGGTCGAAGTGATTGCCCGCCATAAAACGAACACGACAACCGGCTGTTTGTAACGGAAACATAATCAAAACAAATTGCAACATTGGCAAAGGATAAAGCTTGTTAGAAACAGGGGAATTTGGATCGAAGTGGAGAGATAATTGCAGATCAGGACAGTGGATACTTCTGGGGTGTTTCGGCGCGTCCTCCATCATCCTTGTTGTTGTGAAGAGTGTTGTAGACGCGCAAATTGACGTGTCTTCAAGTTGACTCACGCCAAGCAACCAGTAATGAAATTGTATTCCAAGTAGAGAAATATCCATCAACCATTAAGTCAGACTAGTTAGAGTGTTTCATGTCGACTTGTTGCGACCACTTGTTGCTGAGTTTCAAGGGTTTGTATTGCCCTTGGTTGGTTGATTGACTGGAACTCCTTTGCGCGCCATGAACCAAAATTGGATCAATCAAGGACATCTCTCTGATTTTCACCACAAAGAATATATGATCAGACAGTAAAGTATAAATCCTAAGTGATCAAAGTAAAACTAACTGCATGGTTCTAAACGAAATCAATCATACAGCAATGGAAGAATTTGATGTAACAGAAGCATTGAATAGACTGAGAGGGAAAAAACCTCCACTAGAATGCCCAGTTTGCTTCAAAGTATACCAAAGTTACAGTGGAATTTCTTATCATATACAAAAAGCAGATCATAGTGATCAGAATTTCCAATTTGAGAGAAGAAATGGGGAAGTACAGATGACTTTTGAGGGGTTTAGTCCCATAGGAGGTGATGGTGATCAGTCCCCTTCTAATGTTTTTGGAAGGGTGGAATCCCCCTTGATTAGAGCACCCGGCGTTAGGCGCCAACCACTCACATATGCGGAAGCACAAAAAATGGTCGAATTTGACTTAAAAGGAGACATTTTTCGGTTTCTAATGAATGAACCCATGGATCTACAACTCAAAGAACACTACATCAAGGAAGAAGATGATCAAAACTTAGCAAAATCCCCAATGAAAACCAAACCAAGTGCAACCCCTCGTAATAAAAAGCCTAAATTCACCAAAAGAAAGGGAATGTACAGTGTCAAGAAAAATTCTACGAAATTAGTCAGTAAAGAAAGCCCCAAAAAAGTGAACCTACCAATGCCAACGTATAAAGAAATAGATCCTGTTTTAGAAGATGATGTTGAAGACAGAGGGGCGTATTATAGGTACGTTGAGAGATCTAAAGATGAGTTAGATGAAGAAGTTGAATATGACATGGATGAAGAAGATTATGCTTGGTTAGAAATGATAAATGAAGAACGGAAAAGAGAACAGTTCTCAACTGTATCAATGGAGGTCTTTGAAATGCTGATGGATAGATTAGAGAAAGAGTCTCATTTTGAGACCCAAACAATCAATGGTGATCCGTATAATTTCATTGATGAAGACGCTGTTTGTTGTATTTGTAATGATGGAGAATGTAGTAACAGCAATGTCATTCTGTTCTGTGATATGTGCAATTTAGCCGTGCATCAAGAATGTTATGGGGTGCCTTATATCCCAGAGGGACAATGGCTCTGCCGTAAGTGTCTCCAATCCCCATCAAAGCCCGTGGATTGTGTGTTATGTCCCAATCAGAATGGTGCATTCAAACAAACAGATGATAATCGTTGGTCACATGTCACGTGTGCCCTTTGGATCCCAGAAGTATGTTTTGCGAATACCGTGTTCCTAGAACCAATTGATTCAATTCAGAACATCCCACCTGCCAGATGGAAACTACTTTGCTATATTTGCAAGAAACGAGAGGGGGCATGTATCCAGTGCTTCAAGACAAATTGTTATGTAGCATTTCATGTGACATGTGCCCAGCAAGCAGGGCTGCATATGAAAATAGAGCCAAGCAGAAATGAAAATGGCCAACCAGGGATCAAGAAAAGTGCATTTTGCGATCAACATACTCCAAATTATTCTGACAACACCCCCGTTGTGAGTGATGATGATAGTATTGCTTCTACTGACAGTAAAATATCAACAAAGAAACGTCTGCTGACTCCTGCCGCTAAATTGCAAGAAGCTAAGAAGAAACTTGTTGAGGAGAAGAAAATCCGAATGCCAGTGGTGCATATACCATTCATCCCGCCACACAGGTATAAACCAATATGTCCTATGTTAGCTTGAAAATTATTTATCTTGCTGTTGTATCTGAAAGCAGCTTTGGAAAGCAACAGAAATGCTGTTAGTTTCAAAATCAACAAAGAAACATTCCTTCTCATGTGGATAGACTTTAATTATTTATGAATTTGCTGTGCTGATGGGCTATTTTTTATTAGTGTGTTTTGAAATTTACAAAGTATCCTGCAGAAAAAGAAGCTGCAAGATGTTTTTGCATGAATTATTCAGATTGCAGCAAATGGAAAGATTGTTGAATTTTTTACGTGGGTTTTGCACAAAGGTAAATGTTTTTGTAATTGTTAATAATCTGAAGGACTAGTGACAAAATTACAATCTTAGAAGGCTGTTCCTTCTTGAAAATTTAAAAAATTGCCACAGGTTTTGCGCACATTAATATACACTCAAGACTTCTTAAGAATTTGCAAAAATTCTTTATGTTTTGATAAGTATATATTCTTGAGCCATATAAAAGACAAAGGGCCTGTTTGCATGGGAGGTGAAACTTCATCCCTCCTTTACTGTCAAATGACTGTAAATATCTGTTTGCCCTCACATGGACATTTTTCCCCTGGGCTGAGTTTCAATCTGGGCTGAAGATTCAGCTTGTCATAAAGCTTTTATGTCGCTATAACTACAAATCCTAGCCTCGCTTATCAGTTGTCATTCACCACCATGAGAGATGGTCATCAAATCCCTTTGTTTTCCTTGCTATGCAAAATTACACCTTTATGACTTCAAAGGCAAACCATGCTAATCTCCATGGCTGTACTCTACACAGGAATCACAGAACTGAATAAATGTCTGCTATTAGTCTTATATAGCAACGTAAAAGCTTTAAGTTAGCCCAGATGAAACGTTAATCCTTTAATTCGTATGCTAATCCCCATTATTTTACTTGACACCCACCTCTACAATGGCAAATTTTTTTCAGCGCTGAGAAGTCAATAGCACATGCGCTTTTGTCTACTTTGGCGCCAGACCGACTTTCTGCCTGAGTTGGAACTCTTCATGTGATGGTTAAATATTTTCACCTCGGCTAGCAGAACTGAAGTTTCAGCCCAGGCAGAAAACTGAACCCCCATTCAAACAGGATGTAAATTTTCCAAACAAGGATTCTTAAGAAATTAGAAATGTTCTTGAAAATTTCTTGGGAAAATAATCCCAGGAAAACCTTTGATAATGTGCTGAAAGCTGTATTTCATTGAAAGAGTTCCTGAAAGCTTCTCAAAGATTCTTGAGGTTTTTGAATCATACATTATTTTCTTTTTGTAGAGGAGACAGGATTTGAAATTTGATGTCCAACAATGTACCCCTTACCATTCTCATAGAGTAAACTTCTTTTCAGGCTTGCAAAAATTGTGAATCGTGTAGCCATTGCAAAGAAAGCACACTTCATTCAAAGGCTTCAAGGATATTGGATGCTGAAGAGACAATCAAGAAATGGTGTTCCACTTCTTAGAAGATTACAAGCAAGTACAAATGGTACAACAAGGAACCAAAATGAGGAGGCATGTGAAATATCTGTTTTTGTATTTAGAATAATAGAAATCCTCAGCTACGTATCTTTCTTCTGCTCATATGTTATCTTTATCTGCGTACCTTAATTTGTATTCTGTAGTATTTAATTTATCATAATTATATAGTTGAATTTTGTAAATTTGTATGTAGAGGAATCTAAAATCAATGAACTTAAGTAAACTGACACAAAGTGAGATTTCAAGAAGTCCACATGCAGTACAGGCCTTGCACGCATTGACACAACCTTACTACCGTAGAGTTCTTGTTGAGAAAAATTTATATGCAGCCCTTGATATGGCTCAAGAATTCTTGTCATAATGCAAAGGATTCTTGTTGTCTTAATTTGCAAAGTCCTCTAGTCTACTGTAGCAATATAAAGTAGATGTAGGCAGTCGTAGCTAAATCTGAATATTTCGTTTGCAGATTGAAATTTCCGATCAAGCTAAAGCCTTGAAAGAGCAACTTCGATATTGGCAACAATTGAGGCATGACCTAGAAAGAGCAAGATTGTTGATTGAGTTGATTCGAAAGAGGGAGAAGATGAAGAAGGAACAGGTTAGTGTGATGAATGAAAGTCTGCTTTTCCAACAGTGTACATGAATAGATGTGATTAAATCTCAGGTTTTGCTTTGTTTTCTTAGCAAACTTCATTGACAACACAATACTCTGGAATTTTAAGTACTTTATGGCAGATAGTACACAGCTGCTAAGGAGAAAGGGCCGTTCAAACTGCTATTAAAATGAAATGCTGATGCATACAATACACAATATTGAACGGCATTGCGCTGACTAAACTTTTTCCTTCAATATTATCTGCACTCAGGCCACTGGAAGCCAGATGTAAACCAGTTTTAGACCACAAAGTTGTTCCCCTCTCAATTACCTCTCATTAAGTGAGTGTGTGGCCGAGTGGTTAAGGCGTCTGACTCGTAAGCCAAAGGTCAGAACGGCCGTAGGTTCAAATCCCACTCTGGACAGTTTGGTCGCTGTCCGTAACTCTAGCCCGGGTCAACCAGAGCCATATGAGGGAAATCTGGTAGCTGCGGCGGGTAGCTGCGGCGGACTGATGGTAAAACATCCATGGCCCCTGCTGGAAATAAGTCTCTCAGACTTTCGCAGGCTAGCCACGTTAAACATTTATACCTACCTACCCCAAATCTGTCAGCCTCTTTGAAGCACTGCTACTGATTTTGAATTTCATTCCTCCACAGTACAAGATGAAACAGCAATGTGTGACTCTGCAGCTTCAGCCATTGAACATCATAATGCAGAGAACTCTTGATCAGCTCCAAGCTAAGGACACATCAGACATCTTTGCAGAACCTGTGCCACTGGATGATGTAAGTCTTAGCTCATTATTTCTTTTCAGTCAGTTGAAGACTTGAAATTTCTCTTTGACACCATCAATGTTTTTAAGGGCCAATGATATTTTGAGATTCGTTGTTATTTCTTTAAAAGTTGTCAGAAAATGTATCTGTGTCTGGAAATAGAGCACTGGAAGCAGGTACCACACACAGCATGTTTCAGAAGTGGATTTGCTAAAAGGGATATTTGGCCCCAGATAAAAACTAAAATAAAATGAAATGAACTCAATAGGAAATGAAAGATAGTATGAATTTAGTGCCTTAGAGTAGCACAATTTCTTCAGGAATTTGAAACATATCAAAGGAAAGATTATTTGTTTAAAGTTGTTTCATAAACTGCAATGTAGACGTGTGAATCAGTTCTTGTGCGTCTATGGTAAACTCTTTAACTGTTTAAAAATGCACAACAGGCTTCATTAATGTGTGCCAACATAGCTGGCAGACAAAAAATATTGTTACACATTGTTTGCTAGCACCTTTGCTGCAGCCAGAGTGCTTTGACTACAGGCACCTTTTTCCCAGTAGTTGCTAGCAGGCACAGAGTAATAGATCAAATTCATTGTTGGCCTTCTCCAATGTTTCAGCACTGAAAATTGTGCTATCCCCAGCTAATCAATCAAAATACACATGCTGTTTATATAGCACTGATTCTGAAACCAGTTTAACTACTCAGTCAAGATAACATTGAAAACAAGTAAGTAGTAAACAAGCAGAATACCCTACCCCAGGGATCAGAACAAATGAGTGGTATTGATGAGTTTTGTGTGTTTAGGTATGGTCTATCATGCAATATCAATAAACTCTCAAAGCTTAATAGATCATATTCATTTTCGGCCTTCTCCAAGGTTTCAGGGTTTCAGAAACAAGAGTAATTTTATTGAGGACTCTTCTATCAATTTCCAGGCACCAGACTACCTTGAGTTCATTGACATTCCAATGGATTTCTCAACAATGCGACAGAAAATTGAAGATCAAGAGTACCAAAATCTGGACCAGTTTGAAGCAGATTTCAACCTAATGATCGATAATTGCTTGACATACAATGCAGAGGATACAATTTTCTACAAAGCTGCTGTCAGGTTGAGACATCTTGGTCGACCGATTTTGAGAATTGCGAAAAAGAAAATCAAGAAGGCAGGAATAGATCCGGAGACAGGACTTCATGCAGCAAGACCTTTGACCATGTCAGAAAGTGCTGTTTCTGAAGAAGGTAAAATTTCGTTGATTGATACATCTTTCTTTCTTGTGAAAGTCATCTTGGATAGGAATATCAGAACTTGGAAAGAAAATTCATTCTCTCATGTCCATAGTTGTAGTGATCAAATGGTGGTTATCAATAAATTGTATGAATTATCAAGGTTTCTTGAATGAAAATATGATAAGCTTAAAGAAAATTGGTCAAGTCACTGATTTGAAATGTTTGCAGGGTCTGCAAGGAGCTTTATTTACTGAATGAAAAATTTTTGAAGGAGGTGAAAATTGAGTCATGAAAATTGTGACAGCTTTGTTGTTTGATTTGCATCACAAAATTATGTTATCTCTTTTGCAGTGTCGTTTTCAGGATCTGCATTCTTTTGGTGTAGGAAGTTTTTCTTGCAAAATTTGTTATTCTGTGGCATGGCTTGCTTCTAAGATTTTCGGACCCAAAAATAGTTGTGATATCCTCTCAGATTTGTTGCTTGTAAATTTTATTCGTATAGATGGCGTTACACCTGAAGCGACTGAGCTATCATTTGAAGAAAAACTGGCAGATCTCGAGGAGAAATTAGAGTTAGCCGCAACGATCAAAAGTCCAGGTAGGTTTCAGCAGTGTTTTGCTAATTGTACTCGTAGAGAAATAAGCTACGTAGTTGTCTGGGGAGAGTATGGACTTTCCTTTTCGAGGAGTTGCCATGATGGAATTTTATTTTGAACCATGTTAACAGAAAATTATTTACAATTATAGTTGTACATTTGTTGATAGGACAATGTTTTGATTTGCAGCATCGAGAACTGGAAAACAGAAAATGCTACGAAAGGAAATTGCGAAAGTCAAGAGGTTGATACGGAAGAAGGTGAGCTGCTCGTAGCCTCTAGATCATTGATCTTCTATCTAAATCTTGTTGCACCTTTGCTGTTTGATGTAGTTTCAAAACTCTATCATCGTAGTATTGTATTTGATAGATTTCCTGCTCTTCAGCTTTGGTCAGAGCAAGGCATCTTGATTTATAATCAAACACAAAGAAGTACTTCAGTAACCGCAAGCGGCGATCTTATTAGTTTGATTTGGGAAAACTTTTATCTATGAAGAGAAAATAGCGTAGATTGTTCTTATCTTTTGCTCTTAATAACTAAAGTTTCTGCTGGATCTTATTTTACCTCTTGATATGTGTGATAAATGTTGTCTTTCTTTTCCTTACAGGACCGTAACAGTGTTTCGTCAATGGAGTCTCCTGGTAAGTTGAATAAATATTCTGTAATTCTGTTTAAATTTAATGCAGGCTATACTGTGAACATAAGCTTGGCACTGAAGTCATGGAACATATGTAGAAACGGTCGTATTTATCAATTGGAACTAAAATATTGAAACACCTGGAAAAATTAAAGATTGAAAGTTTCTCTTCAAGAGTTGAAGTTCGCTTCCTTCCCGTTAATGAGAGTAAGGTTGCTTCTCACGCACAGTATAGGCACAGTTTGAAAACAGTATGAAGTTGTTAAAGATAGGCTTCACGTTCAAACGGAAAATGCACAGTTTGCCGACGACAGAATTAAAAAACGGCACTGTAGCCGGTACAGTGTGGAAACTACATTGTGTAAACACTTGAAAACAATGAAAACGGTCAATTTTTCAACGTATTTGAATCGAGACTGATGTATTCCAATAGCCGGGTAAATTTATTTGTAACCTCCATTTTCTGTTTACAGTTCAACATGCAAGTCCTCAAAGGAAACGAAGCATTTCACAATCAAGTGAAGAAGAGGTCACGAAAAAGGTAAAAGAAACGACGGAGGAAGAACCTGAACCTGCAGATGAGGAGGAGAAAGCCGAAGAAGAAAAAGATGAAGAGGAGGAGCCTTCACCAGTTGCAAATCCGTCACCAGGGAGGAGCAGACGTAGTGGAATTCTATTCAATAAGAAGAAATATCGTCCTTTTGTAGTTAGTCCATTGGTGAAGGAGGGAGCGAATCTTAGCAGTGAGAGTGATGGTGAAAATGCTTTGAGAATACGACTCAGGGTTTGCCAGCCGAACGGTAGGCCGTTTGAGAATGACAGGCGTTATTACCATGAAAGAAAATATGAGGTGAATTATTCCGGGGAACCAATCAACGGTAGCCATGATACGTCAACTTCGAAATATGGAACGAAAGAACGGAAAAGATCATCGCGTCAAGAGAAGCATAAAGTCAACGGAATTTCAGACGTTCATTCAGAAACGGATTCTGATATTCTCCTCGAGAACCCAAAATCAGTTGATAGTCTAGATGGACCATTTGATGGAACAGGGGGTATGAACTTCAACCCTGAGCCAGTACCACGTAAAAGGACATATACAAGTAGTTCAGCGAATTCGGATTCAGAAGGGATCACACGACGCCCGAGTGTTATTGGGCGTAAACGAGGACGGAGGGCGTCCAGGAAATCAGCGTCCGATGAATTTGGAAATTTGGATGAAATTGAAGGAATGCAATGTGGGATTTATTTGACTGGCCCTGAAGATAATCATAATGAAAATCTAGTTGATCCAAAGAGAATTCCTGAAAATTTCAACCCCCTGGATTTGGTTTGGGCAAAATGCAGAGGATACCCATCTTATCCAGCTATGGTGAGTTCATATAAAAGTAGTTCCTCGTGGTGTCTAGCAGCAATTAAGAAGCGAGAAAACAATAGAGTGGCCAGTGCTCGTTTTCTTTGAGCGTGACGTAAGAAATGCACAGATCCTTTGCTTTTATTACATCGTTATAATCTAGTAGCTCTTGCGTACGCGACTTTGCAGAGGAAAGACGAAAAATGGTGGAAAAAAGTACAACACACCATTCCCGACATTATAATTGTGTATTTTGTCATTAATTATTCCAACATCGGACCTGTCTTTTGATGCAGATTGGTGAAGATAGGAATATATATATTTGTCATTCTATCGACTGGCTAGATAATAAACAGTGCTATTGATTAACTAACCTCTTCACTTTCTACTTTCAGTCAATCGACCCGAACATGCCTCGTAATGGTTTCATTCACAACGGTGTCCCCATTCCTGTGCCTCCCATTGAAGTCTTGAAGATGCGTAACCCCGAGGAGGAGGACTCGCAGTATCTCGTGTTGTTCTTCGATGCCAGGAGGACTTGGTAAGTTTTAGCCATTTTTTTCCTCTATGCCGTAAAGCAAGTCCAGCCTGCAAGGTTCTTAGCAGGTGCTTATAATTGGTTTAGTGTAAATGTGTTTCATACAGTACAGGCCTTGCACCCAATATAACAAATTTTTATCCAAGTGTGTCAGAAAAGAGCAAAACAACAATAAGATACGAAAGATTTGGTCATTGTTTTGCAATCAAATCAACAGGAGTAACAAATATTAAAGAGTTTGTGCATGTTTAAACCTTGCATTTAAAGAGAGCGACAAATCTTACAAGTCAGTCACCTTCAAATCGAAGTCATACATGCACCACGATAACATTCAAGGTTCTCCTGATAACATTTTTATTTTCTCGAGAATTCGCGTTTGATTAAAAGTACAGACTGTTAATTCTTGTCATGTTGATGTGTGTAAAACCTTTGCTGTAGATGCCAGAGGCTTAACCTTTATCACTTGAATAGTTCTCCAATGGCAATAAATATCTTTTTAGTCGAGTTTTTGGTTGAGAGATGTTGCTTTTCAAGTATATAAATTACCATCTTTTAAACTGTTTTACGAGAGCATTTAGAAGATGGGTTCTTGCTTAGAAAGTGGTAAACATTGAATTTAAGCCTCGAGGTTCTTATAGGACTACGTAGGTTATTTTGTGCGAGTTTTCTACTGTATTATTCGTGGTGCATGTGCGACTTCGATTTGGAGGTGACATGTAAGATTTATCGCTCTCTGTAAATGCAAGGTTTAAACATGCACACACCATTTAGTTATTATTACTCCTGTTGATTTGATTGCAAAACCATGACCAAATATTTCGTATCTTATTGTTGTTTTGCTCTTTTCTGACACCATTGGATAAAAATTTGTTATCTTTTGCTTATTATTTGACCCTTTGATACCGCGTAACAGTGGTTCTTATAAATTTTTTTTTGAGATAGTATTCGTATTGATATTCAAGTTTTCGTATGATTGATATTTTCTGTCAATCCGTTCTCTTTTCCGTAGGCAATGGCTTTGTCGAAGCAAGTTGGAACCACTAGGAGTCGATTCTCGTTTGGACAGATCAAAGCTCATCGAAGGTCGTAAGTCATCCATAAGAAAATCAGTGCAGCAAGCTTATGAACGCGCCATTTTACACAAGAAACGGGTACTAGGACACCTTAGTGATGAGAACTCGGATGACGATGAAAGAGGAAGCGATAGTGAGGAATATAATTGAATAACTAAATGAACTAACTTTAGTTATGCACAGATTTGTTTCATTCGAAAATATTTCTCTAGTAAATACAAATGGATGTTGTAAATTTTAAACTTCGAAAATTGATATTATTTTATTAAGAAGTATTTCTAAACGCATGTTTATGCGACAGTTTCTAAATCATGAAAATGTGGATTGAAGTTTTAGTTATGAAGCTGTTAACATGGGTGACAGGTCACTGTTAAGCTTGGAAATTTCTTTATCAGATCAGGAGGGGCTACGTATTTCTTTCTGTAGGCACAAATACACCCACTCTCTGATTGAAAACGTTCTCCGTTGTTGGAGGACTCATGCAAAGACAATCCATTATTTAAGACGTACCTAAACTGAAGTTTGTTGCTTATTTTTGACATATTCCTAGCAATATTATTTTCTTGTTAGAATTCAAGATTTATTGCTGCGAAAACTGTGTACAAGGTTGTTTTGAATTCCTTGTAGATTTCTTTTCAAGAAATCTGTCTACAGCTTCCACGACTTTAACATCAATTTAGCAGTTTCTATCTTTCCCTCTGTTATTAATTATCTTCAAGCGTTGAACGCAACCTTGGGGGCATGTTATATTTCGAAGACAATAGAGTTTTTAGCTATTCTAAAAAGAATCGGAATCATCGGATCTTTCTTGTAAGTACGTGTAAAGATACTGCTCGATTCGATTCAAATTCTTTGGTAGAAATATATAAAAGGTTTTCTGTTCGGGGAGGGAGAAAGAATTTGTTATTTCTTTATTGTTGCTAGGGCCTTTAAACGACACGTTAGCTGTATCAAAAATAAAGCGCCAGTCAATTCGCTTTCTCTTCACCACTTACTTGTCAGACGTGTTGTCTGTCTTCATAGGTTCAATGAATTGGCCATTATTTATAACAAAATTAAAATACAGTTACCGGACTGGAAAAAGGCTTCGTATCGTACAGACACTTCAGACGATGGCAGACATTTGCATTTCGAGCTGTGAGCTAAAATTCGATTAATGTAATCAGACAAAACGAATCCCAAAATGCGAATATGGTTTTCAACAAGGTTAAAAACTTGTTATCATGGTTTCTTGCCGAGTCAGTTGATGAACAATAGGATAGGTTTTTGTCGATACATTTTCAAACTCGTTGGCATCACTGTTGTAATTTTCAGTCGTTTTATGTAATGGCTGTAAAAATGACGTGTAAGGAACTGACTCATGATGTCGAGTCTACGTTACGTTGTGCCGTTTGTAACTTCATAATTCAGATAATGAGGGTTTACAAATCTTGTCTTCAATTTTTGTGCTCTATTAATGATCCATAAATAGACCCTTTTACTTCTCAAACAAAGAGGCTTGGATTGAGCATCTAAATCTGGTAAATTTGTGAAGGAAACCAAAAGCATGACGCTCGTTCTCGCATGACCCCCGTTTTCGGTACGACGCTACTAGCTGTGGCAAGAAGTTGCTTCGGATTTCGAAACACTTTTCACAGAGTTATTCAACGATAACTTTACTCAAAGTGAGTTAGGAATGATTCAGTTCGTACACTGGCAAGTTTCTGGCTACATTCTTTTCATTTTTAGATGATCTCAGTTTGCGAGTTGCAAATAGAAGTTTGCTGTTCAACTGTTGTTACGCGTATTCCAATGAATTAAAAGTCGGTTAACAGTGGATCAAATAGCGAGAAACAAAACAAAAAGATCAATAACACTGGCCTCTGTGTCAACTGAACCATTGTCAACTCATTTTGCGGAAGTTTATCGGTAGTAAAATCTATGGAAAGTGTTCTGAAATCCGAAGCAACTTTTTGCCACAGCTAGCAGTGTTTATACCGAGAACGCCGGGAAATCATTCTTTTGTTTCCTTCACAAATTTGCCGGATTCGGACGCTCGATCCAGACCTCTTTTTTAAAAGTAAAAAGGTCGACACATGTTACGTTGTGCTATACTTTCTAACTATCAATACAACTTTGCTACACTAAAGTGACGATATCACATGTAGCAGGAGACAATGACTATGCCTATTAACGCACAATTTTCATCTTTTTTCAAAAACAAAATCTTTATTTTGAAGAAAAATCTTTGTACTTCATAGCGGAATAAACAAAACGTTCATATCTCTTACAATTGTTTTGATGTAAATGGATTTGTGATGGCTTCTTTTTGATGGAAAATGTGAAGCCATCTAGCATGTTAACAGGCTAGAACGCATCCAACAAACTGCAAAAAGACTATGGACACGCGCCCAAAACAATGGTATTTGAAGATCTGTTTACAATTTTGTGATAGAGCCCCTTTAATAAGGAACCTTTAAGTGGAATTTTTAGGCCAGAAGTCTTGGATGACTTTTTACAAACTTGCCACTCATACGTCGCAAAAACGTCTTTTAAATGTGTCTTAGAGTACTTTTTAAAACAACTGCTTATTCTATTTTTGACTTCAGTAAACACTTTTTGAAATAAACAAATTGACCAAGATCTGAGCTTGGAGTTCCTTATAAAAAGGTTCCCTATAAAGAAGGCAGTAATTTTGTAATTTTCCTAGTAGCTTCTAGAAAATGGGAAGTTTGTGTGGCTTGTGAATTAATTTACTTCAATGGATCAGTTTTTGGAACAAGTATTATTCTAATTTTGAATCAAGATGTACATGAAGGTAGGTGACAAGGTCAAAGGCATTCTTGTCAAAACAGTTTCTAGAGTACCATTTCTAAAAATCTTGCTTTAGGGACATGTATACTTTTCTTCAGATTGCAGGGCTGAAAAGCGAACGAAAACTTTTTCATTGCCCGCTGGATCAGAGGACGAATGTCAAAAAATTTTCTTATAAGCGGTAAAAAGGGCTTTCCTTTCAAAGTAGGAAATATCTCTTTATCTATTTCATAACTACTTGTGAAAGCTATAATGCACAGCTGTCAAAAATTAGTTTGTTTTCAATTTAGCTTCAAAGTTCGAATACTTGATCTTAGCAATAGACCTTTTTAGCTATTCTCTCTACATCAAATCTGAATCAAATGAAATTTTAATACATTTTGTAGATTGATGCCTTTTCGTCCCTTGTTTCCCTGCGTTCACCAAGTGATATCAGCAAATCAAAGAACGCAGGGAAACAAGGGACGAAAAGGCATAAGTCTATACATTTTGTAGAATGTCCGTATGTGCATAAAGATTGATAGATTCTAGAACGCCACTCAATCAAACCTATCGTATAAATAGTATGAAAAATTATTGCTCGATCCACACTCTTTTGTAGAAAACCTAACACGTCTATTTATTCCCGTACCTGCGCCAGATAAAGACATGAAAGCTCAGAGAGAAAGCTATACCTTGTAATGATACTCCCTATACGGCAAACAGTCAATCTCTTTATTTGCTTTGAAGAACATATCTTTTTGTCTTCATATGTCTCATTTGTTTGAACAGTTTCACAATGATACCTTCATTTTTAGGTCGTGGTTTCGAAACGATTTAACTCAGCTTCATTTCTCTCGTTTCGTTTGTGGATATTGACGGAATAGTGTGATCACAGTCCTTCAAGTACGAACGCCCTTCCTTCAGTGAAGAAATCTGGTGTCCAACAATGTCCCGAATTGGCAAAAGAAGTGCATCTCCTCCAATCTGGGATCTTCACGCAATGTGTATCGATGTTGAAGGTACTTATTCTCATATTGTTCCCTTTTTGCCTCCCAAAGGATATTTGTAACGGCCGTTTCTTGGTACCCAGATAGCCGTTTCCATCCTCCGAATATGGACCATCTTTTTTATTCAATTGTGACCAGAGGTACCCTTACAAGGGTCTGGGATTCGCCTAAAATGATACTCAGAGAATGGGGTTTTTGATTTGCAGCTAGGGCTGTGTTTTGATAAAACTTCTTTCTTCACTGCCTGTTGATTGATTTCTTCACTGCCTGTTGGCCGAAAGATTACTTGAATTTATTGCAATAACATGATTGGAAAGGAATGACCAAGGACCCTCACCCTCCATGAGAGACACTATTACTATTTCTTAATGATTTTTCAGTTGGATTTTGACTCTGACATGGATTTTGAATGACACAAGAAAGGTTTCCACAAACTGAAATTCATTGAAAATTTCTGAATGTTTTTTTGAGCTTTCTCGTAGATTTTGATATCTAAAAGGCCAGATACCTATCCAGGTCGTCGTTATTTTGCGTAAAGAAATCCTGGAATTTATCTTGTAAACAGAGGCTTTGCCTCATATCTAAGGCATAAATTCATCTCAAATACGAGCAAACACGTCTGGTTTTGAGGGCTTTTAGCAGATGGAAAAGATTTTCTCGTTCTTTCTGCAGCTGTCACGGAAAAGCTTCTTCGTGGCTGAATAAACAACCAAGAACGCATTTTTTTTAAGTTTTGCTTAAATTGTTGAAGGGGTAGCAAAACATGCATCTTGGCAAATTTCAAAACATTCTGTAGCTTTATGCGTAAAAAGCAAGTTCTACATGTAACATTATTTGCATACTCTTCAAATGATTTGAGGGCAATCTTGCAATTTTTAAGTGTATCTTATTATTTTGTAGTGAAGCCCTCAAGTAAATTCAGCAAAATAAGCAAAAGAATTGACATAGTTCTTTACGTCCAATAGGAATGATGCAGGAAACAAGCGAAAATGAAGCAAAATGTGACCCAGGATTTCTTCTATCAAAATGAATAGTTTGTTAGTTATTTATCTCTTCCCAGTGCTGGAGTTGCTTCATATCTTGATGATTTGAAAGTTGAGTTTCTTATAAGCGGTTTCTTATCCCTTTCTTATTCAAAATACATGCAGGGTGAGTGTCCCAAGCCCGATGGTCCTCTTGAAATGCGAAGGAGCCCCTCCGCAGCTACGATCAGTTTTCAGGTAGAGACCCACAACGCTCCCACCACATCTTAGTGTGCAAAAGCGTGCTTTTCTAAGAGGGAATGGTATGGGAAAGGCAACATCGAAGATGTCAAAGAATCAACGAGCTTGCACGTCAACGGCGAATAATGATTCTGGCCATGAAGATCGCTGCTGCACTCCAGGTATTATCTCCTTAGCTGTGTAAACAAATTTGCAGTGCACAAGCGTGTCATGTCACTCTTGCTGGAGAAGGAATTCTCCTCTGGCTGTCTGTTTTGGCCAAGACTTTTGTTTCTTCCGGTGAAACCAGACGAAGAGAATCATCAATTCATTTTACGACATAGGTAACATTCATTCTGCAGAGGAACTCTTTCTGTCTTTTTGCAAGACTTTCCTCTCTTCCTTAAAAATCATTGATCTTACCATTTATTTCAATGTGCCAACCTGAGTTGATTTCTGAAAGTAAAAACATGTTTTGGGACATATTTTGAGCTACTGGACTTTTAAAAGGAGTTAAATTGTTCAACAGTTTTAAAGTGCAAACCTTCGAAAAATTTCTTTCCAAGTTTCACTTGTTGCTTTGCCAATCGGTTGCATTTATCTTCTGTAGTTTCCCAGAATGTTCTTGAGAAAAACGAACTGTTAGCTGCTTTCTTAAAATTCTTGTAAAACTGGAAAGTAACTTGCAGAAATTGTTTTACACCTCTTGCTTTCAATTTCACGATGAGGCGGGATTTTGACTTGACAATTCCACTGGCTTCTTTTCAAACACTTTGCTCATTCTAAACCTTCCTCGAAATGGGCTAAGAATCAATTTCATCTTGAAGCAAGATCCCTAATTAGGACTTTGCAGAACTCTCTGCAACAAAAGTAACTGCAACAGAGGTCTGAAAAATGATTGATCTGTTGGTTAGATTGGAATAGAAGCTGAATGTTTTATTGGAAGGGCAACTGCAAAGTTTTTAGTACCATCCATATTATAGGATGAAATTTCAATGAATGAATTATCACTTTCAAAAGACAAAAACAAAATCATGCATCAAGCCCTCAACGAAGGAAAATTTTTCCTGAAGTTCCTTGGATGATTTCCCTGGCAATTCCAATGTTTTGCTGTGAGAAAGTCAGAAAACCTACAGATCACTCTAGAGATCATTACTTTTGCGAAATGTGCAAGAAAATGTGACCCAAAGAGTTTTTCACAATTCCTTTTTCATAATTTTCACACATCTGCGAACCAACCGTCTTTGTAACCAGTGACAACAAGCTGCAATCTTGAATGCTGTCGTCATATTGCCAATAGCAACAATTTTACGCATGCGCATCAAAGTTGGCGGGAGGGACGCTTGAGTTGAGATTGAAAAGAGAAATCGATCGATCGCTGGGCCTAGAATGGAAGGCTTGCAAAAACCATCGCAAAATCATATATAAACAACATATATACAGCTTGATCACAGCTTAAATACAACCGAAATGGACTTCCAAATATTACCGCGTTTAACTGACTTATTACAAGAATTCACTGTAGTTGTTTTACGTGAAAAACCAGAAGACATCGTTGACTTCGCTGCAGAATATTTTGCCAAGCTGAAACAAGGCAAAGAGAAAACACCACCAAAATCAAAAGGAGTTAGTTTTCAGATTGAGAATGGCGCACGGGATTCTCATAGTGATGATGAACCTATGCCAGGTAAAACGAAGATTTTTTTGCCACGGAAAACCGCGAAGTAATTTGTTTATTTTTCACCGTGTAGCGTATCTCATGTGACCCTGTTTCAAAACACACAAGTATGAATGATGTCGAACTATGTCGCCTACGTTCCCTCAACAGTTACAACAAAGCATTGAATTCTTGTCAAAAGCATAATGGTACACATTTTCGTGCAAGCGATCGCATTTTTGAAAGTTTTTAAATGGCCTAACAGATTCGCTCAAACCGTAAATTACAAGAACACCTGCCATACACAGTAGCACCTGATTGAATTGTTGCTGTGGAAATCTGATAAAGCTATGGAACGGAAAGGGAAGGCCACTTCTTTAGAAACCGATTAAAATCAGTGAATAGAACAGTGAGTTTCCGCCATGTGAAAAACAGTCCTTTGAAACAGATTTACAGTTACTCCAACCCTTTCTTACTGTATCCAAGGTCATTTTTTGCAATGTTTATTAAGTACTAAAACGGATTGAATGGTTGTTAGTTGCCAGGTGAAGTACATGTAAGTCTTACAAATAACCTGTATTTTTCATTGTGAGAAATTCCCAGGCCAGAACATTTACGACTGTGCATTTATTCTCAGTTCTATACTGTTTGCCCACAATAGATGATGTAGATATTCAGAATTGATTATCTAGATTTGATATGCATGTTTCCCAAATCAGTGTGAACCCTTCTGTTACTGTTGTATTCAAGATTATTTGATGATGCAACAAAAGATTTGTTCCAGACACATTTGTAGAGTTAGCTTGTACAGGACCATAGTTCTAGTATTCATGACCAAATGAACATTTAGAATAAGATCATACTTTGAACAGAGTGTGATAAAAGCATTGGCATTTTGAGCTCAGCCCATTATCAAGTATATATTTATGACATCCACACAAAGGAGGTGGGGTTACAATCTTTTACAGAGCTGTGTAACTGGTAAGATCTGGTAGTTATTATTATCTGTGTAACTTTTAAAATTTTGTTCCAAAGAAGGTGTATTTTTCAGATGGTGGCACCACAGGAGGACTGACCCCCCACTTGTCTCCCAGGTTGGTTTTCCAGTTGCTCCAAATCTATAGAGAAATTATCAAAGGAGGGGTTAGGTAGTTACCTGGGCCTGGCCCCAGTCCTCTTTAGTTCTTGGTGGCTGGTACTGCCACTGTATTTTTAAGTTTAGATCATTTCTTTTGGAGCTTGAAGCAAAGGATTAATGGGTTTGCAGGAAAATACCAAAGATCGTGATTTATCCTCAAAGATGAGGACCATTTACAGTTGCTATGAAATTTTTCTTCAACAGCATAGCGTTATGATTTGCTTGTGTTGTTTGTTTGCATTGCAATCTCAGTAATTTTCTTTTCCTTCTGTTCCAGAACCCCCTATCAACAGAAATGCTGGAAGGAGAAAATCAGGTAAATTTAAAATTTAACCATTTTTTGGACCAGTTTGTTATTAAATTGACTGTTAGGGCCTTGGTTTGTTGAAGGTACATTAAAGACAAAGGATGGATATATAGCGGCAAGTTTAACAATAGAACAAAACTTGGGCGCCTGCCATCATTTATCCAATTGTTTTGATATAATCTCTGGAGATCATCAAATACAATAATGGAATACAATAGACTATATTTAGATTTCCCAGGGCCGTGATTTAAGTTGTCTTAGATTATGTCTTATAACGCCTAGCTTACAAAAAGAGCAAAAGATGGCCGCCAGCCATCATTTGTCCCATTGTTTTGACAATCTTTTGAGATCATAAAATATATAGGAATACAATAGACTATTTTTAGATTGCCTAGGCCCCTGATTTAAGTCGCATTGTATCTCCGTCATTTGTCTTTAAGTGCAAAAATATCCTTGGAAACAATTTTCATACTAAAAGTTTTCACACAAGAAGTTTACAGACATATTTTCTTGTTTGTTAGAGAAATTTTTGATGAGAACAGTACAATCTATTTGAGTACAAAGAGGAGCATGGTTAGCATGAAGCCAGCTACTTGCACTGCACAGCTTCCAGAATAACTGACTGAACAAACTTCACAGAAACTAAAACAAATGATGGCAAAGGTTGCTGGTCTTTTTAATGTATTTTGGATAGAATTGTTGGATACTTGATATGTTTGAAATCAAATTTTGTTGACATTTGATATATGTACTTGTCTGTTATAATGTTCAACACCAAAGTTTGAAAATTTCATGTCTTTATAAATCGATTATAAGATTGTTTATAAGCATTTAATGTGTTTATAAATCATGGAGCCAGAATATAGTAACTAATAACCTATTTCATTTATTTCAGTTTGTGCAGAACCTTATCATCCTGATTCGGATTCTGATGATGATGACACAGCAGTGAGTAAAATACTCCCTTTTTCATCAAATTCAAAAGTAAAATACTCCCTTATTCATGAAGTTCAATCATATTCAGATTTCTTTTCAATGCCATAACTAATAAGAATGTTTTACTGTTTTCAGGTTGTCCATCCAAAATCAGATGAACAGAGAGCTAGTCTCAATGAAGCAGTAAAGGATATTTTGTTATTCAAAAGTTTAGATCAGGTGAGTTTCAGCCTTGATGCTTAGCTTAATTTAACTTGATAGAGGCAATATAACCTATTTTATGGCAAAGCCATCTTTAACTTGATATAAAAAGTGAACTGCTGGCAGAGCTGTAGGAAGCATCTTAAAGTTAGGTGGCACAAACTAAATTGGCGTTTTTTCATTTAGCTACGGGGCACATCCCAAAACAAAAGGGCATTTTTTGGTTTGGCTTAAGGGGCTCATCCTGAAACAAAAAGGCCGCTTTTCATCATAATTGCAAAGTCTTGGGGGGACATGACCCCAGTGCCCCTTGGCTCACTTACCTCTATGAATAGATGTATTTGCTTACAAGGTGGCTGATGATTTCACATGGAAGTCATTTGAAAAACCACCCTCAATAGAATGAAGGTTTTTATTTGTAAAAGCATTACAATGAATCCTTCTGACAACCTGTGAGCACCTGAATAGTACTTCCAAAATATTTTTAAGTGTTTTGTTCGTAACTCTGCTTATTTCATATTTCCTAGTTGAGCAGTTCTCATGGATCAATGTGGCTACCATGCCTGAATTGATAAAAACAAAATGAATGAAATGAAATTCTTCAAGATGAATTGAAAGAGAGTTCTTTGATGAGACACTTATCAAAAACCAGATTTGCCGCTGTGATAATTGAAATTTATATTTCTTTGCAAAAAAGGCTTTTTATAGTGTTCAAAATAATCTTTAATTCATTCTGCTTGCAAAAATTTTTCTTTTGAAATCTTAGTTACAGATGAAATATCCTAAGATCCACTCAGTTTGATCTTTTGTCTAATAGGAACAACTATCACAAGTTCTTGATGCAATGTTTGAAAGGAAAGTCGCCCCTGGTGACCATATCATTGATCAGGGAGATGATGGTGATAATTTTTATGTCATTGGAAGGTAAATTTTAGATGTCTTTTACTTTGTGAATACCCTTTTTCTGTAAATAAAGTGTGAATAGAGCTTTGCCTGCCAGGCCAAGGGTTTGGCACTGAGCCAAAAAATGATTTTCAAATTCTAGTCTAGATCAACGTTCATTCAACATCTTTTGGAACATTCTGAGCAGAATTGGATTATCTCTTTTCTAAATAGCCAGAGATGTGTTTTTGCATCAAATCTTTTTCTAGGTATTTAAAACATTTTATATTTTGCAGTGGAACCTTTGACATATTTGTTGTCAAGAATGGAGTGGATGAAGTGGTAAGTTTTCTTTACTCTTTCCGCTTTGATACATTTTTTATATATACTAGTATATAATCAGATGAGTTTTAGAGGACAAGTCCAGGGTTGGTTGATTGATGACAAAATAGATGTTTGTTTGTTTGTTTGTTTGTTTCAATATGTTTTGAGTCAGGATTTCTAGCTACTGAAAGCTCATTTAGGCTCACTGTGCATGCCACATCCAGACATGGGACCCCTAGTTTAACTTCCCTTCCAAAGGATGATGAGGTGAGTTGTGAGATCAGGCCTCCGAGGTCAGCCATCCTGAGTTTGATCTCACCCGACCAAGCTTAACTTCAGTCACCTGACAAAGACTGTATAAGCCACTTGGACACTCATCCCACATACTTTTATAAATGGTGTTTCATACTTTTCCCACCATTTGTCTCATCTTTTCTCTATCATTCTAATGATGACAAATAGACTTTTCTCTATTTGTCATCATTCAAATAGGTGAGCAGAGGATAGTGGTATCATAAAAGGAAGAATCTGTGCTTTTCTAGCGTCACGCTCAACGAAAACGAGGCCTCCGTATTGTTTCCTTGCATCCTAATCACTGCTGGCCCCTTTATCGTGTCTTGATGAAAAATGATGACGAAAAAGCGACGATGTTCAGGTTAACTTTGAGAATGTTTAACTGATTTGGAGCAGTTACGAATTTCAAAATGAGGAAGGAAGTTCATACTTCACGACAACAGTTGGTAATTTTGTTGTATGGTATGATCATACCAACCCTAGACTAAGCGTGCATATTAAAAGAGTTGTAGATCTAAACCATTGAAATTTGTGATTTACCATTAAAATGAATGCTTGCCGTCATCACTACATATACTCAAAATAATTTCTTTAAGGTTGGATGCTATGACAACAAAGGTAGCTTTGGTGAGCTGGCATTAATGTACAATACACCAAGGTAATTATGATTTTGTAACAAATGTATACCATTGAAAAGATCATTCAAGCTGTAAGTTCTACTTATAGTAGATCCTTCTCACAACATCCCTTTAAAGTGATTTCATTGAAAATGACACCCTTTCACGTGAAATGGAGATTTATGTCAGTGATGTTGTCGTATGCAGGCCTAAATTGTTTGCACGCAAACCTGAAAAGTTTGTAAAAGGTCCTTATTCGTCATATTTTCAAGTTTTGTGTTTTGCATGTTGTTTTAATTTCAAACATTAGGCTTTTCAGTGGATGGAAATTATATCTCATACAAATTTTCGAAGTAACTTTCATTTCAACTGTTCATTTTGAACGAAGAATTTGCGCTTTATTTACTCGGTTTACTAATGATACTTGATGATTTTGATCATGAAGTAAAACCCTAACCTTTTCAGAACTGGCCCCAATGCATAACATGACATTCTTTCCTGACAACTTATACTTTCTCTATGATAGGGCAGCCACTATTGTTGCAACTTCAGAGGGAGTCGTTTGGGGTTTGGACAGAGTTACTTTCAGAAAAATTCTTCTCAAGAATGCTGCTAAGAAGGTTAGGTTATATTTTCTGCGATATCAATGTTCTTTCTTCTTCGTGTTGCTGTCTTTACTTTTGTTATTATGGAAGACTGATCTTGAAATGGGCGTGAATTCAAGTCACATACAGTTTGTTTCAGCATCTTTGCGGACAAAGTATCTTTTCCCGTTACTGTTTCCTCTCTTCGTGGTAATAAAAGTCTCATGTAATAGACGGTTGTGCTAAAGATGGCGGACAAGAATTTTTTACCATGATGCTTTGCGTCACATTGAAGTTCGATTGAGTTGATTGGCTTATTTCTTCAGTGCCGTAAAGGATCTTGGTTAAAAGTTCCTTGACGCCATCTTTAGTGCAATCGTCTATTGAATCTCCTTGATTTCTAGCAACGTTGATTTCCTAGAGCAAAGTAGCTCAGTTAGATATTTTTCTGCGAACTAGTTTCCCAGGAATCCTTAGTTATGAGAGAATTGAGCAGATTTTTTGTGCTATAGTTTTGAAACAGTCAAAAGAATGTTCTAGTAAGGATTTTGTTGTGAATTGTTGAAGAATTAGCAAATTTATGAAATTATGCATGGCAAACAGATCTAAAATATGTACTCAATAATGTTTGTTTGCATTATAAGAAATGAAACTATGTGCGCACAAATAATAATGCAAAAGATCAACTTAATTGTACTTCTGAATCATTAGAAGTAAGTTTCATGATATGTGAAAAGGTAAACTATTTTTCATATATGGCGACAAACATTGCTCTTTATCCTGCTAGCAACTGAATTCATTCTCAAATTAACTTCGACGTAATTTTTATAGTCTTACAGTCCCCAATTTTGATACGGATTCAGTTTTAATTTTCTGTAGATCTTATGTCTTGTTCATTGGCGACCACTTCGCCAAATATTTAGGGGGCGAAGCTATTGTTTGTGTAAAAAGCAGTGTTTATTTCTATTTTTTTCGAACAAAAGATATTTGTTCTAGTCAACATGAGGGCGATTGCACCCCCTCGCCACCCCAAGTGTCCGTCACTGCTCTTGTTGCATATAATTTAAAGATTGTAACAAACATTTACATCTTTTTATCTTCATCGTACAGAGAAAAATGCAAGAAGAGCTACTCGAAAATGTACCAATGCTTGCACATTTGACGGTACGGATTTATTGCTGCCAGTTTATATATAAGCCACTAATGTTGCAATACATATTACAAGCTACACTTCGTATACATAGAGCTACTATGCAATCCTACGGGAACAATACCCTGAGGAGCAAAAAGCTGTGACTACATCGAGGCCACTAGACATGGTGATTTGCTATAGTCCATCTTGAATTACATACCATTAGCATGCCACGAGCATCAACTTTATTGGTTTTATTGCTATTGTCTGTCGGATGAATAAAAAAGATGCAGCCCTTGCCAGATCACCAAACTTTGATCATTTTATTGATTTTTGAGTGTTCTTTTTGCTTTTATGTGTCAAGGACTAAATAGCTATGATAAGGGACCGTTATTTTGGCCTTTCTGGAGAGAGAAGTTGATTGTTTTCAAAGGTGCAAGTTCTTCATTGACTCACTCGGTATGTTAGCTTGAGAAATGAAGTTTAAATGAGAATTTCGTCCAAGTGTACGTCTGAGTTGTTTTCATTGGCGGGAGCAAAAAACTTTTGACTTTGCGTAATTCCCAAAACAGGACCTTCGGAGCTTTTCTTCGATAGTTGCTGAGACCATCAACTGCTTCAAATGGCATACAAAAATTGTTTTTGCTTGTTGATATGGCGTTAGAAATCTGGCTCAGGGAAAGAAAATTCGTTTAGATTATCTAACATTCATATTCAAATAGGGAGTCCCCCCTGGGATATAAGCGCCTCGACCGTAACCACTTATTTTTGATTGTAGAATTACGAGAGGTTAAACTTAGCTGATGCACTTGAAACTCAACACTACAAAGACGGAGATCAAATTATTAAGCAGGTAAGAGCAAAATGAACGACTCTGCCATGTTTTGTCTTTCACTGACACTCCCTACAACCATCAGATAACAAACTTATTTTAAGGGCACACCGTCGTGGCTGTGACATTCAGTCAGCTCCACGACAGTGTGCCTTTAAACTAACTGAAGCTGAATGTATATCATTAGAGAAAAGTGTAAAAGATGGGCACTTATATCAGTATCATAACGTGTTATTCTGGGGCCATCTTTATAAAAAATGATCTGTTTAAGGGGAGAGCTTAGCAAAGACAGGGTCTTATTTAAGTTTTGATCTTGATCAGAGAGCACTTGTTAGAGAGGATATTCATTGAAGAAATAATGGTGTTCTTGGTATGAACTAAGTCACGTTGAGGATTTATCTTGTGGTGCTTGGAAGAAGACTATTTGTTGTTGTTTGTGAGCTCTTGTAGTGATATTTTTAATTCTGCAGGGAGACAGTGCTGATAACATGTATTTCATAATAAAAGGAAAAGTGTCAGTCAGGATGTTAAGTGCTGTAAGTATTCACCTTTATATTTCTTTCCAGAAGATCAAGTGACTAGAGCCAGCCCTTTAGCCCAAAATATTTTTTCTTCCTCAGACCATAGATGAGCAAGTGAGAAACAATGAACTTTTTCTTTACAACTTCTTGTTTTTGTCACTGACTGCTCCCCATGTTTTTTTCTGGATACGCACGAAACTTAAATTTATCATTATATATTTGTAAAGTAAATGAAAAACGCCAAATTCTTTGATAATTATTTGATTTCATTGAATGTGATTAGGTTTAGGACACTATTTACAGTTAGAAAGCTTTCCAATTAGCCATTTAAAAATGCAGTATAAGCTGATTGCAAAATTTATTTGAACTGACAGGGTAAATAGGATAAACCGCTATTTTGCCAGTAAGAACTGAATTATAATTCGACTGAATTCATTTTCACTTTTCATCTCTTCATTCAGTCTCCTTGTTGCAGCATTTCGATTTTTGAAAAAAGCTTCTGCGACCATTTGTGCTGTGGTCCGCTATTTTTCCAAGCCCTGCTTAGCCCTTACCTCTTGTTTTGTATTAAGTGAGGCTGAATTCTGTTTCTGGTCTTAAACTCATTCGCATTGATGGATTACTTGCTGGTATTCAATTCATTAATGAGAGGCTGATATTTATATTTAGACTGATCCACCAGAGGACCTTGAAATTACGACCTTAGAAGATGGATATTTTGGTGAACTGGCATTGATAACTAATAAACCACGTGCAGCTTCAATTTACGCTGTTGGAGATATCACAGTAGCTGGTAATCTACCTTTTAGATCATTTTTCATCGATAACTTCATTCAAAGCGCGCTAGGAATGATTTATTTCATAATGAAAAGTTTAACTGCCTTCTGGCATTGTTTCTCGTTGTTTTTGTTCATTGTTCGATGATTTTGTCGTGTAGCCGTTATAGCTCAAAAGTACTAGCACACAAGGGTTTCATTTTGTGAGTTGCAAATCAAAGTTTGTTGTTTTCAACAGTTGTTATTCAATCGAAAGAAAAGTCAGCTAACAATGAATGAAAATAACAAGAAACAAAACAAAAAGAGTAATAAAACTTGCCTCTGTGTAAACTGAACGAAACTTACTTTGCGTAAAGTAGTCGATAATAAACTCTCTTACAGGTGTTCTGAGATCCACAGCAACTTCTTGCCACAGCTAGCATTGTTTATACCGAGAACAGGGGTCATGCTTTTTTTCCTTCAAAAATTTACCAGATTTGGACGCTCGATTCCAAACCTCTTTTATAAGAAGCAGTAAGGTCTATGACTTTGTACATGCATATGTGGATGGCAGTGCTGTCCCTAAGAGCATAGCAACATTATTATGGGGGATTTTATGGTAATAAACGAATTTGCTTCCAATCTTTTATGATGGAATAATTTTACACTAGATAAAAACTGATAATGGTACTCTGATTTCATGGCATGCTTAATATAGATATCTAGCTTTGAGGCATTTTCTCTTAAAGAGTTTATCTTAATCTTTCAGTAGGATGAGCTTCACCAAGCTAATAGTTTGACCGTTCTCAAGATTGCAGAGGAAGTAAATTTTACAATAATTCTCCAGTCGAATTTAATGCTTTTCAGACTTAGAAAATAGTATTGGGGCATAAAAGATTGACAGCGAAGACAACGACAAGGCAGATCGAATTGATTGTCAAATTTTTAATTTATTTTCCTAAGCACAGCACAAATGCTCTGTTGTAATGCTCCCATTTCTTCTTCAGCTCTGGACGTACAAGCATTTGAGCGTTTACTTGGTTCCTGTATGGACATCATGAAACGAAGCATTGGTGACTATGAGGAACAACTGAGCAAACTCGGATTAAGTAACACAGATTTAAGATAAGTCGGATTTAAATTATATATACATATTCTCATCGCCTAACTGTTCATGTCATTGTTGTTGGTATTCTTCATGTAATTTTACCGAGTAAGTCAAAAAAGGAATCCAATGTTTGAAAAATCTTACTACACAAAACTTCCTAAGTGAATTGAAATATTTGAACTTCATTGTATAACTGAGGCTCTATCTTAGGTTTTTAATTTATTTATGCAATGTACTACGTTTTTCTCCAAGCAAGAATTCACATTAATTGGCTTCCTTGAACTTGGGTTAAAACTATAAGCCAGTGATAAAAAGGAAAAGATTGTTTTTTTAATTTCAGTTACTCCTTCCTAAATGATCAGTAATGATCGTAGTATAAATATCCCCTACAATCAATTCCAGGGACCAAGAAGCTTGCTTTGTGCAAAAGTCTAAATTGTAATGAACAGCATTTTTTTAAGTGTCTTTAGTGCTAAATGCAACGCATCTAAATGTAGATGAAAGTAAAAGTTCGATTTTCAAACAGTTGATGCATCTTTTTGACTTATCAGATACCTTCATTCGTTCGTTCAAAAATTAGTTTTATGTTCAAAGGTGTACACGTTTAAGTTAAGACGTCCTTCAGGTAGAAAAATCGTATATGGAAATTATAAATTTAATGTAAGAATTTTGGTTTTGGAGTTAAGAGGAGTAACGTTTAGAGCCGGCAGGGGTCAGCTAAAAACTTTTTGTTTTGAAAACAAAAATTTTGAATTGTAGAATGAGAATCATTCAGAGTTTCACGCAAAAATGTATTTGAAAAATTTGAAAGAATCAAGATGCCCATTTCAAAGAATCAATAGCATCAATTTTTTGTGTATAAATAGTCAACCTGGAAGTAACTGCAATATTGAGAAAATAGTTTAACTAGTTTTAATTAGGAAATGAGGGCTTTGGGAAGGCAAAAATGGTTCATTTATTTATGTGAAGACTAAGCGAGAATGCTTTTCAAGATTTTGAAACCATTAAAGTTCTTTGCTTGGACCGTTATTGAATTCTTAAATTCACATGACGAACTTTATGTTTTTATCTGGATTGTTCTTGAATACAGTTATCCAAGTAGTTGGGTAGTCACAGTTCGATTCGCGACTTACATACCTTTACGGTAACACCCAAGTATTCCCTAGATTAATTTCATGCAAAGCAAATGACTATTGTCTGTGATCCGCCTGTCTTGCAAAGATGTTTCAGGAAATGTTATATGTGTTTCAGAGGGTTTCAACATGTTTTGGGTTTCGTTCATAGTTGGAGATATATAATAATATCATCGCGATGAATGATACTGCGAAATTGGTCCAAGAGTGTTGTAAAAGGTTTCCGCGGTCCCGTCCTAGGAGTATGCTTTTAGCAGTTTGGGATACTGAATGAATCTATCTAGTAAGAAAGCGGTTGCTGTTCTTTACTTAGCAAGCATTCGATAGCTTAAGTCTCTCAAAACATACCATTTGAAAATCTCAACCTATTTTGCTATTGTGAGGAGTGCTTCATTTGCGTTTTCATCACTTTCGAGTGTTCACATGATGCTGTTTTCAAGATGTGCCGGTTAGAGCTCCGTTTTCAAAATCTGCCGGCAAAAATATGCACGGTATGAAGTGGAGGCCTATCCGACACATTTTCGCCCGGTTTTAAAAATCTGCCGGCATCGTGTGAACACAGTCTTAGAACAACTAAAGGTCTATTCTCGAAAGCATACGACAGTGGCATATGCATTACTCAAATTATTCGAATTAAATTACAACGTTCCATACCAAATTAGAACGTTCCGTTCTAATTAAATTCTGAATAAGTAATAGGTGTATCGGCAGTCGTCAGTTGTATGAAGGAAAGCTAACGCAGTTAGTATGATAAAAGAAAGTTATTTCACATTTTAACGCTAGAATTATTCGTTCATCTGCTGACCAAAGAAGCTCAAATTTACATTTTTTGATTAAATTCTCCTTCCAGCTACTTGGGCAAAATGTGAGCCTAAATGCTCGCCTCTTTCGCGATGATAGACCAATTTTGGTAATGCCTATTTTTGGGCAAAAAGTAAGGCTATAGGCTTTGCTTTTTCAGCAAAATATGCCGAATTCGAAAATCCCTATTTTTCGGCAAAAGGTAAGGCTATAGGCTTTGCTTTTTCGACAAAATAGGCCGATTTCGAAAATCCCTTTTTTCGGCATAAAGTAAGGCTATAGGCTTTGCTTTTTCAGCAAAATGGGCCGATTTCAAAAATCCTTATTTTTGGGCAAAAAGTAAGGCTATAGGCTTTGCTTTTTTAGCGAAATAGGCCGATTTCGAAAATCCCTGTTTTTCGGCAAAAAGTAAGGCTATAGGCTTTGCTTTTTCGGCAAAATAGGCCGATTTCGAAAATCCCAATTTTTGTGCAAAAAGTAAGGCTATAGGCTTTGCTTTTTCAGCAAAATATGCCGAATTCGAAAATCCCTATTTTTGGGCAAAAGGTAAGGCTATAGGCTTTGCTTTTTCGACAAAATAGGCCGATTTAGAAAATCCCTTTTTTTCGGCATAAAGTAAGGCTATAGGCTTTGCTTTTTCAGCAAAATGGGCCGATTTTGAAAATCCTTATTTTTGGGCAAAAAGTAAGGCTATAGGCTTTGCTTTTTCAGCAAAATATGCCGAATTCGAAAATCCCTATTTTTGGGCAAAAGGTAAGGCTATAGGCTTTGCTTTTTCGACAAAATAGGCCGATTTAGAAAATCCCTTTTTTTCGGCATAAAGTAAGGCTATAGGCTTTGCTTTTTCAGCAAAATGGGCCGATTTTGAAAATCCTTATTTTTGGGCAAAAAGTAAGGCTATAGGCTTTGCTTTTTCGGCAAAATAGGCCGATTTCGAAAATCCTTATTTTTCGGCAAAAAGTAACGCCATAGGCTGTGCTTTTTCGGGAAAATAGGCCGATTTCGAAAATCCCTATTTTTCGGCAAAAAGTAAGGCTATAGGCTTTGCTCTTTCGGCAAAATAGGCTGATTTTGAAAATCCCTATTTTTCGGCAAAAAGTAAGGCTATAGGCTTTGCTTTTTCAGCAAAATATGCCGAATTCGAAAATCCCTATTTTTGGGCAAAAGGTAAGGCTATAGGCTTTGCTTTTTCGACAAAATAGGCCGATTTCGAAAATCCCTTTTTTTCGGCATAAAGTAAGGCTATAGGCATTGCTTTTTCGGCAAAATAGCCCGATTTCGAAAATCCCTATTTTTCGGCAAAAAGTAAGGCTATAGGCTTTGCTTTCTCGGCAAAATAGGCCGATTTCGAAAATCCCTTTTTTTCGGCATAAAGTAAGGCTATAGGCTTTGCTTTTTCGGCAAAATAGGCCGATTTTGAAAATCCTTATTTTTCGGCAATAAGTAAGGCTATAGGCTTTGGTTTTTCGGCAAAATAGGCCGATTTCGAAAATCCTTATTTTTCGGCAAAAGGTAACGCTATAGGCTTTGCTTTTTCGGCAAAATAGGCCGATTTCGAAAATCCCTATTTTTCGGCAAAAAGTAAGGCTATAGGCTTTGCTTTTTCGGCAAAATAGGCCGATTTCGAAAATCCTTATTTTTCGGCAAAAAGTAAGGCTATGACTTAGGTTTTTCGGCAAAATAGGCCGATCTCGAAAATCCCAATTTTTGGGCAAAAAGTAAGGCTATAGGCTTTGCTTTTTCGGCAAAATAGGCCGATTTGGAAAATCCCAATTTTTGGGCAAAAAGTAAGGCTATAGGCTTTGCTTTTTCGGTAAAATAGGCCGATTTCCAAAATCCTTATTTTTCGGCAAAAAGTAAGGCTACAGGCTTTGCTTTTTCGGCAAAGTAGGCCGATTTCAAAAATCCTTATTTTTCGGCAAAAAGTAAGGCTATAGGCTTTGTTTTTTCGGCAGAATAGGCCGATCTCGAAAATCCCTATTTTTGGGCAAAAGGTAAGGCTATAGGCTTTGCTTTTTCGGCAAAATAGGCCGATTTCGAAAATCCTTATTTTTCGGCAAAAAGTAAGAATATAGGCTTTGCTTTTTCAGCAAAATAGGCCGATTTGGAAAATCCCAATTTTTTGGCAAAAAGTAAGGCTATAGGCTTTGCTTTTTTGGCAAAATAGGCCTATTTCGAAAATCCTTATTTTTCGGCAAAAAGTAAGGCTACAGGCTTTGCTTTTTCGGCAAAGTAGGCCGATTTCGAAAATCCTTATTTTTCGGCAAAAAGTAAGGCTATAGCCTTTGCTTTTTCGACAAAATAGGCCGATTTCGAAAATCCCTTTTTTTCGGCATAAAGTAAGGCTATAGGCATTGCTTTTTCGGCAAAATAGGCCGATTTCGAAAATCCCTTTTTTTCGGCATAAAGTAAGGCTATAGGCTTTGCTTTTTCGGCAAAATAGGCCGATTTCGAAAATCCCTTTTTTTCGGCATAAAGTAAGGCTATAGTCTTTGCTTTTTCGGCAAAATAGGCTGACTTCGAAAATCCCTATTTTTCGGCAAAAAGTAAGGCTATAGGCTTTGCTTTTTCGGCAAAATAGGCCGATTTTGAAAATCCTTATTTTTCGGCAAAAAGTAAGGCTATAGGCTTTGGCTTTTCGGCAAAATAGGCCGATTTGGAAAATCCCAATTTTGGGGCAAAAAGTAAGGCTATAGGCTTTGCTTTTCGGCAAAATAGGCCGATTTCGAAAATCCTTATTTTTCGGCAAAAGGTAACGCTATAGGCTTTGCTTTTTCAACAAAATAGGTCGATTTCGAAAATCCCTATTTTTCGGCAAAAAGTAAGGCTATAGGCTTTGCTTTTTCAGCAAAATATGCCGAATTCGAAAATCCCTATTTTTGGGCAGAAGGTAAGGCTATAGGCTTTGCTTTTTCGGCAAAATAGGCCGTTTTCGAAAATCCCTTTTTTTCGGCATAAAGTAAGGCTATAGTCTTTGCTTTTTCGGCAAAATAGGCTGACTTCGAAAATCCCTATTTTTCGGCAAAAAGTAAGGCTATAGGCTTTGCTTTTTCGGCAAAATAGGCCGATTTCGAAAATCCCTATTTTTCGGCAAAAAGTAAGGCTATAGGCTTTGCTTTCTCGGCAAAATAGGCCGATTTCGAAAATCCCTTTTTTTCGGCATAAAGTAAGGCTATAGGCTTTGCTTTTTCGGCAAAATAGGCCGATTTTGAAAATCCTTATTTTTCGGCAATAAGTAAGGCTATAGGCTTTGGTTTTTCGGCAAAATAGGCCGATTTCGAAAATCCTTATTTTTCGGCAAAAGGTAACGCTATAGGCTTTGCTTTTTCGGCAAAATAGGCCGATTTCGAAAAATCCCTATTTTTCGGCAAAAAGTAAGGCTATAGGCTTTGCTTTTTCGGCAAAATAGGCCGATTTCGAAAATCCTTATTTTTCGGCAAAAAGTAAGGCTATGACTTAGGTTTTTCGGCAAAATAGGCCGATCTCGAAAATCCCAATTTTTGGGCAAAAAGTAAGGCTATAGGCTTTGCTTTTTCGGCAAAATAGGCCGATTTGGAAAATCCCAATTTTTGGGCAAAAAGTAAGGCTATAGGCTTTGCTTTTTCGGTAAAATAGGCCGATTTCCAAAATCCTTATTTTTCGGCAAAAAGTAAGGCTACAGGCTTTGCTTTTTCGGCAAAGTAGGCCGATTTCAAAAATCCTTATTTTTCGGCAAAAAGTAAGGCTATAGGCTTTGTTTTTTCGGCAGAATAGGCCGATCTCGAAAATCCCTATTTTTGGGCAAAAGGTAAGGCTATAGGCTTTGCTTTTTCGGCAAAATAGGCCGATTTCGAAAATCCTTATTTTTCGGCAAAAAGTAAGAACATAGGCTTTGCTTTTTCAGCAAAATAGGCCTATTTCGAAAATCCTTATTTTTCGGCAAAAAGTAAGGCTACAGGCTTTGCTTTTTCGGCAAAGTAGGCCGATTTCGAAAATCCCTTTTTTTCGGCATAAAGTAAGGCTATAGGCATTGCTTTTTCGGCAAAATAGGCCGATTTCGAAAATCCCTTTTTTTCGGCATAAAGTAAGGCTATAGGCTTTGCTTTTTCGGCAAAATAGGCCGATTTCGAAAATCCCTTTTTTCGGCATAAAGTAAGGCTATAGTCTTTGCTTTTTCGGCAAAATAGGCTGACTTCGAAAATCCCTATTTTTCGGCAAAAAGTAAGGCTATAGGCTTTGCTTTTTCGGCAAAATAGGCCGATTTTGAAAATCCTTATTTTTCGGCAAAAAGTAAGGCTATAGGCTTTGGCTTTTCGGCAAAATAGGCCGATTTGGAAAATCCCAATTTTGGGGCAAAAAGTAAGGCTATAGGCTTTGCTTTTCGGCAAAATAGGCCGATTTCGAAAATCCTTATTTTTCGGCAAAAGGTAACGCTATAGGCTTTGCTTTTTCAACAAAATAGGTCGATTTCGAAAATCCCTATTTTTCGGCAAAAAGTAAGGCTATAGGCTTTGCTTTTTCAGCAAAATATGCCGAATTCGAAAATCCCTATTTTTGGGCAGAAGGTAAGGCTATAGGCTTTGCTTTTTCGGCAAAATAGGCCGATTTTGAAAATCCTTATTTTTCGGCAAAAAGTAAGGCTATAGGCTTTGGCTTTTCGGCAAAATAGGCCGATTTGGAAAATCCCAATTTTGGGGCAAAAAGTAAGGCTATAGGCTTTGCTTTTTCGGCAAAATAGGCTGATTTCGAAAATCCCTATTTTTGGCAAAAAGTAAGGCTATAGGCTTTGCTTTTTCGGCAAAGTAGGCCGATTTCAAAAATCCTTATTTTTCGGCAAAAAGTAAGGCTATAGGCTTTGCTTTTTCGGCAAAATAGGCCGATTTCGAAAATCCCTATTTTTGGGCAAAAAGTAAGGCTGTAGGCTTTTCTTTTTCAGCAAAATAGGCCGATTTCGAAAATCCCTATTTTTGGGCAAAAAGTAAGAATATAGGCTTTGCTTTTTCGGCAAAATAGGCCGATTTTGAAAATCCTTATTTTTCGGCAAAGAGTAAGGCTATAGGCTTTGCTTTTTCAGCAAAATAGGCCGATTTGGAAAATCCCAATTTTTGGGCAAAAAGTAAGGCTATAGGCTTTGCTTTTTCGGCAAAATAGGCCTATTTCGAAAATCCCTATTTTTGGGCAAAAAGTAAGGCTGTAGGCTTTTCTTTTTCAGCAAAATAGGGCGATTTCGAAAATCCCTATTTTTCGGCAAAAAGTAAGGCTATAGGCTTTGCTTTTTCAGCAAAATAGGCCGATTTCGAAAATCCCTTTTTTTCGGCAAAAAGTAACGCTATAGGCTTTGCTTTTTCGGCAAAATAGGCCGATTTCGAAAATCCCTATTTTTCGGCAAAAAGTAAGGCTATAGGCTTTGCTTTTTCAGCAAAAGAGGCCGATTTCGAAAATCCCTATTTTTGGGCAAAAAGTAAGGCTATAGGCTTTGCTTTTTCGGCAAAATAGGCCGATTTGGAAAATCCCAATTTTTGGGCAAAAAGTAAGGCTATAGGCTTTGATTTTTCGGCAAAATGGGCCGATTTCCAAAATCCTTATTTTTCGGCAAAAAGTAAGGCTATAGGCTTTGATTTTTCGGCAAAATAGGCCGATTTCCAAAATCCTTATTTTTCGGCAAAAAGTAAGGCTATAGGCTTTGCTTTTTCGGCAAAATAGGCCGATTTCGAAAATCCCAATTTTTGGGCAAAAAGTAAGGCTATAGGCTTTGATTTTTCGGCAAAATGGGCCGATTTCCAAAATCCTTATTTTTCGGCAAAAAGTAAGGCTATAGGCTTTGATTTTTCGGCAAAATAGGCCGATTTCCAAAATCCTTATTTTTCGGCAAAAAGTAAGGCTATAGGCTTTGCTTTTTCGAAAATCCCTATTTTTCGGCAAAAAGTAAGGCTATAGGCTTTGCTTTTTCAGCAAAAGAGGCCGATTTCGAAAATCCCTATTTTTGGACAAAAAGTTTGTCCATCGTATTAGCTTTCGACGGTGAAGACACAAGAGAAAAGGTCGCCAATTTCCTAGATTATTCTTTGATTTGATTTATACAATTAGTTTGGGATGATGTCATAAAATGTTTCATCTTTTGACAATTAAAATGTCACTAACCAAAATCTGCTACTTGAAAACGTAACAAAAAAAAATAAATATATATCTCTACACTTCTATGCTATCTCTTCTAATAATGCTCGCGAAAGTAATATTTGTGGAGTTCTGTATTTGTGGTAAAGGTCATAATGGGTAAAAAATTTTGGCGTTCTGTGGATTCTGAAAATGCTGACTTTTCACCAAAGGGAAGGCCCCATACTTGCCTATTTCACAATATTCTGAAATACGGGATTTTCACAAAGCACTATGTCTACAAGGATCATGGTGTTTTAGTCAGTATTAAGTAAAGACTTCATATTTAGTGGATTTCGAGCTTAGAATTTTCACTGCTGTTGATGCCGTAGAAACGAAAACATTTTGAACACAGTTTTGTTAACATTCGTAAACTGTTAACATTTAGAGTTTCCAACGGCAACGAGATTGTGGGTGAAAAGTTTGGAAAGGTAAGCGCAGTCTGTGACAAACCTGACTGGGTGATAAGAACAATACAAAGACAAGGGAATCGAATGGCTGATGATCCAACTGACTTTCTACGGCGGTAGAACATGCTAACGATCAGCCGTCCTTTGTTTTAAATAAACAGATTCACAAAAGGCATCGATTGTGTTGAGCTCTGACTTCATTGCAAACAATCAGATGCGTGACAGATTGGCTTTAGTATCATCCAGTACCATTCCTTCTCTGCAGATTATAAATCAAATTATCTAATTTCAAACTAGCTCAGCTATTTTCGATGATATGACAGTTTCGTTTTATGACAAATTAAAAGCAGTCAAACTACAAAAAGATAACTACTATTACAATCTATGTTTAACGGAACGTCACTACATCAAACGAAAAATATGGTATTTCAAGAGTTTGAGTTACGTTATTGGAGGAAGGAAAGCCTGCAGTTTGTAGATGGCATCAAAGTCATTGCAAAAGCTAGTTTAAATAGCTATGATATATTAGGATGAGAAGGCTTGAAAACAACTCTCAAGAAACCTGGTAACATTTTGAAGAAAACCATAGCGTACAAAGGCCTACAATACGATTGTAAACACAAATTTCTCGCTTTTTCCGTTTACAATCAAGCAATTTGATGGAGTGATATAAAAACCTCTGCACATCTGTATCATTAAAGATATCGCAAAACCATCAAGTAGGATTGTAGTTATGCATCTAAAATTCCTTACAAGCCATTCTATCTAAAGAAAGATGCAACAGCCAATTACAAAAACATTTTAAAAACATTTGATGCCTCTGTTATGAATGATGACCCTTCCACTAGAAATTTTACGGTTGGACAAAGTATTTTGCAGGGATAGCTTTTAATATGGTATGTCGTAGGTTCCAGCAGAGGTAACTGCGGTAGTTTTTTGGTGCCAATAATTATGCAGGGAATCAGACTTAGAGTTCTCGTTAACTTGCAGGTCGGTTGTCTACGTGGCCAAACAGACGTCATGGCTATTCTATATAAAGCCTGGATCAAGCAATATTTTCCCACATTGTTGCTCGAAGGTTCGACCGAGGGACGTTTGAACCTCTATCACTGTTGTGTATATTCGAACATTCGTCAGATTTCATCAGAGTATATAAAAATATCACTCGTTCCAGACTCTTTCGAAGAGTACTAGATGAGCCAGAAAAAGTTCCCACTGTTGAAAATTCATAGCATCAAGAGTACATCACAGATTTGAATGATGCAAGTTCTAGTTGAAAGCTGAAAGATTAAAGTATTTTTGTGATTTCTAACGAGAACGAGAAATATACGTAAATTCAATTTTACAAAAATTTCATAGCTGCAAAACGACTGAAAAATGGCCTAAAAAATGAGCAAATCAAAAGTGCCTTCAATGGTTAATTTTGCGTTTTCGCAAATCTTACGTGACATCCAATTTGAAACAAACTTTAGCTTTCAAGTTGATATCTCAGGAAAATGTTTCGCTGGCCATTTAAGAACATTCTGGTCAAGCCAACCGCAAAATAGCAAGTTTTTAGTGGAAAATGTGAATTAACTACACTAAATTGCAGTCAAAACCCAAACGAATTTTAAGAAATACATTGTCGACAAATTTGGGCTCTTTACTTCAAAACTACCATTACGGAAAGGTTTGATTAAAATTTTGAGATACGAAAATAAAACGAAAGTAATTACAAGATTGAAATGCTGTGATTACAAAAGGAAGTGATATATTAATAATAATAATAAATTCATTTACTTTCTCTCCAGTGTGCATGAAATGATTTTTATAAAATTGCTAGTTTTATCCTGTTTGCCTCCAGACCTTTCCGAGAAAATCAAGTTTGTTCCAAGAAATAAATATTGGTGTACAAAAAAGCTTTTTGTGCCGTTTATCTTTTATTTAGAATTCATCAATAAGAATATGTTAGTATTCAGACATATTCGATTACAATCATAGGCAAAAACCACATCTTCGAATCTGATGTCCCAACCATCCGCGAAAGGTTGTTAGGTTGTTCACGAGGATTCCCTTAGCCAAGAAAAATTACATTCTTTTGAGTATCTATCGATAGAGTCAGATTTTTACATGAGAAATTCGATAGAGTGGCGTTAGCGTTTCTACTTCCATTGTGCACGTTCGAGAACTCTACAGAATGTGTAAAAATATGCGAACAAAGTTGCTTCAAATAAATGTGTAAACATATCCTTAGATTCAGATTCTTTTCCAGAATAACTAAAAGCTTAAATGAGAATGATGCTTGCACACCACTGCTAACATTCCATTATATTCTCAAACTTTCTCCTTCAATCTTAGGTAGAAACATATAAAGAAAATTTGTTTGATTTCTGAAGTTACATATTTTCACATCATTTATTCATTCAATCAATCAATCAATCAATCAATCAATCAATCAATCATTCATTCATTCATTCATTTATTCATTGACCCATTTATTCATTCATTCTCTTTCATTCCTCAATCTTCAGAACCTTCACAGTGATACTTTGTTATTGCTTTCATCTCATGAAGAGATACCCAATAGACATTTGCTTCAATGGAAAACAGGAGAAAACCGCAAGGATATCATCTCACACTGGTCACCAATATAACAGTACACGCATATTTACATTTAATCTGTGTAAATACTCCAGCATCGTCGTTACACAAAAACTTAAGTTATACATTCATTACTTATAGAGGATGTTTCAGGAAAAACACAACCCAACTTTATTCGACATTCTTCAGGAAATGAAAATATTTGAATCAATTTAATACATATATCTGAAAGCATGATCAATTTTCTTTGCAGTGTTATCCAACTTTGGAATATTAATTGAATTATTTTTTACTTAACTGACCTTTTAGTAAGTATAGCCTAGTTGAAATGCCGAAAAGTAATAGGGCATTTACACAGACGAAAACCTATCTTCGTGGGAGCACAAGGCATCCCCGTGCTTTCAGGCCTAAAACATTTGATAAAATTTGTTTCGTAATATTGCTCTTACAGTATGGTACATTTGAAATCGGCTCATATGTCAGTTGAATGATGAATAGTTCCACAAATGTTTCCACACCGCACATTATTAGGAAAAAGGAAGAGTGTACTTTCAGATGACAGAAACTACAGCTGTTCAAATCTTAAGACTTTCAGTCATAGTTGAGTTGCGTCTTTCCTGAAACACCCTGCAGTGTACTGTACGATAATAAACTTTAAAGTCCTCAAACTAAAATTCTTTCCATTCAAGTTTCTATTGGTACTTTCCTGTGGACGGACGGGCGGCTAGATGGAACTATATCCGGACGAACGGGCGGACGGACATTGGCTGTTAGGCGTTAGACAATTTGAGTGTTGAAGATCTACTTCCTTCTGATTAAGTTATAATACTCATTATTTTATACCACATATGTCTATATATGCATATATTTCATTTATGTTCATTCACTAATTTTCGACTTTGCAACAAAGTATCGATGGACGTGTTCCTTCATGTAAGGTGTTTTTTGAATGTCTCCAATGTGTACTAACATAACCATGAAGTGTTCAGATAGCTTGGAAGTCAGTTTTGATCGGTAATTCAGACAGGGATACATAAGTAGATGCCAGCCAGCATGAGATCTGTTTGTTTAGGAAAACCAGATAGCTTTAGGCCTGTTTCTTGTCTCTCTCCTATCTTGCGGTATGACGCGAGCAGGGACCTTTATAGCACATTATATATGCTTCTTGTATACTGAATGAATTGGGCATATATTATCGCCATCGTTCTGAAATTTCTTTGTTTTCTTTTGGTACTGGTAAACATTTATACCTGATTTTGTAAGCTTTCTTTCCTCCTTTTCTGTTTCTTCGCTTTTTCTTTATTCTCGTGCAAGTTAAACCGCTCGCGCATCCACAACTGCTGAATGCGATACCATTACTTGCAAGAACCACCGCCTGAAAAATATAAAAGATACATTTTGACTCAAAATTGCAGCTTTTTGCTTTCAAAAGACCCTGGTTAAAGCGAGGGTTTATATAAAGCCAGCAGCAAGGGCGAACTCTGTAAAACAAAACATTCAAGTTTCTGGATAGACAAAGCAATTTACCATAGGGTACAAGGGCTGGGAAGGGCTATTTTAAATTGATTGAAGGTGAACATGAAGGTGATTGTTTAGCCATTCTAAAAAAGAATCAGAATCGAACGGTATTTCTATACTTTTCGAAGAATTTTCGAAAGTGCACAATAATGACACAAGCTCTAGACTTGCCCCAAGTCTATTTTGTCATCTGTAATAAGTCTGCCTGAAACAGTGAACGACGAAACAATTTCGCTTTCCCCTTTCCCTCTCCCTTTCCCCTTCCCATTTTGTTGCCGACGAAATAGACTTGGGGCAAGTCTACACAAGCTCTAACGTAAAAACGGCACAAAAATATCGCTCGATCCAGGCTCTTTGTAGAATAGATAAAACGTCATTGAACATTACAAAAGGGGACTACCAAAGCCATTCAACAGGCATTAAGAAAGAAAAGGTAAACTGAAAGGCTTTATGATGACGCAATGGCTTGTTGACTCTATGTGTAGGAACAGGGAAGATCACAATGTAGAAATAAACTAACAACGTCTGTCTCACAATTAGAGAACCACATCTAGCCGTTTAGTCTAATAATTTCAAAACCAGAGCTAAAACCTCGAATTTCCGGGAAGATTTTAGTTCTCAATAAAATATTTGTTGATTTTAATGGTTGACCATTTTATAATTTTCTTATGCTTTTAAATGCTTCATACTTTATTAAAAGTTATGAAACAGATGGCGATAAAAGAATCAAAATGAAATGTTAACAATGGTGGTGAAGTTTCATCAATCACAAACTAAATTAGTCAACGACGGCCAAAGAACACATTTTCTCCATTCAAAAATTACAAAATTTGAAAACCAGAAGTCTGAAAATAAGGACATCGGAATCAAAACTGAAACGAAAATTCAACAGGTGCGGACGATTTTGAAATGAGAAATTGGAATGCTAAACTTTATAGTTATAAAATTAAAGATTGAGTCTCGTTCTGTGACAACATCTAGATACTTAAGTTTTGCATGGAATTAAAGAGTCTGTTTTAACCAGCATACCTTGCACGTGTCATCTCTCTGTTGGTCTCTGTTGTTGCCATTTTCATAGCCAATGAAAATGGCGACAACTAAGAGATGACATCTGCTAATCTCGCCCCAGAATGAGTTCCTTGCTTAACCTCTACTCTGGGATATCAGAGGGCCTTCTGTAATTTGGTTGGCTATTTGAAAACAATCACAAACATAAAATTATTTTTCGAAAACTTCCTAATAATTCGAATAATAACATTGTAATCCTGTCACTAAGCAAGAACAAATGTTATCATTGAATGCTGTTTTGGTGTTTGGAATCGAGGTCGTATAATCAATGTTGCCTAGCAAACTGCAAATCCATAATGGCTGCTAATCTGCCTACCTTCTGGGTAGATGTGATTAAAGTGTACCAGGGTGTTCATTCGACTTCGTGATCAGCGTATGACATCAGAACACCCTGGGAACGAGGTTAGACATCTACAAAGAATGATGGTTGAAACAGACTCTTTAACGTGCTACAAGGGCAATCTGACTCTCTGAACCAGCATCTTGTTTCTGAAATACGTTCTGTGTTAACTCAAATTTGTCAGAAATCTCTTTCTTAAAGATACAACTTAGGTCTAAGTCACTTCTTATGTAGATTTAAGCATATTTGTGTACGATTTCAAGCAACTAACAAAGTTTCCACTTTAAACAAAGGCTGACGAGGAACTTTCACGCCAAGAACTATGATGATGGGCGTCCGAGTAAGTTTTTTGTGGACCGTTTTCTCGTATCACATTTCAAGGAATTGGAACCAAATGTGAACCAAACTGGATAAATAAGAAATTTTTATCAGCAAAGAAGACTTTGGTTAAAAGTAAACACCTTCATCTGTTGCACAGAGATCAAATGGTTTTCAGTCATGACCAAACGTTACATCAGAAGGACATTTAAGTTATGAAAGCAAACAGGAACGTACGGCTTCAATCAATCGATATATATATATAAATATATCAAGAAAGCCTGAACAATATAAAAGAAAATTCCAAGTCTTTCCAATATTTGATACCCCCCAGATAATTTTCCAGAGCTAGCGACCCTGCTAGTTTCAATGAATTGTTCCTTCAGGAGGTCACAAAAAATACATTTTAAGAATCAACAGAAAAACTTGCATCAAGAACCGGAAGAAATGATGTTCTGGATTTGATTAAATACCCCACTATCTTAGCCACTGATCTTCGAAACCACACCCTTCGGGTGGGCATACAAATGACCTTTCTCACAATGAACTAAATGCGTCTATCCTGACGTTGAAACATTAAATTTTGACGCAAGAAAATACCAAAGACATCAGCCAAATCTCTTTCATTGTTTTTGGAACCCGGAAATGACAGAAAGCAAACTTCAGTAAAGAAATAACAGTATCAAAATCAAACACATGAGAAGGAAAAGTCAATTAGAGATTTTGTTCCCCAGTATTTTGTTTCCCGGTACCCCTTTTTGCCTCTCATGCAGTTCCACTACGGGGCTAGTTGAGAGACATTAAGAACAATCATTAAGAACCCAATTTTGTATCTAATGCAGTTCCATTGGGGGGGGGGGGCTGTATGAGAGAGGTTCGCAACAATCATGGGGGTAAAAACACGTGCGGCTATTGATCCCCCGGTGGTCTGAGTTTCCTCTTATCGAAACATTTCTCTTCAAATATTGGGCCTAACACTGCGCAAGTTAACACATGCTTTCATGAACATAGGAGTGTTACTCTTTCCATTGTCTTTATATTAGGACTTAAAAGATTAGAAACAATTTCTTTCAAGAGCACGAGTGTCATACCTCTCGCAAAGATATTGCATCATCAACAACCTACGTAAGCCTTTTTGCTCAAGGCTGGAAATACCATGGGAAAATACCTTGGGGATTCATCTGTAAGACAGAGGCATGGAATGAAATAAAACAGAAAGATATCGATGTATCTGGGTTAAAACATCACAGCCAACGATCGTCTCTCAAGGCAGAACACTTGGAAAGTAAACCAGGGTAAGCCCCATCCACACGTATACGTTTGTAAACGCATACTTTCTTATACGTTTACGCCTTGCGTCCACACGTAAACGGCGTTAAAAGTTACACAAAACGCATGCATTCGCAAACGCTTTTCAAAGGGTATACTTTTGAAACGTTGTTTTCACGTCTTCATGTGGAGGTCGAAAACGGTGACTTCACAGACGTCATGTTCATCAGTCGTTTTCAGCTGTATTTGCATTTTCATGAGCACGGTCGTAAAAACGCATACTTTTTAAACGATGACGTCATAGACGTTATGCTCATTCATTTCCAATTGTTTAGGTGTTTACGTGCGGACAGGGTAAAACGCTCTGAAAACGATAAGTGGATCAGTTTGGACGGAAAACATTCTGTGCGTTGCGTTTACAAAACGTTAAACGTATACGTGTGGACGGGATCTTAATACAGAGCCCTGATATTCGACATTGAAAATGCAAAGCGTAGCTCTCATAGCAGGAGATTTTAAAGGCCGATCATTGACCAGAACGTGTAGCGATCGCTTGTTATTATTCTGGCTTTGATTTGTACTCATTGGTACCCCATGTCCTAACCAAAGTTTCACTTTTGTGCTTATGTCTGCAAGAACAGCGAACTTTAAACCGCGTTGTATGCAATTCGTTAGCAACCATTGACTATTTAAATACTGTTCCAGAGCATTTTTCTTCCATTTGAACGCTTGTAGGGGAAGTGGCTATGAGGGACGGGAACTGCTAAGGGAACAGACTGATTACACTTCGTTCTTTCGCTCTTTGTCTGAACTGATATTCCGCTACCACTACAACCTCACTAAAGCGACAACGACAACAACAACAACAACAACAGCAACATCAAGTCAATTCTATGAGCGTAAGTTGAGGGTACGTGTGTAGTGAGGCCAGAAGGAAGAGGGCTGTGAGAGAAGAGAAAAGATGTGCAAGACAAATCGATCCCAGTCCTCCATATTTTTTTGATGGACAGTGCATGAATAAAAGCACTCATAACATGAGATATTAAAACCGTTATGAAGAAGAAAGATGCAATATTGACATAAAGGAATTCCGATAATCCTTCTGGTTTTCTATGCGAATCGTGACAAGGTCTTAAGTATGATGCTGTGAAAAGCGAGATATTGATGTTTTGATACTAAAATTGGACTTGAGGATATGTATGCGTGGAAATACTGATTTCTGAACCGAGGTTGTTGATTCGTAATTTTTCTCATAGAGTGGTCTTAAAGCTGTCTTAAAGGATCAGTGCTTCTGCTTATTAAGCCAATCAACACACGCAAAATCCCTTTGATCTTTACCGCCATCAAAACCAAACTATACGTCACACTGTGCCTCGGTTTAAAGTTGAAATCGAAGAGCAAATCTCCTAAGACATTCGTTCAAAGCGTGGATAACTTTTTGGAACGACTATTTCCTTGGAAAACGATGAGAAAGAAATTCATAATTCTGATCAGATAGATTCGATTTCTCACTTGGTACAAACTACTGTGCTTCGCCAATGGTTCTTGAATTTGACTTGCTGAAACAACCTTTGAAGCAAGCCCATTCGTGTAAAGCAAATTTGTTGATGTTTCCTAGCGGATTTCTTTGTGGGCCTAAGCTGTGGTTCATAGCCTACCATCAGATTTACGCGAATACCCGAAAATTGATACCGAGATATATGCAGGATACATTTCGTTATGATTTGAAATAGCGCTGGTAGCGGAGCTAAGTTCAGTGTTCGAAGGGTCTGTTGCAGCCAGCATACTTTGTGCGCGCCATCTCTTGGCTGGTTGGCCTTTGTCATCAGATTTTTGTGGCCCGATAGAAATAGCGACAAGAAAACACAGTGAAGAGACGGTATGCGCAAGCCATGCTGATTGAACAAACCATTTAAGGTGAAATTAGCAGCGAGATCGTGCATTCTGGGCCTAACTGGCATCAGGGAAATGTTAAAATCGAGGGAACATGTAGGAAGATAGTCATCTGCTCAATGAATACAGCAAGGATGTTTAACACGCTTTCACATCCGTTGTTTGCTTGTACATTCTTCCTGCGTTGATTTATCAATTGCAGAGGAAGGAAGGATTGATGCTTGTGTATAATTAGCTCATTCTCGTAATAAATATTACTAGGCCCATCCTGTAGTATGTAGGCCTCCTTTCAAACCAAATAGGCCCAGTTTCAAGGTAAGCATTTCAAAAGCCCCTGGTGTTTGTGGAAAGGTATCACAGAATAGTCGAATTGTTAAGTTGAAACTATTATAACATTTTACATTTCGCGTTATGTTTGGCAGTAAAGACAGTAAAATTAGTAAACAAACAAATGCTCTCCCCGTATCGTCCTAAAACATCCGAAATGACTGGAATGGCTTTTACCAGAAGACGATAGGTTTTGATAGCTAGGCCCTAAAAAGATTACTCTTTGGACAGAAGAATCTTTGTCAAGACAGGATTGTGTAATCGTGATCTTTGCAAATTTCTGGTGATTTCTGGCCCAAAAAACCTGGCAAAGTCCATAGTGACAAAAACCTTACTCAGACATCGCAATTCAGTCTTGATGAGTGACAGAAGAATTTGTATCGGAGATATTTCGTCATTTTGGAATCAAGTAGAGATTTCAGGATGTTTGTTTACGAAAAATTGAAAGAGAAGTCTGCAATAAGCACGCAAAGACGGATACAAAAAACATGACGCTGATATAAGATAGGGAGGTTCGTGCCAGAACAATGCTTCATGACGACATTGATAATACAGTCAACAACAACGGTCAAGTGCTACGGCAAGGTGCGAGTAGCCATTGGGGCCACCGGAGAGAAAGCGAGAGAGAGAGAGAGTGAACTTTGAACTTGGTGACAACCAGAGTAAACTCAGAACACTGGCAGTCAAAGGCTTAAAGAAAGAGCCATAACAACCCAGGATCCTTTGCAAGAACGCTGAACTGATAGACTGTCTGAAAATCAAATATGGCCTAAGTGGAAAAGATGGATCCGCACCACACAAAGAATTCTAGGCACAAAACGGAAAAATCATTCGGCGTAGGAGAGGTAAAAAACATGACCATTCTTAATCTGAAAGCAAGGAACACGGGAACATTTATCAGATTAGCTTGGGAACAGGGAGAAGTAACAGAAAAATGATTGGGAACAAGGGCATTTGAACTTCTCTGAAGGGGCCTCTTACATGATATGAACCAATTAGCAGTAGATCTTCGCAGGTCTAATTAGGCTTAATTTTGGCTTAGGAATAAAACACGACTTCCTGGTCTCAACTTGACTCAAATCAACTCGCAAAAGATAAGAAAAACGAAATTGATAAAAAAGAAAGCCGAGACAGGCGATCAAGTAATTTCACACGTTCATTTCCTATCGCAAAGGTTACTCTCATAGGAACAAACTGTTTCCTAAACCGAGTACCTAATCTTTAGCTAAGCTTTTAATAATATCGATCAACGGTGATTGGCCGACGTAATCTGTATGCATGCGAAGAGAACTGGGTCGTATTCACAGGGGATGGAAGGAAAATCATGCCATGTTACATTTGCTTTCAATGTGACACTGAACATCGTTGTTTGGTTTAAAATCATTGCACGAAAATTGTCAGCATGAACAGACGTAACATTGTCGTGTGAAAAGAATCGCACCTCTTGTGATTCATTCAATGGGCAGATGCGAAGCAAAGTCTCCTCCACAGAGGCTTCTGTCGCTAAGTCAAAATGCAAAGACCATGGATATCTTGGACATGTAGCCTGTTAACAGGCCTTTTGGAAATTTTCCTATTGGACATGTATTCACATATATGTGCACGAAAGTGATGGAAGTTCTAACGTCCCTTCATCGAACCTCTCGCATAATAATGTATAAGTTTATCGCTCAATCCTTGACTCTTGTTGAATAGCTTAAAGGTGCATGGGCCTTTAAACTGTCAATGTATTAGTGTAGTAAGTTAGATTACTCTGATCTTTACCTTCCAGGCTCTGGAACAAAATGTATCAAAATATCCGAGCAATAAAGAGTAAATTGGGAGCTCTTAACATCTCAATACCTCAACTGAACTTGACGCTAAACGTACCCAGGACACAGTTCATTACAGCACAGTTTCTGGCCAAGAAAGTCACATTCAGCTCTAATATGAACTGAAACCTAGTAGCAAGAAATCCCACAAATAATAAGCATAAAATGATGATTGATGAGGCGTCCTCCTTTATCGCAGTTCCTATCAACCAAGTAATACCATACCTGGCGTATGAAATGCTGACTTGAGCTATATTTGAGCAGACAGGACAACCACAGACGATCAAAAATGACAATCTATAAAGGCTTCCTCCTTGTTCACCGTTAAAATCAACAAATTTTAACAAACAACGGAAGAGGAACAGTGCTGAAAACGAATCCTGGGATCAAAAGCGCAAGAGAATTAACCTTGGAAAGAAAAGTTGCATTCCAGGGAATAAATCTCTTTCTACACAAGCTTGACGAAATCGCCACAAAACTACCAATAAATCTAAAGAGAATCATGTGAACAGGAGTCTCTATCCCCACAAAAATCCTAGCTCTGCGTGTCTTCCGGATACGAATTAAATATGTGCCAATGATCTGTGCCAAAGAAATGATTGGACTTTGCCAGCCATGAAATTGGCTTGATTAACAACAGTACAGTTCACAAAAATGTGTCAGCTTTCATGAATTTGTTGGAACAAGTGTTCTCAATTGCAATAAAACGATTTGAAAGGTAAAGGATCATGAAAGCATATTTCAGCATCTCATATGGAGAACAGTTCCCCTCATATCGCAGCTCTTGAGGAACATTCATTCATTGAAAATTTTGAAAAGATTGCGTTGAGGTTGAACATAGCGAATGTACCACACAATGAACTGTGTTTACGATTCCAAGAGTTTTTGACACATCTCAAGAAGAATTTCTTGCAAATATGGCACTATCAGACTTTAAGACCAACATATCCCTCACTTTATCAAAGTTTGCTTCATGTGATGAACAGAAAAAATTTAAATTTTAGATTACAATCGTTGAAAAATCTGCAGGCATATTTTCGTGGAAATTTCGGGGCTCACAGGCGCAAAAAAATTTTGGTGAGGTCTGGTGAAAAGCAGTTCGCCAAAGAGTCCGAAAGAGAGGCTGACCTATTGTTTTTGCCTGTTAATCGCTGCTAGCCTCTTTCTCGTGTTTTGAAGACAAATGGCGACGATTTTGGGCCTAAATTTGCAGAATATTTAACTAATTTACAGTTGTTACGAACGTCAGTATGTCGAAAGGAGTTCATAATTTACCGTAGCAGTTGGTTCAGTTTATTGTTTAGCATATATTAATCATACCGATTCAATGTTAAAAAGAAGTATTCTTACCCTTGTTGTTGGATGGCATTTCCTTCCCTTCGTGATCTTGGGACTGCATATTCCATCTATGTGATTGATTGCTCTACAACAGCTGTTCGGGTTATTTCTTGTACATATTGAGTTTCTTCGACATTTCTAGAAAATAAACGTAATCATGAAAAAACATGATCATATGAGACTACAATAACACTCAGAGGAGATAGAAATTATCCGTGGAATAGCTGGAGTCAGAACATTTTAACTGACTATGCTCGACTTTAGTAAACAAACAATTTTCATTTTTCATTTTAAACTATTTATACACGAAATCCTTTCAGCTAAAAAGTTTGATTCTACAAAAAATTCTAATTCTACAAAAAATTCACTTGAGCTAAAAACGGCACGTGCCGCAGAATTTCTTAATCCCGAAGTGGGCCTTCGTGTGAATAGGCTAAACACATTGGAAAGTTCTAGCTCAGAATCCTAATTTATCTGCATAATCGTTAATGGTATGAAAAATCTGATTGCTATGGCTTATACTTTGCAGTTCAAACCTGTGGAAAACACCTTCATTTGTAGTGTATCTGATGTTAATTGCAGGCATTGAGGAGAGAAAGTCATAGTTTTCTTGAAAGTCTCTACAACCCCTTTAATTCAAATCATATTAAAATGTCAAATTAAGCCCGAAATTATTCATACCCAAACCACAGTCTGAGTATTTGCGTCGTTCTGTTTGAAGGCCAATTTCTACTGTGGCTGAAGTTTCGTATAGTAAGGATATAAAGGCTGAAAGTAAGGACAAAAATGATATATCTAAAGGATTAAAATATCTTACGAACTGGTCTGCAAAATATAATGATTTGAAACGCTCTAGCTTTGGCATGGCTATGAATAATTTCGGGCTTAACTGTACATATCAATGTATATATGAATAGAGTTTGGGGTATCTTTGGAGGAAAAATAAAATGTAACAAAGAAAAACAAATGACGTCAATTTGCGTGTAAGGGATTTATTGGTTTTAAGGAAATATCCACAAAAATGTTCGTTATAGATTCCAGCGCCAAATTAGCAACAGAATTCAGATACAATGATTGAGTAGGCCAATATCAAACGTCACTGTGATAGCGTGAAATTTCGTAAATTTCAGTGGTTTTGGGGTTCATTTTATGCGTGTAAGATATGTATCAGAAATCAGGATGTTGAAAAGGGGTGGATACAAATAGCAGTGATTCGAACCACAAGCTTATGCTGTTTGGTTTCAGAGCATCCTAGCGAATTCAAATAATGCATAAGGAACAATAGTAGATTAATTATATCTTATCCAGGGAAATCAACACTGAAGGATTAAGCGATTCAAACTGACTTATAAATAAAATTTGACCAGCTTGCGGACAGGCCAAAAAATCAAAAGACTGCACAGGACAAGATTTGACTGGAGGCTATGCATATATTTCTGTACGTGGTTTCAGGGATGATATGCATCAATATGAATTTTGATTACTTCAAGGGCCATGTTACAAAACCCTTTTTGCAATATGAGGGCTCCTTCAACCCATCACGAAATAAATCAACGGACAAACCACGTGATTTGAATATTGGTCACGTGTTATCAGGGCTTCTTTGTTCTCTTGACAAGTCTTTTGACCAATCCTTTGACTGGTATATGAGGGTGTCAGAGAGCAAGGCTAATATTGAAAAGTTATGAATAGGTGTGGTCAATCAACGAAGAGGCTACGGGGGGAAAATTGAGCATGCATTGTTCCAGATGACGTAACAAAATTCCAATTTTCAGGGACGAGATCTACGTTTTGAGTTCCATTCTTTCGTCAAAGAAATCCATATATTGGAGTTATCAACTGGTAGAGAGTATGGCTAGCAGCAATAAGCTATGCAAATTCATGTTGTCAACTACTGAAGAGCCTAAGTGTAGAAAGTTATATTTACTTCAGTTTGGCCAAGTGAAACGAGTGCGTTTGTGTGCGCTTTGGTATTCAATTTTGTTCAGTGGCATATGAAAGCGTCTGAAAGTATGGCTGGTAATCAGGCCTAATTAATGTACGCGAGTGCACGAGCGCCGATGGCATCCACAAATATCACTACACATTATTCTGGCACTCTTTCCCCTGCTCACAGTTCTCTAGTTGCAGGCATATTTCTCCCAAGCAATTGCTCGCAGTTACAGCATATGAGGCCTGATGGCAATGAAAAGTCATAAAACATGGCCTAGGTGCGGAAGACTTCACTTGATGGAATACTGGATAAAGAACACTATCTGAAACCGCTTTTCTGCAAACTGGAAAGTACCAAAGATTGAAGAACGGTAATGTTATCTTATCTATGACCAATGCGACCAATGCGACTAGCAGTTAGCATTTACCACTTAACCAATGCTTTTTAGCATATCAAATGATGGTTCCATCTTCAAGTTTATCTTCGACCTTTTATCATTTCTTTCTAAGTTAGAAACACTCTCAGTTCCATTCTTCATTCATTCATACTTTCATTTACTCATTCGTTCATTCTCTTCTCTTTACCCATCTTTCATTTATGATTTAAAGTGTTTGTGCAAGGTTTAAAGCTTGCATTTGCAAAAGAACAAAACAGTCTTAAAATATCCTATTTAAATCTATTTCCTAAACCATGAACAATGAGAACAATGTGAATGGGAACATTAACAATGGATAGCCATGAACAATTGATAGCCAATGAAACAATGCTGTGTCTCAGTGTTTTGTCCCTTGTTTCCCTGCGTTATTTGATTTGCAGATATCACTTGATCAAAAGGGACTCATAATATTACTCTTTTAAAGTGGGCACACTTTTTCAAAATGGCCTAAACTTGCGGGAGTTCTCGAAAATTCAACAAAAATCGCTTCAAAATCTGGTCTAAAGAGCTTGAATGTTGAAAAGGGAACTTTTGATACAAAGAACTATGTTTTCCTGACCAACAAATCGCAAATTGCATACCTGTCAGACAGTAATCCTCGTCTGAAGAAACAAAATAGATCCATCGCAGCTGCAAGAACTCTAGGCATCATCAACTGCTTTTTGTATGCAGCAACAACGACTTTATAAATAGCGCCTCCAGACTGGTTAATAACCAAATTCTAGCAAGTTGATTGGTGAATAAGAAATCACTCTACGAGGGCCTAAACTGCGGAGAGTCGATATTGATCAAGAGACATCAGCAAATCAAAGAAAACAGGGAATCAAGGGACGAAAAGGCATAAATCTAGTGTTTTGATTGGATCACTTTCTATTTATTAAACTTTCCATGATTGGCTGAAATTCCAAAAACGCTGAAGTATCAAAATTATTTCTACCTGAACTCTGACTCATAATGGAGCATAAATAACTATTCCTGTCATGAAAGAAATAATTAATAAGTTAATGAAAGGAACAATGAATAGGTGACAAAATGCGTCTAAATGAATCAACTTCTATTGACAGAAAAGACAATTTTGAAAGCAAACATTATTCCTATTCCACGGAAAAGACTTGATGGGTCCAGAGTGTTTCGTCAAATGAATAAAAAACCTCAAAGCAACATCAGAAATGCCGTTGACATCAAATGACGTATCTAACGCGCGCAAAATTGACAAAAAACATCAAATTTTTGTTGTCATGTGCATAAGGCCTGATGTTTTCATATGATGTCATAGTACCCAGCATGCATTTTACCACACTTCACCAAACACATCAAATTCTAAGCATGATCAGATTTGAATTTTTCCCCGAAAACATTAATTTTCACTACCAAGAATTAGACACTTAATTTTCTACCAGCTTAGCATAAAAATGTAGAGATGGGATATCATGTTTGTTGGACCATTTTATGGCAAAAGTTGAAAACATCTCGTTCGATTCAAATTCTTCTTCAGAATAGCTGAGAGGTTTATTTGAAAAGGATAAGTTTTGTGTCCGATGACTTTCACTGCTCTATTTTCTAATCTAAAATGCGTCTCCAAATTAGAAGTTTGCTGATATAGCCAAGCTGAGTTTCGTATTGGTTAATTCGAAACTCATCTGGTCGTTAGATTTTCAGGATTATGACAAAATCCGCCAGCAGATTTTGTGGCTAGGCCAATTTGGAAAATCTATTTCTCGAAATAATTATCAGTCTGTACGGTTTTCTTGAAATCTGAATATAATTATCATCGCAATTCTTGTACTCCATTTTTTGATGAAACATTTTGCAATTTGGAAATCAAAGTAGTGAAACCAAAAAGAAAGGTATATCCAAAATACTTTTTCTCGAAGGGACACTCGTTGTGTGGGATATCAGCAAGTCTCCAATTTACGCGTATTTGTTACGAGGTGTAGACGATAAAACTATCTGTTAGTGGTTTTTTGGCTAGACCTTTCTGGGTAGAGCTGTATAACTCATCAAGCCAAAACTAAAAATATCTACAGGCGGTGGCGAGAAAAGTAATCGTAAGTTTCAATGTCTTATGTAATGCCTGATATCTGAGGAACAGGTATGGGACGAATTTGGTTGAGTCAAAAAAAGTGAATTTAGCGTTATCAGTGCCTAATCATTCTCAAAATCTTCCTCGATAGTTAACTTGAACAAACCTCCTTTACTGGAAGTGGTGCTTTGAGAGCAGAAATATTTATTTTGCAAGTTCAAACTTGTGTCCACTTCCTAATCAGAGCTTCAGCGTGTTGGCCTATGCAAACATTCTTGAAGCCAGATTCACATCGCTGGAGCTAATGAAATCCGTGTAGGCCTACTATTTTCAGCGATCCGATGCGATAGAGACCTGAAAAGTGTTACAAGAAGAAAGGAACTGGCAGTCTGGAGAAGGAACAAGGCTAATGGTTACAAGGAGATTTAGGTCCTTACTCAAAGGGTACGGAACATAAATATGACGAGGTAAAGCAAAAGGGTATTTCTATATCTCGCAGTATTAGCAGTTCTTGTAGCCTTGTAGTTGACAGAGATATGTGTACAAAAAAGCAAAATATGGACTTAGGAAACGTGAAAGAACTCTTCCTCTCTGCGTTCAGCATATTTGCTCATCTAAGTAGCTAACGAAAGTTTTTAGAATGAAGCAAAATTTGTGAGAATTTGCTCTATCCAGGGCCTCTTTTGAGAAATCACCTGAATGACAATGGTCATCGGTCTACTGTCCAATTTTATCAAACAATAGGCCTACTGACTTTTATAATCAAGGAAACGGTTGATTGCCCTTTTGTCCAGGTCCCTACAAGGGGTTCTGCTCTATGCTGTTGTCAAGTCTCATCTATTCGCAGTCGCTGCTTTTTGAAGAGAAACAAGGAGAAGAAAAGTTGCTACCTGATTGTCATTCACAAAACAGTCAGCTCACAGCCTATCAGAATAGCCACAGGCAAAGAGAAACAAATCCTCCCAAAATGTATGGAAGAGAAAACGATGAAGCGAGGAGAAGCTAAAACATATGGAACATGAAACGAGAGAAGGGAATTAATGTAAGACAGGCAAGCAGGCCTCAGTTGATGTTTATCAAGGAAGATTTTGTGAAGACGTCTTGCGGCAAACCATTTATGTAATTCGCGGCAACGTATGGCTTTGCACAGGAAAGCTGAAATTATAAGTTTGCAATCAAGATCTAGGCCTAGATCTAAAATTGGAAGGCGATTGCAGTTTATGATGTAACATACAACAGAAGGGGCATCAGGGGAAGGGGGTTATTCGATTAAACGCCCTACTTAAAAACTGAAACCCAATGAAAACAGTAGAGACTGATGTTAGGCCAATAAATCAGACCTTGACATAAAAATAAGGGTTAGGGTTAACACTGGCATATATTAGGTTCAGGGTTAGCCTTAGGGTTAGGGGATAGGATGAGGTTCAGAGGTAGCTTTTGGTTCGGGTCGGGGTTAAGAATCAGGATTTCAAGGTTTGGGATATTGGAGCATTACCTAAAATCTATATATACTTAGAAGAAAAAGAAGGTAACAGGATGTATTTAGCTGCAAGTATTTATTTGAGATGAATTTGATGAATACTAGGGATACTTGTTGCAAAACAAACAAACAATTTGATGAAAACAGTAATTTTTTGGTTGTATAAAGGGGGTACAAAGGTAATTCCATCAAAGGACCCAATATTGGCACCGAGTGGAAATTTCTAGAGAGCTTGCAAAATACTGATCGGCCTTTCAAAATATTGCTGCAAAGAGTGCAGATGCTGCAAGACTATGCTGCAAGCAACCAAAAATAGCAAGAAAAATAGTGGGTGAGCTTTCATGCAGACTGAAATGTACGTAAATGAGATATTTGTGACTTTTATTAGATTGAGATGCGTTTTTAAATACATCATATTTGACGTTTTAACATGGTGTTAACTTGGTGCTAATCAATTCACATAAATGCCGCGAACACTCACGATTAGCTTATGAACGTTATTTATAAAACTTGACAAATTTAGGGATCACAAAATAAGGTTATTCTTCATGTTTGATGTTGAATGAATTTTTATCTATGAAGAGCCAAATAAAATTCAAATCTTTAACTTTAAAGTTAGGTTTATATAAACGTCGTGCTGGCAAAGGCTTCGTGTTATGCTGAGACAATTTACCCAGACGTCTCTAGGCACCAAATTTAATGCCCAATGTCACGTTAGGATATAAACAAGTCTGCAAAATCAGTCCGCAAAGATATCTCGTGTTGAATGTCTCACAATGGACTAAATTTCACGATTAGCAGTTTTTACTTAGCTTTTAATTAGCAACTTGTTTTCCATTTACTTTCTAACGCTACAGGTTCTGATAATCAAATTTATCTACAGTGGGCATGTCAAAATAAAGTGAACTTTAGAACAAATTCATCGAGGTCGCACCGTAACCACACAAGATCTTCCCACCTCTCCCCCAAGCAGAGTGATCCCTTCTTGAGATCCAGGGGCGTGGAGTGGTAAATTCTGCATCATGTGAATATCTTTGGCACATTAGCGAATACGCGTTTACAGTGAGAACACAGTTCCGGTTTAGGCAAAGGAAAAACTGAGTTGGGAGCTTCTAAATCAGGCTAGAGGGGGGATTCGCTACAAAGGATATTTAATTACTTTACCTAGCATCCTAGCTCTCCTTTCTTTAAGTTTCGATCTCTTTAATCAGCCGTTGTGCAACACGTAAATCAAAGGCAACTCCGCTTGAGAGTTGGGCTTGCGGCCCAGACACTGAAGTCATGTGCAAACGTTAAAGGACTCATATGTTTGCGAGTCGCAATTCTTCTGTTTGCTAAGTTATTAGCCGAGTGATATTTACCCAGGCAAAGTTCTAGACGATCAACAATTGTGTGGGAAGGCTTGAAAAATTGGCCCTGATCAGGTGTGAAATCACGATAGAAAGACTTGCTCGCCCTTCTGAAAATTTAATGTTGTTTGAGCAGAGTAACGCAACAGGAAGGGAATCTAATGTTCACAATAAATGCGTTGGAAGGTTTACAAATTGTCTTGTGTAGGTGAGAAAATACTAAGAATCTGACACTGCTAATCGCTTGAGTTAAAATACTCACAGCATTACAGAGAGATCGAGAAAGCTTTGGCTTGATGAAAAACCGGCGTTTTCTTATTTACGTCAGAAGGAAGTGTGAGATTACAGTAACAGACTGAAAGTGATTTTAAACTTCCTTCAAAGATTCCCATGGAGGTTTAAATTTCGTTCTAAACTCGCGGACGATTTGACAGCCCAAGAACAGACATCGACTTCATGGCATGATGGCTTTGCTCTTGAAATTCGTTTGAACGTCACGCAACGGAATAGCGTCGGACTTTATTTGCACACTCCAAAATCCGAAGTGATATTTACATTGTTTGAGTAGGCCACTTAGAAACTTCCGAGAGACAACGTTTGCTCTGCCTTTAAATAGACAAAACTTGCAAAACTTTAGCAACAATCCTGGAGGTCCTTCTCTTGACGGATTTATGACTTTCTGCAGCAAATTTGGTAAGGACACACGGAGTGTTTTAATAGCCGCGAAGCAATAAATCTATCCAATAAACATGGAGGAATAATTGATGAACGATTTCGTTTGATGAATGATTAAATTCAACTTACCATCTTCGAAGAGGAGATGTGAACAACAATAAGTAGCATGAATGCGACAGCGAAGAGTTTTCGAATATCGAACTCTGATTTAATCCGTTTCAACATCATTGTAACTTCATTTGCAACAGCCTGCACGATAAACAATACAATCCAACAGTTAGTCAAATAAACTTTGCTTTCACAAAACTCTTGATTGATTTACTTGGTTCGCAAATAAATTCAGCTACGATTCAATAAAATAAGTAAACAGCTCTACAATTAAATTTGAGTCAATCCTGAGCAAGTCTCGAGCGAGTGAAGTCCTGTTACTCTCAGTTGAGGTTCGTTTGATGGACGTGCCCTTCGTTAATCCTTAAGTATTGTCTATGTCTTTGGGCACATTGCCGCTAAATTCTTCGATGACCGCTCTCACCGTTTGCTGTTCCTGTTGCCTTGCCCTTCGTTCAATAGATCCTGATTGGTTTGATAACTGTTTCGAGAAGATACTAATTTAATTGTGACGTCTGCATGCAAGTTTTTGATTTCGCATTATTTGGGCTTGACTGGGCTGGCGAGAGCTGGGAGAAGAGGGTGCACAAGGCAGTCCAAACCAGAATTTATCACATGGGAATGAACAAACAATAGGCAAATGACGCAATATAATAAATTGTTTGATTAATCGACTGATTGATTGATTGATTATTTGGTTGTTGATTTCGTATCGTTTACTGCTGGGCTGAGTAGAGCAGAACTGGGCTGGGCTGGGCTGGGTGGGCGCGAGGAATCACGGTGCATGCGCAGCTACGTGTCCAAAGAATTTATAACATAACATAGACAAATAATAAAGGTTAATGACATAACATAGCAGATGACTTCATTAACTGATTAACTTGTTTCGATCACAACTACGTCAAGTTTAGTCTATTGGAGAGTCTCGTAAAGTCGCAAAGTTAGTTTCGTAAGAGCGAGGGTTCATCTGCAGCTGGGCACATAGTACATCCAACCTGAATAAGTCAAGTAGCATAAACAAACAATAGGCTAATGATGTGATTAATTGATGAATTGATAAATCAATAGATTGATTGATTCATTGACATGAAACCTCAAACTATCTGGCAAACACAGCATTTGATAACAATTTGATCATATAGAGGTTTACCAGTAAAATCATTGACGGAAATATTGAGGGAGATAAATGCAATGCTAGGAAAACTGTGCGGGGGAAAACCGATTAACTTCCAACCTCATTATTCTATTGGTTTGGAATGATTTTGAAACAGATAACTGATGAGTGAACGTCAAATTTTCATCACAATGTTATGTACTAATTCGCTAATACTAGTGTACCGTAAAAGCTCTATTTAGCCCCCCTCTTCATTACGCCCTCCTCTCTATTAAACCCCTTCTCTAATAAGCCCATCCCCCTCTGAGTCAAAATTTTAAACAAGCCCCCCTCTCTATCAAGCCTCCCACTTATATAAAATTCTGGAAATTACTAAAGAGTTTCCATTTCACTTTGCTAAATAAGCGTGCATCTTTATTTTCATGTGGCTTGGGATAAAAACTGTGCCGAATTTATGCATGTGACTCGTAAAATTGAACGTTGAATCCGCAAAATATGGAGTAAAAGAACTGAAAAGCTATTATTCAAAAAAACGAAAGGTTTTTGAAAGAGTACAAGCGAATTGCACTGCAGGCAACCATAGAAAATGAATGCATGAGGTTACAGCTTAAATACATGGGAATTTTCTTCAAACATTTTGTGAAAACTGAGGAGAAAATAGGTAAGCTAAAGCCTTAAGATCCAATAATTCTTCTTGGTTAGTGAGTTAGTCACTCCCCGTTGACGAGAAAGTCACTTCTAACACCCTCCTCAACTAGCCCAAGGAGCAAAAGCCATTTTGGATGATCCCCAACTCCCAAACTTCTAAAACCTCTCCCTAAAGAAGGCTACAGCTGACAATTCTCTATTTTATTGCTTCAAAGATAGCTAGTGGGATATTACTAGGACAGATTAGAACAACTTTGTAAATTTATTTTGACTCCTTGTCGAAAGGAACCAAATAATTTCCAGCCTGTTCAGGTAAAATCATTCTCATCTGAGATTTATGAGAATGCAATAAAAATTGATAAATGGCAGATAGATGAAAATTATTGAGAAATGACATCAAAGAGAACCTGGTCAAGAAAAAACTTCTCAACGGATTTCCATTGGCTTGCTGATAATTTACTTCAAGTTTTTTTTATCTAAATTTCATTGTGACTGGATACTTTTTCTTTCGAAATTAATAAACGGTAAATAATGACTCCTAAACGTCTTAGCAAATAATTTTCACTATCGATAGTAATAAATATCGAGGAAAATTAATCCTGAGTCATCTATTAACATTGGCATGCTTCAAAAAACATCCTCTTGTGATTGGAAGTAAGGGATATCCAATAACTTAGGCCATAGGATGCCAGGGTTGCTATGGAGACAATGCTGATGTGGGAAGCACCAACTGTTGGCCGAAAACCTAAAACCGAGTGCTAAGTAGCATCTACTGAGATTTTGCCGAGGGAGAAAATCTTTTAGGATGGTGTACAGTTTTGAAGCATGGGGGATTGAGAAAACAATGATGAAATTGGACGGTTCATTCATTGGTTTGTTTGGCTGCGAGGATAGAAGTAAATGACACGCAACTTTTCCACAATCTCAGTCCTTTCAAGAGTTAATCTTTCAGAGTTAACCTATCTCCGCCTTGTTGCAAGGGTGTTAGGGCACCGATGTTTTGATTGATTATTCATTTACCTTGTTTTGAACCTTGTGTCTTGTTTTCTCGTCTTGTTTTCTGCTCTGTTTCGTCTCAAATTGATGAGTACAACTGAATGTGGGTTTAGGCCCAAACGCTCTCAAACTGTTCGAATTTTCCTCCCTTGCGTTTGGGCCTAAACCCACATTCAGTTGTACACATCAATTTGAGACGAAACAGAGCAGAAAACAAGACGAGAAAACAAGACACAAGGATCAAAACAAGGTAAATGAATAATCCCAAACGCTCTCAAATTGTTCGAAAATTACTCCCTTGTGTTTCTGTGTCTCAGTGCTCCTTCGCACTAGAAAGGTTTCAAACCGAAAAGCCTTACAATCCACGGACTTCTCAAAAGGCAGCTGTTTTACTTACTTGGTACATCTTGTGCTGTGTGAGTATGTGAATCTTGTAGAAGTTGCGTTAATTTTTGGGTGTGGCATTCGTGTTGGACTTGCTGCAAGTCTCTCTCACGGCAAAAATGGGAGAAGGAATAAAAGCGAGAGGGACTTGTAATACTTGGTAGCCTGTGTCGTTGGTTGGACAATGACCGACTTAAGCTTCGATGAAACAGTTGACAAAAACCCCGTCATTTTGAAAATGGAAGCAAGGCTCGATAGCTCATCATTATTAAAGAGCATTCCAAGTGTTACAAGTCTCTCTCGCTTTTTTTCCTTCCCCTGCCCCTGCTTTTCCGCGAGAGAGACTTTTAGCAAGTCCACATTCTTGTCTACATGGAAACTGGTCGACAATAGAACCTTCTGTGCCAATGTTTGAACTTCTCCATTTGAAGATAAAATTTTTGATTTAGGCGAGCTGTATATCAAACTGATCCCCAGTAGATATCGGATGAACTCCTATCTTTACGGTTTTGAGCGTTTATCTTATATTATGTTTGAGGAATTATGTTATATTATGTTTGAGGAATTATGTTATATCATGTTTGAGCAACTATGTTATAATTTGTTTTGAGTCCTTACTACTGAGTACTTTTGGAAGACCTTACAACAAAAATATTAATCAAAGTCTGCCCCTCTAACATTAGAAATATAAAAGAAACTGATTGGAACTTTTGATAGTCATAAAATTCAGCTTCTTGGGGAATAAAAATCAAACATTTATTGAGAAACAAATGAATTCTTGAAAGACATAAAATATTTCAATGACTGTCGCGTTTGCAGCAGTTGAGTCTGAGATAAATCTGAAAACTTACTTCTTCCACTGTACTCTCTCTCTATCATAAGCTGACAGGAAAACTGATGCCAGTAACAAGCAGCCAAACTCTTTAAACAAATAAATGTCTACTGACCTAAATCCTAGAATATAAATATTTAATTTCTTGTTGGTAGTACCAGCCAATTAGCAAAAATTGTTTGATTGTTTTTTGATGTCGTTACATTACGTTTGACTTCATTGGTCAGAAGTACATGCCAAAGTTCAATTAAAATCTGTCATGCATAAACTCATTTCATGAGAAATTTTCTCCAGCTTCAATTATTACCATTTTTTCGTTTTTGAGCTTCAATTTATTCGTACAGTATTCTTATTTTTTCACTAATATGATTTCAGGGGGACATAGTTAAAATCTCGAATAGAAACCACGCTTTCTGAAAAAAAACCCGATATGTCAGTCATGCGATTCTCTGTCCACTGCGGAGAATCTATACATTGGTTTTTTTTACATAATCCACGCACACTCAAAAGCAGAAATGGATCCTTTGTCAAAAGGAACAGTTTCTTGGAGTTTCTTCTTTTTGGCAATCTCAGAGTTCAGTTACTTATAAGCAGTTTCTTAGAGAAAAATATGTGTAGACAAGGTTGCCTCGTAAAAATAATTACTTTCTTGAGAAAAAATCATTTTAAATCTTTGCTTTTCACAAGATTTCAGCGTTTTGTCCTGAGGATTGGAAGGGGCTTGCTAATCCAATGTACACACCCATGTTTTGTCCTGGACGAACACAGTGGGTCGAAATGGAAAGCGGAGGCCTAGTATTCTGATAATATTCACAAAAATTGGATGATTCTGAGCCTGAATTTCTTACAAAAAAATAACAATTCATGAGCCTCCCCGATAACTACATAAAATTTGAACACGATTTCTGAAAAACATAGCACTTTCATTAAAATGCGTTGCATATCAGATTCATATTTTCAGAATGGCGGCATTTTGATTACTTAGATGAAAACTCATCGAAAATTTTGGAAAAATTAAAATCATCGTAAATCTTAAATTACTTGAGGAAAATTGATACAATCTTCAAGGAAACAATGGCTTATGAGGTAAGCAGAAATCTGTAGCTCTTCTGGGTAAGGATTTAGAAATTTGAAGACACCACAGCCTCAAAATTAACGAATGCTGTCATTTTGAAATTAATCAAGACATCAAAAAATTGCCACGGCAGATTTACAGCAAAAAGAGGCTTGCGCTAAAGATGACGGCGAGAAATTTTTTACCGAGATGCATTGCGTTCGAATTACAAATCTTTAACGATTCTATAGGAATTCGGTAAAAAGCAGTGCATCCCGGTAAAAAATTCCTCGCCGCAATCTTTAGCGCAATCACCTAAGCTCCTTTCAAGCACTTTAATTCAAGATGTAACAGAACTTTATATCCACCTTTTGAAGATTTGAGTCTTATGTTCTTGTGGTGATAAGAAATCGAAACCTACGACAAGTCAACCTACAGCATTGCAAATAAATAATCAATCAGCGACTGGCGGTTTAACCGTTAAATGATTACTAAATATTGATGAAAATAAAAACATCAACAATAAATAATTCAAATCAACAAGGATGAAAACAAAATCACAATTTATAGCCTGAAAATAATCTGTTGGTAAAATATCTCTTATTGATGTTAATTTGAAACATGTTTAGAGCAGTGGTGATGTCTTTGTAATACGCTATGATCCCGGAATAGACCTTTTAGTTATTCTGAAAAAGAATCTCAATCGAACGATACTTTGCTACATTTTGTAGAATTTTCGAATGTGCACAATAGTGATAGAAGCTCTAACGCCACTCGATCGAACTTCGGAAATAAAAATGTATAAAAATTACGCTCGATCCAGGCTCTTTTGTAGAATAGCTAAAAGGTCTATTTATTTGTCAATACAGTTGAACCTGCATAACGGACGCCAGTGTTATTGTCCGTTGTAGAGAGGTGTCCGCTGTATGGAGGTGTCATCTTTTGCCATACTGTATTTGAGGACGAAAATATTTGTCCGTTGAATAGAGGTCTCTGGTAATGGAGTTCACTGTATTCAAAGAAACGATGTTAAAGTACGTGACATTTTGATTACATTTCAGAGAATCTTTAGATAATCTAACGCTTCTGCAAGGCTGATTTGCCCTCAGATTCAAAGTGCCAAAACGCTGTCGCATTGTTCAAGTCCTAACGATTGGCGGATACGGTAAAAACTCGAAAGGGATTCCGTCAAATTCTATCTATTGTTCGCTTACTGTTTACAATGGAATGTACGTCTTAAATAGTCATATTAAAAATCTTTCATTTTCAAATCAGCGAACACATTCCACCTTGTCATTTTACTGTAAAACTTGCTCGTACGCATCTTATATCGATTTTATGGCAATTCATCACAAGTCATTCCTGAGGCATTAAAGGATTTATACATCCTGGGTGGTATTAGCGCCAGAATGGCATTAGTGGCACCCTCTTTTGTAATGATCTCTAATTTTACAGGTTGTCAGATAACGGTTTCATATTCAGGCAGCAAGTAATTATGAAATTCTACAGCACATGGTAATTTTTAAGGTATTTTTTGCGAGCGCGCAATGCATAATGGGAAATGTCCCTTGCCATCAATCAACCATTTGTCTTGCGTTGTTTTGTCTCAGTGTGTCACCATGTTGCAACGTTGTTCGTTCAGCTCTCAGTAGTCATTGAAATGATTTACTTGCAAAAGCGGACTGAAGGTAAATTATAAACTGAACTAAATGTTGTTGTTGTTGTCGTTCGCTGTTGTTGTTGTCGATAGTCCGTATACTTAGTATACTTACGTTTCAATATATGATGCTCTTTGGCAGCGATGGTGATCGCAATGCAAAGATCAGTCAAAACAAAGACTTCACAAGACGCAGAATCAAGGCATTCACCGAGCTACCAAAATGAGGAAGGATCTCTTTCAATGGTCAAAAATGCATCTTCATGTTCATATGTAAGAGTATAAGCCATATACTAGACAGTTTCCAGCTCTCATATCCGGTTACGCGAAGAAAACCATGACGAAGGCGTAAACCTAACACGTCCCACCAAACAGAAAGGAAGTTACAGCGTCTAACTAACTATTTCTCCATTTAAGGGCAAGCAAGAATCGGAAGAATGTTCAAGTAAATATTACACGCACAGCATCAAACAAACAAATAACCGTTAGATAAACACAAACAAATAATGTGATGAAAAACCAGGCCACTGGAGTTGACATTTTATTTCGCAATACGGACATCGCGTATTACTTACACATTAATCGCATTGGTATTTATTACAAATTTATTGTGAAATTGACGTATAAGGCATAAGTAAGGCGTGATCATATCTAAAATATCTAGAATTTGGCAACGCCCTTTAATTTTTTCTGGGACGTCCAGATCTTTAGATGTACCATGTGGACCCTAATAACTGATGGAAGAGAGCTCCTCCCATCTCCATTTATTTCAGCTTCCCTGTTTAAGGTTTTCTTCGTCAAAGAACTTAAGAGTCCACAAGATTGAGACATGGCAGATAAAAAAGATCCAAGTTAGCGGTCGCAGCTACCCGAAAACACTAATTTACCCGAAAATAGGACAAATTTGGCTTCGGAGTGCGAGTTGTCTTGAGGAGTTGCTGTATTCCTCTACAAATATTGAAAATGAGAAGTATATGATACAAACACATTCGAGAAAAGAGATGGTTAGCATACAGACGAAGAGGGAACCGAAATTGCTACCCTCTCGTTGTCATTTCTGTGGATGAAGGTAGATTATCTTTCCGTTTTTAGCATCACATAATCATTTCCTCTGCCTTCTTGGTCGTCTGATGCAAGCAAATTGCAACAAAAAAGATCACATCAATTTTCGCCTCGAACTCAGGAGAATCAATCTCCCATTTGGATGTGTGCCAATCACAGCAGAAAACTCTCTCTGTCACATGGTTGCAAACTGATTCTGACAGCCAATCGTTTCTAATTTGGTGACAAATTTGAGATGTTAGCAGAGGCCCCCGCAGAGGCGTATCAACACATTTAGACATATCACCAACAAAATCAGCAGAAAAAAGGGTGAGCACCCCACAGAGGCTTTTCTCTTCATCCCGTTTGATTCCGATTAGGATGACGTCACACTGTGGTGGCTCAAAACGCATGCAAAGAATGCAGCGGCGAGAACACGTCAGTCCTTAAAAGATCGTGGGAAATTGAACCGTAGAATCCATGTGGCATGCAAGGAATGAAGGACCCTTTTCTTCAAGACAGATAAATTAGGGGGGGGGAGGGGATCAGGGGTAAGTCAACTTTCAAAAGACGGCAGGGAGTTCATTTGTAGTAGACTTGCCATGCACGGAAAGTACACCCTAAAAAGAGACAACTAGGGAAGGGAAGGCAAAAAGCAGGGGACAGCAGGTGGTAATAGAGGCAAAAAGCACGCGAAGAACGAAGGCCTTTCTTCATCGAGACAGGTACAAGGGGTGGCGAGTGGAGAAGACAGGACAGAAGGAAGCGAGGGAAACAAGCGAAGCTATGGCATTAAAATAAAGTTATCACTGTAGAGACATAGCCGAAGAGCGACGAGGTGGAGCGGGCGACAAACGAGGCTAGACAGAAGCCACTTCAAATATGCATCTCATACCCCAGATTACTAAGTGCCTCTCAGCTTTTGTCTTACTTACCAAAAAAATAAGAAAAGGCAAGTTAAGAGTGAACTATTTACACAAGTATTTCAACACCGCTCTGGCTTAAATTCAGCGATTTGTTCAGCCTACATCTCCCTTGTTTGACATTACACACAGCAGTTTACAATGAGTACAGGAGAGCGTACTTCTAGCTTTACATCCTACTGAATTATAGATGACCTCATGATTGTCTTACTCTTTAATCATTCATAAATAACATTTAAATGTATCATTTGCAGGTCAACCATGTTACCTTTTATTTCTTACAAACCCTTACAAACTCAGCAACGTTCATTCGATCTTACGATGTCTCACTGGACTGATTACACGAGTCTCTTTCTTTCCGCATCGAACTGAATGATGGTTGTAACATCAAACTGAGACTAATGACAATCCAATTTCAACAGCGGTACTAACTGGATCAATTTGTATGAGTGAAATAGAAAAAACGTATTTCATTTTTTATCCCGCAGTCTGTTTGTTTATTTCTGTGTGTTGACCCTCAATGCTAGTTTGAAGGAGGTATTACGAGGATATTGATCATTCAGTAATGTGAAATGGTTGCAAAAATCACTACTTGGCAGGTACTAAAATTCACATCTGAAATGGCGTGCTTTTCAAAACGTTTACCTTTCTGTTTCGTAATCTATTCATTTAGCTGTGCTCGTTGACCCTCAGTACAAGTCTGAAGATGGCATTAGTTGGATGTCGATCACTGTGTATTGGCGACTCCCAAAATAGGCACAGTGTGAAGTTGAATCTCTCAAAAGAAAAGCGACATGTGAATAAAGTTTGCGATGCAGCAAAATGTGTAACCATCATAGGTGGCCAGAGGTCGTGTTGGGTCAAAGAAGGGATCATTTTAAGGATGTAAATTTGCACGGTTATTTATAGGAATACTGTCACGCAGCTGATTGGCTGCACAAAACAATGGGATCGTATCGCTGTGCATTCGCAAAAACATTTCTCCAAGGCACAAGATGGCGCCTCTTTTTACAACAATCGAATCCCATTGTCTTCAAGAGCCAATGAGCCGCAAGACGGTACCCCTTTAAAGTAAACTATACTATCTGTGAAGCTGCAGGCTACTGTTACAGGCTACTGTTAACCAAACATCATTAAAGATGGGGGAAGGTTCAGTGTTAGAGCACAGGCCTCCCAGTCTGAAGGTCCTCAAACCGCTGCTTTGCCAAAACTTGCTACTTTGAGTGGGTAGAACCGTCAGCTCTCTTTAATTCAAGGCTAAAGGAACCACCAAAGGTATGGTAGGTAACATCGTGAAAAGGCCGAGTGCACAGCTTCAATAAGCTAAGCTTCTCAGTGTCCTTAAGAGCTACCATAGCGACACTAGGTAGAAAGAGTTCCTGCTGCCTTGTAGAGCGTTTGTCTCACGGCTACTACAACTTGCGTGAAGTAAAGCTCAATCAAAGATGTCGTGTCATAACCATGCGTGCATCAAACGGAGCAACCGTGCAATTATCATACTTCGAATATTCCAACTTAAACCATTTGTAAACAGCACGAACTTAGCTCCTGGATTTTCCTTGCCGCCTGCGTAAATTTTAACCTGTAAACAGGCTCTCAAACAGGCTCTCAAACAAGCTCTCAAAACTCTCATATGCAAATTACCGTCTTGTAAATGGTTCACAGGCTACTCTCCTCCGCGAGGTTTATCTTATGTTATTGTTTATTAGTTCCGTAACTCCGTGGTCCGCGGTTCCGTTAAAGAAACCGCGCGGAGGAGAGTAATCACAGGCAATGTCATGGGACGTCATGAGAGAGAATATGCGGCTAATCAATCAACTGTGCTTTAGTGGAGCTTTAAAGAGGTATTGTCACCCAGGGTCCTTTGCGGGCACACTGCTACTTCAGACTGTCTAAAATCAAATTTAGCCTCAACGAAAACTACAGACCAGAAAACTACAATTCAATTCAATAAAAACTTTTCCATAAATCCAACTACTGCATTTTGAATCGATGGTTTCCGTTAAGGCGAAATTAGATTTTCAGAGAGTTTAACATTTCAGCGTGTCCGCAAAATGCTCTGGGTAATAATGGCTTTTTAAGTTACTGCAACAAAATGAGATGAACCAAAAAACCTGACTTCATTGCCTGCCAACTAGGTAGGGACATGAAAGTAGACAATTAAGCCACTTCTCACTTCGCTAAACCATGCTAGCAAAACGCGATACAAACAAGGGAAACCGAGATCTTATCGTGCCATTTTCGAGCAAGGATGGTGGCTTGAGGTACTGACTCATACCTATAAGCGTCGATCAAAATGGAAGCCATTAACTCGCATAGATTGCTGGCTCTGGCAATCAAATGTGAAAGCTCCAATGTCAGTTACAGCTCGAATTTGATGCTCTTTTGTGACATGCAGGTTCGAAAGTGTAAATTTTTGCCTGGAGGTCTGGTACTCGTGCTTAGGCAATGACGGTTCAGCCCCAGGTTTTGCATGGGGTAAATTTTTTGAAACTGTATTGGAAGGAGGAAATTTGTGCTAAGGAATAAACACAAGAATTCGTTTTGAGAGAACACGGCATATGTAGACAGGATCTGTCATTTAGATTTTTCTTGGACATCCTGGGAGTGTCTCTCTATGATCGCCTCCTTGTGGTACATTTGAGGGTGCATAGTCCAGTCGTTCTTTGGAACATTCTAGCACCAATTTTGTGAGAAAAGAAGTTATCTGTCACTTATCTGGAGCGGGTTCACAGAGAACAGCCAAATAAGTATCGAATTACTGAAAGGAGGATTAGTATGGACCTAAGTGTCATTATTAGAATTATGATTCTCACGTCGTAGAAAGAAAAGATTTGTGAAATAAGCTTGATAAAGGAAAACCGACACGATTAAATTTGTCTGTATTGAATTAAAGAAGCAATAACATCGACAGGCCTAACTCTGGGCGCATTGGCTGTATTCTGGGGGGCCGGCATTTTCTCATAATCAGAGGCCCCTTGATCGCAATGAAATATGATTAGTTATGAAGAAGCCCTCTGCGCTTGACCGGCCAGTCCGTTTATGGCCGGCCAAACTTAATCTAAATGACGTCTGCCGAAGTGAAACCAGATTCTATTCAGGTCAATGGATACAAAAGGCTTTTTTTTATTTATTTTATTTTTTTTATTTATTTTATTCTTATTTATACACAATACCCTATCAGCATAACAAAGTAAATATAAATGTTGATAATATCATGAAAAAATAAAGCTGCTCTTCCAAGGGGTTGTGTTTGTGTCCCTCTACCTCAAGAACTCCCTCAGTCTTACTTTGAAGGAGCTCAATGAGGCAGAGTCTCGTATTTGCTTTGGGATCTCGTTCCAGGCACTTGCTCCCTGGTATCCAAAAGACTTTTTGCAGTACTCAAGACGAAGCCGAGGAATTTCGAAATCATCAATTTTTCTTGTGTTATATTTCGAAATATTCGACCTAGGAGTGAATTTATTTTTGAGGTTCTCTGGGCAGAGTCCATTTTTTATCTTGTATGTAGTAATTAGCTGGTCATATTTTATTAGATTGCGTACATCGAGCCAATCGCATACCCAGCCATCTTTGTGCCTTGCGCATTCAATTAGTCTGCGTGCCCTGTTTTGCAGCCTCTGTAGGGATTCCAGTTTTGTGTTTGACAGACATCCCCAAATGACACTGCAATATCTCAGATGGCTTTCAATTAATGCTCGATAAACAGTTGCCAATTGTTTCTGGGAGAGGATGTTTTTGAGTTTAAACATCGCCCCTAATCCGTTTTTTATCTTTCGCTTTATGGTTTTGAGTTGTTCTTCCCAATTCATACTTTCTTCTATTATGACACCAAGATATTTTGTTTTTTGAGCTCTGCATAATTTTTGATCTTCTACTTCGAGGTCAGGGAAATCTTTGGCTTTGTTCAGTTGTTTTGGATGCCCTATCAACATAAATTCGCTTTTTTCAGCATTTAGGCTAAGTTTGTTTTGCCTCATCCAGGATGAAACAAGATCAAGTTCGCCCTTTATCTCATTAAAAAGCTCGTTGATCTCATTGGAGGCATAAGAAATGCTCGTGTCATCCGCGTACATATTTGGTTTAGACTTTTTCAAACATTTTTCAAAATCGTTCATATAAATGATGAAAAGTAAGGGACCCAAACACGACCCCTGTGGTATTCCACACTGTACTAAACGCTTGTTTGACGATTTACCTTCTACATAACAATACTGCTCTCTCCCGGCAAGGTATGAAGTGAACCAACCGTGTGCAAGATCGGTGACTCCATAGGCTGATAGCTTCGACAACAGAACATCATGGTCAACGGTATCAAAGGCTTTTTTTAGATCTAAAAATACGCTTAAATTCGTTTTTTGCTCGTTGATGTTCCTGAACCAAGTCTCTGTTATGTTCATTATCGATGTTTGCGTGTTATGTAATTTTCGGAAGGCGAATTGGTTGTCTGAAAGAAGACCACAATCTTTCATATGGGAAAAGAGTTGATCATGGGCCATCTTTTCCAGCAATCTTGACAGTATCGAAACAACAGAGATTGGTCTGTAATTTGTCAACTCTGATTTTTGACCTGCCTTAAATATTGGTGCCACTCTTGCCAGTTTCCAAAGATCTGGAAAAACGCCAGTGTCGAGGGATCTATTGAATATTTTTGTCAAAGGCCCGCTTACAATCTCTACAGCGTCTTTTAGTATTTTAATAGGTATTTTATCTGGACCTGGCGATTTTGAGGTCTTCAGTTTGTTTATCTCTTGCTTGACATAAGATACTACAACATGTTTGAACAAGAATTTCGGGAGACGTTTGTCTTTCACCACATTTCGCACGTAAGCCATTGGGTCGGCATCTGTAGGTGCCTCAATTAACATTCACTAACAATAGAAGATATGATAAATTGAGAAAACAAACAATAACATCAGTAGGAGAAGATTCTTGAACGATAGCAATTGAATGCTTGCGTTGATCGCACCAAAAAACAGAACATCAACAAACAGAACAGGTTGGTGAATTGACGCATCAAACGGATCTGGGTTGAGTAATTTCGCGCCAGAATCCCAAATTAGATGGGGATGTTGCTGAGATGATACTGCTATTGAAACTGAAATTGTTTTCTTGTTGACATTTCATCAAAGTAATCCAAAATGCTGGCTGCAGAGTTCCATGAACAAATTCAAAATTATGAAACAAAGTAAGAAAAGTGTTTTGAAGCAAAACAGTTTCAGGAATTGATAACACCATCATGGATTGTATTACAACGTTACGATAGGAATTTTTAGGGTTAATGCTTAGGCCAACAAATCTATGGCCTAAGACCTCCATGAAAGCAAGAAATCAAATGTTATTGTACCGAAATGATAGGCAAACGTTTACTGTTTAATTAAAATCCAGAAATCTGGTGAGAATAAAATGACTTTTTCAGATCCCCTGGCAAATGGCATGGGATCTGAAAGAAATTGAAACCAGATGGTCGGGTTTTGAGAGAAAGCTTATTTTGAAATGACAAATACCAACAACGAAATATTCCAGGCAATCCAAAACAGAAATTAACCATCAAGAAAAGCACATGACACTGTCAGCTTTCGTTTAATTTTTTACCTTTTTATTCCGCATGTAACAAGATCATACAACAACACGTGAAACTCATGTGACATTCCACATAAAATCTCCAAATAAATGCAATGTCACGACGCCTGAAAGTAATGTAAAATTTGACCAATCACGTGATTTCACTATCTGTTGATGCCTTACTGCTATCATTGTTCTGCTCTATTCAGACAGACACAGTTCATTAATCTGTTGAGTTTCCACCACGTAAGTAAGAAGGAAAATTGGGGGGATTTTGATGAAAACAACTCAGATCATGTTTGTTGAAACTTTATGATGCAGAAAAAAAGATTATCAATTGGTAAAAAAATTCAGTTGGTTAACATTGGTCATTCCCTTCTACATCTATTTGCGAGTTAGTGATGTAGCCATTTTGGCAAATTTAAATCAAATTAAAGGCCTACTTTGAGAATTTTGCAAAACACGATTTTACTTAAATCGATCGTAATCATCGTCATTGAACGGAAAGACTCGTTTCCGAGCAAATAAATTCATATCGAGGTTAGTGCTTCTTTGATGCATTGAAGTTTCAAGAAACGAATTTGCAAGTAAACTGCATCACTAAACTTGTCAAACGTCCCTTGTATCCCTGTGGTAAATCTTGCTCAACAAGGACTCATCATGAAACACTAAAAAAGCTGACCCTATTTTCTGTATTCGATCTATCGAATCTAAAGACTGGTCTAGCTCTGTTCAACGGTCACTCCTCGGAAAGAACATGCGATAAAAACCACGTTAAGGAAACATTTAATCAACGAACCTTGATATAAATTTGAAGAACGATGTTCACTTTACCTGGTGAGTGCAAATTGAGTCTTTCAACGCTACACCTTCCATGTTTTTAAGACCAAAACAAACCAGAAAAATCTTCAACTACCTGCCACAGCAACTTCATTCAAAATCTAGTCAACTGCATCATTCGACAGCATTGTTCTTTGCAAAATCTCGCAACCTGATTGGTACACTAGGAATCGCAGAGCTTAGGCATAAATAGGGCCAGGTTTTCCAGAGTAATATTATGAGTCTCTGTTGACCGCGGCACCATCACCAAGTCAAAGAGCACAGGGAAACAAGAGAGTCTAGGTGACAAGTCTATTATTTAGAGTCAGTAGTGTTGTATGGAATTTTAAAAATGAATGAACTGAACAGAGGTGAGGTGAGCTGAACAGGAAAAATCAAATAAAACAAAATGTAAGCCAAAATAAAGAATTATTTCCTACCAAACAGCATTAACCTAAAGACCTACGGTTTATTTTTCTATCAATTATCCCTGCACGCTTCAACTATCATCGGATTTTATCCAAAAACACAAGAAAAATATATCCTTGGATGTGATAATTCCAAATCAATGGCTTCTTTCGGGGTCATATTCAGATAAGCTTTGATAATGATAAAAATTAAAAACAGTTTCAGTTCAATGAAATCAAATGAATTGTCTCCGATGATTCTTTCTCCAAATAGCTGTAAACTATTGATTCCTTGGGCGTCTGTAGTCTTAATCACGGGCAAAATTAGTAAATTTGCAGCTGAAATATTTTCGAGAACATTTGCTTTTCGTATGTTTGGTTAGCCACAGATTTTGAAGGATAAACAACTCGTTAACTCTCATCGAAAACAAGTTGCAGCAAAATTCCGACGATAAACTAACCAAATATAAATTTTTTTTGCCAATAATTATCCATCAATGAAAGACATTTCTTCTCAGAACCTTTTTGATAAAAACATTGCCATTGAGTTAAAGCTCAAAATTTAGATCACAAAAAATCTTCAAAGTTTGACTCTAGAAGTGAAAACAGTTTTTGATGTATTCAACTGTGAGCATTTAAATTTTGAAATTGACCAAAAAATAAGAATATCCTTCACTGAAGTAAGATGTAATGCACTTAAGTAAACAAATGGGATTAACTAAATGAGACCAATTCTTAATTTGTAACTGATAAAAGAAAAATAGATGAAAATGTTGGTTGTTTACAGTTATACTTCAACTATTACTATATAAACTGGAAAGCGAAACCAAAACAGGAAAAAGTTCTGCTTACCAATATAAATTATCACTTTCGCTCAATTAGCTGTTACAGATTGTGAGTAACAGTCAGTTGTAAACAAAACTGCGCCAAGGTACCAAGAAACCTGCCTGAAATAAGTTTCAGTTCTGTGTAGCGATGATGCAAAGTGTTTTCGAAGTCAAGATTGAAGAGGCCAAACTGTCTTATTCCGTCACAATCCTACTGAGATAATGTCAAGCATTTTTAGCATTCGAAGTGAAGACTCTGAAGAAAACTGTCTCCTCTCGTCACAATCTGTCTGAAAGATGTTTCTGTCTTGCAATTTCGTAAAGTATCTTTTGTCTTCGAACTCAAGACAGCATCAGCAATACTGTCTCTTCCTTTCGTAATCCACCTGAGCAACGTTTCACTTTCGTAATATTGTCAAAGTCTTTAGTCTTCCAAGTTAAGACTGTTTATGCAAAACTGTCTCGTCCCTTCACAATCCACCTGTACAAAGTTTCTTGTGATACTTCAAACGCTTCTTTAGCCTTCAAATTCAAGACTGTCCTAGCAAAACAACGTTCCGTCCTTTCACTATCCACCACCTTAGCAAAGTTTCTGTCAGACTGTGATATTGTAAACGTCTTTATCCTTCGAAGTCAAGACAAAGGAAGTAAAAATCCCTGCTTGAATGTGGCAACGTGTCTTATCTTAGCAATCCAGGCAAAATCTAGATTGACGTAGACTTAAAATGAATGTCCACTGGGTCAGCCGTGATCGACCATGATGTAGGTCGCAAAAGTAGAATTAGTGTGATGTCAGGAAGGTTAAGACAATTAGTTTACAGCAAAGGTGTTAAACTTCACATAACATGCAACTCTTGCAACTCTCGAAAAATCTTGGATTGAGTCAGGATGAAATAGTCACTCACGAAATTCTTCCTGGTCTCTTGATAAGCTTTAAGCTATCGGAAATGGAAAAGTGCAAAGAGAAGGGAACACTGGATGGCACTGTTACGAATAACTTTGTTCCTGTTTCTATTGATCAGCTTGTTGTCAATAGAACTGTGCCAGCGGGAAAGGACAGACAAAGCCTTAACTGTCACACCTAAAATGAATGCTGGTTTTCTATCAACTGAATCGTTCCAATGTAAAAAAATGTGTTCAAGGGTACATATGTTAGCTCATGGTCAATTGCAAAACTGCATATTTGAACTAAAGAAGCACGTTAGCTTATAGATGTTTCGTTCTCATCTGAGAAAGGAAGGTTCTTCAGAGTGAGATCCTTGGTTAAATCAATCAATCAATCAATCAATCAATCAATCAATCAATCAATCAATCCAGATTTGATACACTTACAGAAGCATCGTCTACTGAAGTAAACTCATTAACTCATATTCAATTGCAAATTCAGCCATACTAGATTCACCACAAAGCAATGACCTCCTTATCATGTAAACAGAGTCTCGACCTCGATTCAAACAAGACAACACAATTGGTGTAAAGAAAGCAACCTCTGGCTAAAAACAGACATTTTGTCTTCAATGAATGACTTAAACTAGCAAAAAGGTAAATGCTCTCCGTTGGCAAATAACCGACTATGTTGCTTATGTATTTTCACAAAACAAAGAAATAGATTTCATGCCCAATAAAAAACCACTAAAGGATTAAAATCATATAAATCACAAAGAAAGATGAATAAAATATACGGAAATTCTAAGATCGCTATGTTGTTGACATTCCAGGAATTTCGGCTACGATTTCAACCATACGTCTATTGCGGAGAAACGTGAAAGAAGAAATGTCATATATTTGGATTATTAACGAGTTGCTTTAACTAAATTCAGGCAACCATAGACATTTCGGGATTACGTTGTTCTTAAATTTAGGATTTCGTTTCGATTCTCGCGACATGTGAAGCTAGCGTCGTTATCCATTTTGAATCCAAATACTATCATATCAAATTTCGATGTTACGTCACGATACCTGAACTTGGTGATGGACCGGTTTGAAATGCTTTACCAGGTGCTTTACTTTCACTGGCATTATTTATTTTCCTTATTCTTAAGCTTAGGTTTGCCTGAAAGCTACGTTTTACGTTTTTTACTATTTCTGTTTAAGCATTTTATCATAATGCTGGGACGATTAATGATTGTGAACAAAAGATCTGCTCTGCGAGAAAATCCGTTGGATTGTAATACTGCCTCATACCTGAAGTTTATTATCGATGCTAACAAACTGAGAGACTCACTGCAGTTTGCGACAGAGGCACAGGCAGAATGTTCCAAGACACCAAAACATTTTTCGTTCTCTCGTTGCACAACAGATTTCATTGCAATCTTATTTGGTTCATTTCAATTCACTTCATTTTCAGTTCATCATTTTAGTTCCAGTGTTGTGGTAGTTTAATTTATATTGATAATGATGATGATGATGATGATAATGATGATGATGATGATGATGATGATGATGATGATGATGATGATGATGATGATGATGATGATGATGATGATGATTATGATGATGATGAAGATGATGATGATGATGATGACGATGATCATTCAATCAATCAATCAATCAATCAATCGATCAATCAATCAATCAATCAATCAATCAATCAGTATATCAAAGCATCAAGTTTCCAAGAAAAGGTTGCCAAAATTTGATAAAAGTTGTCAAAAAAGAGCGAGGGACAATACAGAAACAAGGGAATTAAGAAAGGTAGATAGTAAGTTACTTACCAAATTAATCTTTGACCAATCAATCCAAATTTTCAGAATGAATTATGTTTAAATGGCCAACAATAACTTCTTGACTGCTTGATCTAGGAAAAACAAGACACCACTTTGAATATCATGGAAACGTTCGTTCTGCTAACCAGTACAAAATTTTGTTAATCAAGGCAAATTTTCATGAGAAGAAAAACTTGGCATATACGACGATTGAGCTAGCTACCAAGTTCTACACCTACCATCCTGTTCAAAGAGCATATCTTCTGTCACAGTCTCCATCGAAAAAAAAGACTTCAAAAATCCACAAAGAATTACACTAGGAAAAGAAGATCGCTAATGTTTTTGGAAGAGGTTGGGGTAAACTCGAAAGCAATTTTTGAAAAAAACAAAAATTGTACACGGTTCAAGAAACATTCATACTGGAAAAGTAACTGCAAATATTTCCATTCAACATATAAAGGCATTGGTCAATTGTAAACAAATCTCGAATATTCTAATATGTTGCTGTCTTAATATCAAATCTCACAAAATGAAGGAATTTTTGTTTAATTTACAGACAAATAGAGACTGGGATTAGGAATGTAAAGAAAAAGCAATAATAGTTGAATGAAGAATAGATTTTACTAAATTTCTACCGTATTTGATACCAGAAAAATATAACTTTTCCTCTTTGATTCATAGTATACCAGTTATGTTCGTACGTATAAATGTCATAATGTTCGAAAAATTATCATCGAATTTCTACAACAACAATTCAACAAAGAAGTTAGTCATTTAGACAATTAGGATACAATCAATGCAAAAGTATGAAAATTTACCATGAATTGAAGCATACAAAATTGCACGATGTGAACACTTCATCAAAAATTCAAGCAACGAAACACATTCTAAACAAATTCCAACTAATTTTCACTACAGGCGTCGCTGCATCTTATATCTTCGCATCATATGCAAATTAGGTATTATCATGTGATCAACACGTGATAAGAAAAGGTCATTATCAATCAAGGTAATCAATGAAATAATGTGTTATCTTTCCTGTATATCACTGAAAAGTGAAATATATCAAAAAAGCAATATCTGGTATTAAGTCAAGTTACTGCAAGTATACGTTGGTGCAAATGAGATAAATTTGGATAATACTCGAAGAATCTTATGATCTTATTTCCTTAACATCAGAGAAATATTTTCGCATGTCATCCCCACAGTTATTCTGTCTTACGAAAATTCTTTATTGCAAAATCATATAATTCGCAAAGAACCAAATATTCAAGGAAACATTTTACAAATTTATATGTCCTTAATGAAAGATAGTAAATTATCAAAATGTAGACTTGCTCGACAGAGCAGAAACTGCGTACAATGACGTCATCAACCAATCTGAGTTAAAGAAGTGTTTGGACCGATAAGCTTTTTGAAATGATAAATCAAGAGTTTTCGGTCCTAGGAAGAAAATATCAAGTGTTGCCTAATTTTGGGATCTGTTGCAGGGAGCTAAGGGGGCTCAACGTTGCGAGTTTTCGCGCATGCGTGCGCAGTTTCTGCTCTGTCGACAAGTCTCTGTTTCCACTGTCTGTTTGACTGCTCCATTTACGCAAGTTCCAGGCTCCGCCATTCCAATATTCCGCGCGACAGAATGTTGGAATGGCGGATCCAGGAACAACTGATAAATAAATGGTCCGAAGGACTTAGAGAATAAGCCTGGGGCAAGTATATAATGAATGCTTCTCCTCTCTACTCCTTTTAGCCTCGGCAAAATTATTTCACTTGAAATCAAGGCGGACATTGGCAGCTACAGCCCGACTGTTGTTCTCTTCTTTTCCTAACGAATGTGGAGGATCTATTGCTTCTGGCATAAGAAATGTCTGCTGTCTGTTTAAAAGCCATAATGTACGTTATGTGGGGCTGATGATACGAAGGGGATCTTCCTGAAACTACACAAAAGTTTTACAAAAGTTTTACCAAGAAAGATTAAGAGTTCTCTTATCTCTTACTTTATCTTGGTACCACGTTACTTAGAACAGATTTGTAATACAGAATCCTTTGTTGTTGGAGTCATATGGCTGTTGTAAGTAAAATAGGGACAGATTTCGAAAAAAAACAGTTGAGATAAAATGAATAAATGAATTCTTAAGTTTGAGACGAAATAAAATAAAATGACTTTCGTTATGATTGCAGAGGATTGCAGAAGAATGCAAAACCGTGCATGCAGACATCGCAGAAGACACCATCCAAACACTTATGCTTTTTAAAATACCCTAGGTTATGATGTAAATGTCTAAATGCTGCAGAAAACAAAAATTGCAGAAGAGATCATCCTGAGTCAACTGATAAGCAAGAATCTAAATGCCTGATGTAGCCTAATGCAATAAAACCAAACGTATATGCAATCTTAGAACAAGGCTATATGTAGTTGGGACTGAAAGAGTGCAGTGGGGTTATGTCATATGAAATAAGAGATTGAAGAAGAAATAGGTTTGAGGTCATTTGCTGCATAAGTTTGCAATCAGTTCTCTAGTCTGAGGTACCCCTTCAATAAAACCGTGCACAGATCTGCTTTATATCTTTTTAGATAAGATTTCCAGGGAGAATAGAAAGCTGGGTAGAGCTTATCAAAGACGATCTAAACTGCTCGAAGCGAGACGAAACAACAGATATTGTAGATTGAAAGAGAGATAGTGATAGGCAGGGAAAGGAAGGGTATCGGGCAAATTTCTATATCTTGGTGTTAAATCAGCTGATTAAATGTGAAAGATAAACCATGACTGTGTTTTAACACCTGCATTAGGTTTCATCTACAAAATTATGATCTCATCTCAAAAATCTTGGCTTTAAAAATGATTAAATGATATAACTTGAGGGATTCAACTGTATTGTCTTCTAGCCAGAGAAAAGTGATGACGTACCATGACGTCATGAAATATATAGGTTTGAAATTTTCATGTAAGGAAGGAATTTCATCTCCAAAAACCTTGGCTTCAAAATGATCAAATGACATAAATTCAAGATTCCTTTGCATTGCCTTAGACAGAGGAATGGTGACGTATCATGACGTCATGAACCCTAGTAGGGTTGGAATTTCTACGTAACGAGAGAACATTGCTAGCCTCTTCTGAAAATTTTGTGACTGCACTTAACTAATTTTTCGAAATCAATAACTTTACAAAAATTAGAATTTCATTTAATCAATCGATATAGACTTCTGGAAAATAGCACCAGGAAGTTTAAAAGTTGTACTATCAAATAAACGGCAAAAGTAAAATCTTTCATGTTCACTTTTTGAATAAAATGCTAGTTTGACTTCAAACCATAGATCTTTTTGTTATTCTAAAGCAGAATTTGAATCCAATGATATTTTGATACAGTTTGTAGAAGTTTCGAATGTCGATTGAAGCTCTGACACAAGTCAATCGAACTTTCCGTTTAAAATAAATAAGAATAGCCACAGGGACATCGGGAAATTGAATAAACCCCAGCTCCATGAAAAAGAGGCCCTGCCTTAAACATTACATCATAGCTTCGCAATCACAAGGGAGGCTACAGACCAGGGTCTCTTTGTCATTGGAGGAGGTTTGTACATTTTCCTGGGGCCTCTGTTGAATATCGCTCCAACCAGACAATTTTGCAGAATAACTACAAATTCTATTCTTGTATTTTGATCACTAGAGGATCTTACAATGAACACTCACTAAGTTTAGGGAGCAACAGATTAAAAAACCCTTATTTGCATCTTTTCATCGCTTTATTTCAAATTAGACTTTGAAACATAGAAACATTTTCAGGAGCAAAAATAAATCAAATTTGTTCTTAAATCCTTTCCAGCAAAGAACATTTTGGAAGGTATCCGTTAAAGTTCAAGGGTTGACAGTTGTAATATCCAACGGTCATAAATGCATTGAATAGCTTTCATTAGTGATCACAACGTGATTGATTTACGGCTGATTAAAAACATCCATCTTTATATTTGGAGTGGAGGGCAACGTAAAACTGTCGAGTTACTCAAAATATCGACAATATCCTGTCGAAATTAGCCAATAGAAAGAATGCTCACGCATCCTCTCTATTCTTGCAAAGCTATCTCCAATCTCAAGAGATGTGAGATCAATCTACGATCATTCTTTTGGGGGGCAAAATGACTCTGTTACTAGACGGTAAACATTTTAGGGAACAGAGCTGCCTTTTCAAAACATTAAGTCACAAGAGTAAGGTGCAGACTAGATCGTTCATCATATAATCACTATCGTTCATTAGGGGGCAAAATGACTCTGTTAAGAGACGGTAAACATTTTAGGGAACAGAGCTGCCTTTTCAAGCCATTAAGTCACAAGAATCAGGTGCAGACTAGATCGTTCATCATATAATCACTATCATTAATTAGGGGGCAAAATGACTCTGTTAAGAGACGGTAAACATTTTAGGGAACAGAGCTGCCTTTTCAAAACATTAAGTCACAAGAATAAGGTGCAGACTAGATCGTTAACCATATAATCACTATCATTAATTAGGGGGCAAAATGACTCTGTTAAGAGACGGTAAACATTTTAGGGAACAGAGCTGCCTTTTCAAGCCATTAAGTCACAAGAATAAGGTGCAGACTAGATCGTTAACCATATAATCACTATCGTTCATTAGGGGGAGGGGGGAGGAATGACCCTGTTACGAGAGGGTGAACATTTTAGGGAACAGAGCTGTCATTATAAACCATTAAGTCACAAGAATGCTGCAATGAAGAATGTTTCCATGTTACTATGGATGAAACTCAAGTGCAGACTAGATCGTTCATCACATAATTACCTTACAATACCTGGTTCTGTTATCATTCTCTATCTCAAAGGGACAAAATGACCCTGTTTCAAGCCACCGTCTATGCTCATCAATTAACACGAGCTCTAAATTAATCTCATTTTTCAGTCGAGAGCTACACGAGGTTTTAGTACCATTTTGAGAATGCGGCTGTAAGGGTTAATAATGATATCTTGTCATTATGAGAACATTCCTCTATCAAATGAGCGTGTGAAAATTTCGCTTCTTTCGTGTAGCATAGTCAGGTCATTCAAAAGCATTCACTTTACAGGCCTAACTTCTCGGTTATATCTAAGCCTCCGTAACACTTCCTGGAATGATCATGGACACCTTGATTCCTATAGTTATCTCCAAGAAGGTGCTGTGGCGCAGTGGTGTAAACCTCTGACTTTGCGGCCAGAACAGTCTGGCGGACAAGGTTCGATCCCAGTACGAGCCCTACCACTTAAGCGCTATGATAACAGGTCGCGGATTCGATTATGTCTCCTCTACTCTGCGATCCCAGCGCTTGGCGTTAAAAACCACAAAGTCACCTTTACCTCGGACAAACCCCATCTCTCTACCATGAAAAGAATCTTCTTGAACTCCACCCAGACAGAAATGTGAATTTGTAAAGGTCTTCCATTTTGTCAGTTTTCAAATTTTGTCAGTTTCATGGGCTTTGTGAAATTAGAGTTGTTCCTCCCTGTGCCCTTGTGCTCGGTATCTTTTGTATCCCTCTGTAACAACAACAGCCTTTATTGGTACAGGACACAGAGAAGAGTCAACTTCCTTACTTCCCCATTAAGAAAAATAAATGTACCACCAAGTTATCAATCGACAATGGATGTTCTTATATTGCAAGCTACCTTGCAAGCACAATCCAGTCAGTCTAACTGATGGGGATAGATGGAAGACAGTGGACCCAATTGTGGACTCTAACCAGAGCCAATGAAGAGTTTCTCCTCCAAAGCAACTACCTATACAAGCTCTTTTCAGCTTTCACTATTCATCTTTTAATCATTTTGCAACAGAAATAATATCTAATCCAGACTTATTCAAAAAGGAAGTGTCAGCACTCGGTTTGCTCGCACTTCAACATCTATCGCCGCTGCGGAGGGCATACACAATAGTTTCTGTGCAAAAGCAAAAAGCATGTCAGTAAATTAGCGACTGCTTATGTAAGAAAGTGTACTTTTCAGAAGTGATTTAGAGGCTCATCGGCAACTGACATGCACAAGAATTTTCGAATGTGCACAATAGTAATAGATTCCAAGACCACTGAACTGAACCTCTCGCAAAGAAGTATCACTTGATCCCAAGCTTTTTGTAGAAAGCACAAACTCAGCAATACCTCTCGTCTTGCTCTGATACCAAGGTTATTCGACTTGATTACTTGGTTTCCATGCTATCTTGTTTGACTAGTTTAACCGGTTTTTCATAAACCAGATTTTCATAATCGGTGCTATAAAACAAGCACGTGTAGTTTTGTTTAGTGCCGAGACATTCCTTGAGATTTTTAGTTATGTCGAATATTTCTACTTTAAGGTTACTGTAACCCTTAAAGCAAGAATTTTTCGATTTTTCAATTTTGCTATATTCTGATGCTTCAAGTATTTAAGCACCGTTTTAGTCACTTCGCTTCACAAAACAAACCCAATTACTTGCAAATTTGAGTATTTTGAAAGAAGCACTCATATTTTTCAGAAATTGCGCGAACAGGCATTAGGGGATTAAGGTAAACTCATTTGACCTTGCGAATGATTCGCACAGTTCTGTGGTTTAGAAGGCAGTAAGTGTAATCCGCACGGATGTAATGTTTGCTCTGTTGTTATGGAGCAGAAAAGGACCAGAGTTTAGGAAAAAGGATTCAAAAACCTTTTGGAAAAGACAAAGCTACAAATCTTGCGTTATCAGATAAGGGGTCGTGGTTTGACCAGGAAGGTTTTGACAATGAGGGATCAGAATCGGAAGAATCAGACGAAAAAGGACTTGAACCAAGAAAGTACAACCGAATCATCAGCAAATCTTTACTCAAAAAGTTTACTGTATTCTTTGCCCTCGGTTTGCAAGGAATGCCACAGCAATTTGAAAATATTTGACACTAAAAGGCCTCAGTGGCAGCTGGAAAATTTTCTGCATTAATGATGACTGCCCATCAAAAAGCACAAAGAAGTCATTTCCAACGAGTCCTAACGACTGTAGCGGAATTTCGTGATAGTTACATCTGTAAGTCACTCGTTGCAGTTTTATTGACAAAAAGATTTATAAAGACCGCGCCAAATCTTTATTGCTTGACCTGTGGTTTCGTGTCTGCACGCACAAGCATAATCGTTTTTCCCGCACTTTTTGACCGAATTTGTTAAAAGCCTGATTTCTCGAAACAGGATTCTTGAGTACTGGTGCGTACTAAAAAATCTTTGTGTACCCAACGGGCCAATGAAATCGCTTGAAACTTGGTACACAGGGTCACAGAGCATATACCTACGAAACCGTGTCAGCGATTTTCGATAGATCCACGAGTCCGTTTTTTACAGAGGTTTGAAAGTTAAAAAAGACATTCCATACATTAATACAAAGTTTAAAATGGTATTATTTTTAGCCAGTACGTTTTACCAAAAATTCGTGACACGGTTTTGCAGTTCAGGACCTTGAGTCTATGGTAAATAGATAGTCGTGGTCCTACAGTGCTCGCTGGGGTACACAAAGATTTTTTCGCGAGGGTGGTCGATTTCGCCTAAAAGTTGGAATAAATCATTTGTGCTTTTGCAAAATTAATAGCATATATTTTGATGATATTCTGCGTTTAATTCTGCATCGAATGATATATAGCTTTGTTTGGTATATCTTAACAAAAGGCCGTGGTAAACAGAGTTTCTTAATCACTGCCTGAAGGGTTACAGTAACCTTAAACAAGGACTTGTCTACTAATCAACCGGATTGTCCTCTAATTTACTGGATTGTCATGGATTTGTCGACTAACATATGAATATTTGCTACGGATACAATTCTGCTCTGCATCGTGTCATCCGGAGAGGGTCATAATGAAGCTGTTCATCGTTACACTGGCTATAAAATTCATTATCTCGCTGCGTTCCCCAAAACATATTAGTATAGCCACAATCATTTTGGCGTTAATGCTCTTTGATTTTTCAGTCAAGATATCTTATCAAATAAAATGTCGAGTCATGTAGAAGACAGTAGTTTCATAAAATCAGAGACATTGCTTTCCAGTTCATGAGGATAATATCTTATCGACATCAAACTGTATTAAAAAGCATCAAACTGCTGCATCAAATCCACAGATATTTGGCAGCAAATTTTATGGCACCCCATCATGAACCTACAATGAAACATGCAATTCGAGGGCCGTAAAAATATCAAATGATAAGACTTTAAATTCGATAAAAATCGAGAATGCTGTATAATAATGAGACGCATCTGATTAATTATGTGAAATTTGAATTTCTTGAAAAGGAATAGAATTTAAATTCATGTAGGGGGCTAGATCATAATTCAAGGATTCAAACAATTTGTCTACTTATCTGTTTGAGCATTCCTTATTCTCATAAAGCTTCACAGATTTTAGAACCACTCCTAAATATGTTATAGTACCGACATCAGCAGGGTATGGAAATTTTTCAAGGGTGTACATCGAGATTGTGATCTTCTGCTGCTGGGAAGTGAAGATTTATGGATTAATTAAAACAGAAATCTAAAATCTAGTTTGAAACTGGTGTAAGCTTGTGCTTATCAAGATAAATTGTGCAACTAGAAAGTCTCATGGAGAGTGGGTAGGCGTAGTTTTGGTAAATGGGCAGTTCTAGAAGGTGTCTTTGTTCAGATAGCAAAGATCTCTGCAACGGATCTCTATCTCATTTTGCAAAATATCTGGTAATTTTTTTCGTAACCCTCAAGCAGGAATAATAGGGTCTTCAGATGCATCATTTCTCTCCCCAAAGCGGTACAAGAGTGCGACTCATTCAAATTCAAACTAAAACAGCCATGACTCAAATTAAAATAAACAGACAACTAAAGCGCAACTCTTTCAGGACTCACACATTTCTACGTCCCGTTTCCCTATTGATGCCCTCATTGATTACTTGATTTTGAGTACTGTGGGAACATTCCTAGCTATCCCTAACTAATTAACGCCTACTATGCACGCCGCATCCAGGCATAGGATTCCTAGCTCAACTTCCCTTCCGAAGGACGGTGAAATGACTTGCCTTGTCAGGTATCCGGAAGATCACCAATCCAGATTTTGACCTCATGCGACCAAGCCGAACTTCAGTTACCTAGCTAATAGACGTATAAGCCGCTCAGCCACTTACCAAGGTGGGAAGTCTGTTTAAAATTCAAGGCTAAACATGAAGTAAATGACTTAGAGAGCTGATAAAGGTCAACTAAAGTTTATAGCAACATGATGACAACCAATCTGCGATCTACAAGGAAAATCAGCAGGCACCTTCAAAGATAGATCAACTTGTGAGAAGCAACAATAAAAAATCAACGGAAAATTCCCCTACAGGCATAAATAGGCCGATGTCTGTTAGGAGGATTTTGCCAAGATGAACTTGAACACAAATACCCAGCGGAATCATAAAGAGTTGAATGGTTTGGCGTATTGCATCTAAATGTTGTTTTTTAGCTTAAATCATTAGATACCTGCAAACCTCGGAGGAAATGTTAAACTTTTCCGATAAAGTAGGACTAAGAGGTACGTTAGATTCAGTGGCAAAGCATCTATTGATCCTACATTGGTTGAAATTGATATGTTTCTTTAAAGTTTCCGCCTTTAAAAAACGTATATAGCTGCAGACGGTAGGATTTGCAAGTACTATCATAAACGCCAAGAAATGTGAGAATGTTATGTCAGGATTAAGGTTATCTAAATTTAACATTTGTAGAAATTTTCAGAATATCAATGAACAAATATAAAATAAACAGCATCACTGAGAGTATGGTAATGGTAAATGGTAAATGGTAAATGGTAAATGGTAAATGGTAAATGGTAAATGGTAACGGCAATGGTAACATTAACGGTAACGGTTATGACAATGATAACTGTAATGGTAACCGACTAACTGACTTGAAAACGGGTATATGCTCAAAACACTGTGTTTTTGTACATCTACGCTTATTTTGGTATTTTGGTCATACATTTACTACATCGTCGTGATGATAACGGCTATGACAATGGTAACAGTAACGGTAAATGGCCAATTGACTTCATAATGAGTGTATGTGCGAAATATTTTGTTTTGTAGATCTACGCTATACTTTAGAATTTAGCGCCACAAAGGATCACGGTTAGCAGTGACTCTTTAATGAGCTCTCACTTTCGGCGCGTGGAACAGAAGAGGCTCAAGAGGCTCAAAGTTGGATCGAATGATTCGATAGTTAAAAACAAGTCATTGTCACGTTTAGTTGACTGTAAATGTTGATGATTTGATTTGAAAACAGTTTATTGGAGGCCACCTTTCGCATATTAGATGCAACCTCGGTTTGGAAACTATTTAACAGCATATGTTATGGATCCAAATCAAGAAAAAATGATATCAGAAGACAATATGGTGAGACAAAAGTGAAAAATTTGATATCTGTGAAAAAAGGTGAGATTTGGATGGAACGTTAGTGCTCACCTTATCACTTAGCTATTTCAAATGGGACTCCAACTTGATTCCAACCAAATTGATATTCATACAAAAATCAATTGTCTACCACAAAAATTTCGCTCGTACCAGACTCCTCACTAAATAGCAACGTCTATCACTGGTAAACAAAATCTATCATGTCGTGGAGCATATATTCTTACGTCACTTCATGAAAACGAGACAAATCGAAGCCAGTAGGAGTCTAGAAAGAAAGCAATAGAAATTCTCCAAGTCAACGAGAGAGTCTGAATCCAATGATGTTCTAATTGCTGCGCAGCGGAGCTGCGCAGCGATACTAATCTTGGCGAGACGATTTTCATAGTGAAATCGAGCTGTGTCTGTCTGTCTGTCGTCAAACATGTGACTTTGCATGATGTGATCATGCGCATTTCAGATGTGCTGCATGCACCATAGATCATGTGCTCATGTGATCATATATCCTACACATGCCTGCAGAATAGTTTTTCTGATGTGTCCCTGTAGGTTGAACAATGAAATGAAAAGCGTCAGGCCCCAATGCTGATCTACAGTCATGTGCTCAAGTCATGATCATAAAAAGAGGCAATTTGATTGGATAGTAGTCTCAGAGACTTTCCTCCTATTTTTTGTGATGAGAATTGAACCAATGAGCTTTGTTATTCGTTGAACAATGATAGGAAAATCTTTTGTTTTGTTAATGACAGTGGAAACAGACCCTGTTGTTTCGTGGAAAAGCAACTATTTCTGGAGGAGCGGGTCTTTATGAGTGAATTACGGACCATGAAATCAGGGTCCACGGAACTGCGGAACGAGAAAGGAGTAAAGATCATCGCAGAAGAGAGTGCTCCCAGTCGCAGCATTCCTTGTCTTTTGTTATTGCTAATATATTTTATATCTCGCTTTATACCGGGTGAGCCAGAAAAAAGTTCCAACTTTTGAAAATTCATAACACCAAGACTACTTCACGGATTTGAATCATTCAAACTCTACTTAAAAGTCGAAAGATCGAAGTATTTTTGTGATTTTTCTCGCTGTCCTTCCAGCACTAGAAGTATTGGTAAATTCAACTTTATAAAACTTTCATGGTTGCAAAATGACGGAAAAAGGGCCTAAAACATTGATCAAATCGTAAGGACTCTATTCAAATCGAACAATAGGCCATGGGCGTTTCACCTCCCTCAAGAGTTTTAAGACATTGATTTTCAAACAAATACAAAAGATTTTCAATCCCAAGGCAATTAATGCCTAGAGGATATCTCTCACCCACGAGAAGTTGCATTTCCTTCATTATTCTGTGTGAGAAGTCATTTATGAATTGATGTTTTAGGCCATTTTTCAGTCATTTTGCAACCATGAAATTTTTGTAAAGTTGAATTAACCTGTATTTGTAGTGCTCGTAGGACAGCGAGAAAAATCACAAAAATACTTCGATCTTTCGTGTAGTAATCTTGGTGTTATGAATTTTCAAAAGTGGGAACTTTTTTCTGGCTCACCCGGTAATACATTTTATATCTCGCTTTATATGATAAAGCTTGATATACTGTTGTGCACAATCGAAAATTCTCCAAAATGTATCAACATATCATTCGACAGTTTGAATTTGGACTCGCTTTATAATAGCTAAAGGGCTTATTCACTAAAATAAGCTTCGGTCTATTCAACGAAAAATATCAACATTTACCTTCTAATTATCAGTAGCAACTACCAAAAATTTTCAAAGAAACACGACTTCGAAACAAAAGCCAGCCAGGTAGAAATATCTCTCCACTTTCTTACTTCAGCAGATACAATAACAATCATACAATCTTCAAATTCATGAACCAAAACGGAAAACAAATTGTAAACTGATTTCAAAATTGTAAATCGAAAGTACAACCTAATCACTCGATATTATTGCCGGAGGTATATAGGTGTTATATTCAATCATAGCCTATGCTTTCACCGTGGACAGCGTTGATCCAAAGATTATGCAGCGGTCACAAAACTTTATACAGGAAACGTGATACAAACCAACAAAGGAAACCAGAAAAAAATCAGCAAATGTCTTAAACAAGAACTCAGACATTTTTGAAGCTCTACAAGACGCCCTCTTTGTCTAACAATACCTCTATGAAGTTAAAGGCTTTTGGACAACCATAATCCTTTGTAGGCCAAATGAAAAGCAAATTATGAAAACCTAGGCCAAAAATGACTTTGATATAATACGAAAGTCGATTTTGGTCCCGCAGAGGATCATGGTTAGCAACTGCCCTTAAATGGATCTTATGAACATATCACGTGACTGGCACAAGGAGACAAAATGGCCCTTTCGCCCATTTCATGATGATGATGATGATGATGATGATGATGATGATGATGATGATGATGATGATGATGATGATGATGATGATGATGATGATGATGATGATGATGATGATGATGATGATGATGATGATAATGATGATGATGATGATGATGATGATGCATTAAAAATTCAGCATTATACAAAAAAAGAACAACACCACGTGTCTATTACGCTAAAAGGCCTTCAGGGCTAAAAGAAGATATGATTTGGAACACTGCTGCTTGGGAGACGCATACACACAACTTGAAGTCTAAGTACCAACGGATTAGTATCAATACAAGTAACGGTACCATATCATAAATTGGAATATTCAATCTCTCAAAGGGATATTGTTTTATTAGCCTCCACATCGGAATTTCTCCAAAGAAAACCTCATTATAGGAACCATGCTTAATGTGCTGTGTGGCATGATATAACGGGGTCCGATTGGAAGATAAAGATATTTTATCAGCTGTGAATGGCTTTTCGAATTTAACTCTCACATTTTCTGTAAATTGATCAATCACTTTGCACTGCGATGGCTCCATAGTAGAAAATTCCTCCAAAAATCTGATAGTTTGTATTTCGAATTCTTTCTCTGCCAAATCTGCTAGATATGATGAAAATAGTTGCAACTGCGCTGTAACCAAACATATTGCGTAACGGCCCTTTATCTACTGATTTACAAGAAAAGCGGCCGTCACACTGTAGGATCCAGTATGGGGTTTATTTGCTATCCTCCATTCCATTCGAATCTCAAAGATAGAAAATAAAGAACCTGACTCAAATTCTTTCTTTCAAGTTGAAGGAGGAAATTCCCAAGTCTACAGATGAAAAGTTTCAAAAATTGGCCGGAAGAAACCAACGAACAGACAAATCTATTCCTGATGTGTGAAAGATGTCAACCGCTTTCTATTCCAATCTCAAGTAACGAAAGCAGCGTAATACCACAGTCTAGCGCGAACGCTAATTTTGTATTTTTGGTCCTAATTATTGACCTCTTCCAACCAAACGACAATCTCTTTCCAATGTCAAATTTTAGGCCAACCATTTTCAATTTGAATCTCGAATAACGAAGATATAAAGCCACGACTATTTCTATCCATTTTGTGGCCACTAGGCCACCAGCCATAAAGTATCACTGCTTCATAATTTGGAATATCCAAGTCATGCGGGCATTTACTGTCCATCCATTGGACACAAATTAACTAATATGTGCGTCACATAACCTCACAACAAAAAATATGACTTTTTGAACGAGCTAACCCCTGTTACAAAACCTTTTGCATGACCCAGACAGACAGAAGCTTGATTTTCTTGCTAAGATGTTAGAAGCGAAGTGCTTATTACTAAACAAATGATGGAAACACTGAGGTCCTGCTAATGCAGATCGCCGGCCCTGGCTCCCAGCCTTCAGCATCGTGGCCCTTGGCCCCCATATACCTAGTTCTTATCAAAATTTTACCATCTACTCCTTCTAGAATCTATGGCTGCGCGTTGCCATTCCATTACAAAGTCTCATTGCTTGCAGCCTAACCTCGTTTCAAATGATGTGATAGCGTTCGCCGGACAAAGGGTTCATTTGATATTCTCGAGGTTAAGCTGGGTAGGATTTCGTAAACAGAGACGTACAGATCAGTGCAAATTCGGAGGCAAGTAGACAATGTTAAAATTCGAAACTAAGTACCTCGATATATGGAGGACAAGGTGCAGAGGGCCTGGGAGCCAGGGTTGGCGATCTGAAATTTCCCTAAGATTCTGATCCATGAATATGGAAATCCGGGTTAAATTTTCCTGTATTCACGAAGCTTAGCGGTGATAATACCAAAGTACATAATGGTGATATTGAAACATTAGGGCTATTAAATGTCATAAATTAATATAACATAGAGTGGGGGAACTGCTTGGAAAATGGTAAAGTAATATCACTTGGAAAGATTGTTACGTAGGTGAAATGTGTACACAGTGCACTGTGACTGGATCTGGCTGTTGCAAGACATTCATAACTAGTTAGAACAAACTGTCGAACATCAGACATTTAGTTCATTGAGAGCCCGCCATTTCTTTCGACAAACCTGCAAAAACAGCTATGATATGTTATTGAAAATGACCTCCCCTAGGGATTAATGCTTGGTACGATGTTATTCAATAACTCATAGGATACAAAACATCAGGAAACAGTGATACTAAATGAAAATTCTGGGCTAAAATGCATATTCCTGACCTCCCTAAAGGATCAGTGCTTGGGACGATCTTATTTAGTACTTGATATGACGTCGTTGACGGCTAAGCAATACTTTTGGTTTCGAATATAAAATCACAAGAAAAACAGTGATAGGAAAAAGGCTCAGCCAAAATACTTATTCCTGGCCTCCCTCAGGGATCAGTGTTTGGGGAGATCTTATTTAGTCCATGATGTGACGTCGATGACAGCTAATCAAAACTCTTGTTTCGGAACATAAAACTACAAGAAACAGTGAGATAAAGTTAACTGGCTGTGAAACAATATTAGATATTTTTTCTTCTTTCGAATCTTATCCAAAAATTTTACTGTGAATAGCAGGACGGAAATATTTAGAGAGTAGTTTCGTTGCCAAAAGCGATTTTAAGTTTTCATAACTACTTCATTTACAGTAGTGTCCCGCATATAAGAAACATGAATTTAAGAAACACCAGACCTTGATTTTCAAAATAATACCCCCTCTTATAAGAAACTGGTCCAGGTCTGAAAAAGGCTTGTTCTTATTCAAAAGCTATCTAAATTTGAAAACATGACAAATTCAGCCTTGCATTTGAATCAGACTGTTCCTATTCAAATGAAAACAATAACTTTGCATGCAAATGAAGCAAAGAGCACCTTCCTTGAATAATTGACGCTTTTCTTGGCAGTGAAAATTTACAACTGCAAATCAAAATCATCTGTTTTATGTAACAATGATACAGCTTGTGTCTGAGTAGTTCATTGATAGTACATAATTTTCTAATAGGAAACTTAAAAAACTTTACCCCGATTGGAAATTTATATCTCATTTTATAAGAAACACATCAGACCTGACATTGAAAATGTAGTTTCTTATATGCGGGACACTACTGTATCTAAAGTGAAATGTCCTCAACTCATTTACTAGATTTATAGGCACTTCCATAAACAAACAAGAGATCTAAAGCTGAATCTAACTCGTATCAAAGTTAATAAAAAAACTGTGCTCATGTCGTATGTGTATCATTTACCGCCATTGGTTTCAGCAGTTCAAGAGCTTGGCTGAACCTGAATGCCTAGGGTGTCTGTCCTCCGAAATAGCCTTCTATATCCTGCCCATCATCTTTCTTTTCACATAAATGGTTCCAAGGCCCTCAATCAACCTTTGCCCACTGAAAGGCCTGCTTCCTTTTCTCACTGCTAGCATTTGACTGTTTGTTTAGACTACTTACACAATATGCACCAAACTCTCCGTTCATGCTAGCTACTTATTCGTGTCAGGAGTTAGCCTGTGGCCAGGCCTCTTTGTTCTGGGGGCTACGGAACGAGGCTTTTCTCTCCCCAATATTCAGTTTCTTTTAGCGGACGTGAGGTGTATCACAATTTTCATTTCATTTCCCGTAGTTGCAGCTAATCCTGCAATCGTACTCACTCCATGAGTAGCTCAAGACGGCCTAAAATCAAAATGGCTACTTATTCCCATCAAATCCCGCTTCTTTTCAACGGACTTGCCTAGTATCGCATTTTTCATTTCATTTTACGTTACAGCTAATCCCTGTACTCCTATGCTATTAAATAACTTGCCACCTTAATGGCCGTTAAGCTTTGTAACAGTCGCCTGTCCAAATAAACGAAAACTCACAAGACGAAGGTTATACCAAGTTATCCTAGCAATGACCCAAATCAAAGGAGGCCGACCTCAAACGAGACATATCAACCCCCGCCTCGTTACCAACATGATTATGAGACAGTTACACATAGCAACACTTCCAAAACATCATACCAACAACTCTATATTTACACTGAACAGGCCTACGAACAAATCCCTCGCTCAAAGCTAAAAAAGCTAAGCCAAATGCCTTTGAGTTTTCGAATTCTTGAAACCTCGAAATGATTGCAACAAAATACAAGCCTTTTCAAACTTTGGTACCTTTTATCCAAATCTCTCCAAGATGCATGCAGCCATCTCTCGTCTTTGCTAGGCTACATAAAACGATAGGCAATGCCTGCGCAGAAACTGAAGGTCTCTTCAATCAAATCCTCCAGTTCACCTTGTGAATCTATTTATCGTGTTTTATCGTTAATATAATTTCTACAATTTCATTCGTCCTATAGTTGCTCAATTCTGTCTGACCTATGTCGCTAACGATTTTCAGTGACCATAGAAACAATTTACTAGATGAGTATCCGCCATTTCCCAGACTAAACCGCTCTCATTTTCATCATCAACCACATAGAACTGTTTTGATTTAACAACGTCTAAATCTTCTTGCATAACGCTTTATACCAGGTACCGTAATCTATGGACTGCCAGATTTTGCATGAATTTTCCTTCTCTGAATAGTTAAAACAACTCATCTGCGACAGATCCTCTAAAGTTTTCAGTTTCTTATAGCGTCCTTGACACTCTTAACCAAGTCTAGCTGTTGTGGCGCAGTGGTGTAATCCCTGACTCTGCAGCTAGGCGGAGTGGCTTCGATACCCAGTAGACTACTTGAGCGTCATGACAAGGGGTTGCAGACTCCATTAGGCCTACTCTATTTCAGCAATCCCAGCGCTTGGCGCTGGAAAACACAAACTTCACCTTCACCTTTTTCCATAACACATTTACATCGCATCATCAGATTCTCCACGGATTTTCTCGCTCTTAATAGTTAAAACAGTGAGAACTACATGTGCGTACAGTAGCGTTAAACCATCAACAGCTTCACACTATACCCAAACACAAGGATAGTTTTAACAACATAATATGATCATTAATTTTATATCTTCTGTTGATTATGAAGCCTAACCAACGGAAGAACTTACTGGTCTCACACTATGACCAGATGTTTTATAATAGCATGATTGCTTGACAGAGGCTGTGTGCCTGAAACGAGGCCGAAGATGACAACACCCATGTGAAGTCTAGACTCACCCTAAAGGTCTTTGTTCCGTTCCCTGAACTGGCTTAACAACAACAGCAATGAGTGAAGGTTAGAGGGACTTCCTTATGAAATGAGTATGACTTCGTTATGAAATGAGTCTACACCGTGTGCCCGCGGATCAAAGTGAGCAACTATTTTCGTGGAATGTTTTCTTTAAAGGGAACATAGCTGAAATCGTTTGTAGATGATGCTATAAAAATGCTCAAGGCTAAAGAGAGGTGATGCGATCTTACTGGAAAGATGGTTTGACAAGGGCTCAGCTGCCGCTAAATGAGATTGAAGCTCGAGTTTGTAGGCCTCTCAAAGAATCTGATTGTCTGTGAATGAGCTTAATTTAGATAAGACACTGCAAGAAAAATTGTACAAATATTTGAAGACGGAGAACGAGTAGCACGAGACACTACAGTTCGTTATTTCCTGCCAACAATAACAACAACAACAACAACAACGATAGCAATACTAGCCTTAAGCTCTGGACAGCAACATCTACAATGCTTTGCATCAACCTACATCATAACCAGGCAAGATATAGCTCTCATGGTAACTGATCGAAAGTAGCCTTGCATCAGTCTCTATACCAAGTCAGCCTCGTTCCCAGTGTCAATGAAGATTTTCCGTGGACAAATACCCTTGCAAACGATGGTTTATCCCAAGAAAGTATATCATTTTTCCACTGAAAGTTGGCTTAAATTCAATGTTGTACATTTTGCGGAAACCCAAACCATAAAAGAGTCTTGGAAACTCAGCAGTTGGCCTTGTTATAGTGTTGTGCAGCAAGCTGCATGCAGACGAAGATGTTTGTGACTAGCCTAAGCACAGTACCGTGCAGTTCTTTGTCTTCCAAATCAAAATAGGCTGAAGTAGAAGAGTACAGTTCCGTAGTCATTCATCCCATCCTTTCATAAGCCACTCACTTTTGCAACTAGTCAGTAGAAACTGTTGTTTAAGTCAAAGAAGTTGTTTGCGTCCTTTTCTTATCTTAATTAAAAGCCTCGGTGTAGACAAAGCCGTATGACCTCCCTCCCTCCCCCCCCCCCGTGAGTGTATCGTCCTGGTAGTGTTGTAACGCAACTTTGTAAGTAGTGTAGCTCGTGATGTGTATAGTAAAATTGTATTGGAATATATTTAATGAAAAAGTAGGTCAGTAGGTCCCACAAACTCGACTTCAAGCCTAATTAAAGTGCTTAGCATCGGTCCGGTGCATCTCAGAGCTGAGCAGTATCACCCCCCGACAATTAGCCTGACTTTGTCCCTGAATTAACCAAAACGTTATTCTTTAAGAACGTGTGTGTTGATAGAGGATCAAGCTAAGTAAAGCAAGTCGCCCGTTATGCTAACACGGTCGTTTCATTAGACCACCTAAGATAACATCGTCAAGACTTTGTTTATTTTCGTGATTATTGAAAGCCCACTTTCCACGAAACTTTGATAGTCTGGACGTGACTCAAAGGCATTGCTGAATCATAACAAAATGATAACGCCAAATTTAACCCATTCCAAGCATGCAAAGTTTGTAGCCATAAATAAATAACTGATCGCTCTAAGATTTGGATTATCGAAACCCTTAGTAGTTCAAATGTTTCAAGTTGCCACCAAATTCTCCGCAAACCCTGCAGCAGATTTAGAGCCACTTTGAGCAAGTTTTGTACCATTTCTTGAAAATTGACACAAATTCTCGGTAAGCGTTGAAGGAGGTTCGAAGGCATTTCAGTTTCAACTGTCTAGAAGCAGAAATCATGGCCTAATAGATCATTTAGCAATAACATTTACCAATTCTGCAAGAGATGGATTCGATATTGTTATACCAAAGCAAAAATCTGAAAATCGTCGAATGTGCACGCAACAGTGATGGAAGCTCTAACTCCACTCAATCATTGCTTCGAAATTTAAAAAGTTCAAAAGATATCGCTCGATTCAGACTGTTTAACAAATTTTTAAAGAAATTTTAATGGACTAGATGAAGCTTCATCCCATGTCTTTATTGAACATCTACAACTCTTTAGGGCCTAAACTGCGGCCTAAATTCTGGGATCGAATGAAACTTGGTTTAAAAACTTTTACTTTAGTAACCATCAAGTGCATTTATCATCGTTACGGTAGGGTAGGAAGGTCAATTTATTTCAGTTTCATCCTGAGTGAAGTGAGCAACAATCGAAATTCTTATCTCTTCCTTGAAATAATATTACAAATTTCGTGCAGATAGTAATAATGCTAAGTGTGAGCTACACCCACTGCACTTTGTAAATTAGAAATTCTCACTTTAACTTTTAATCGTAACCATGGTTCAGCCATTTCTTCCTTTATGTAGTCTTCAAGTCTACAAAGCGGGAGCTATCTATTTGACATGTGCTTTGAAACTGCTCTCAGTATGAAAATAGACTGGCTCATCCTCTAATAAACCGTTGGGGTCTTGATTAGTGATTCAATGGGTCATGATGTAAGGCAGGCTTAGACTGATAACCTTTGCCTTTTGTTTCCCAGTACCCTTTGACTTCGTTTTGTCGCTTCAGTCAACATAGACTCATAATATTATCACTCTGAAAAATTTGATGTTATCTAGGCCCTCACACAAAATAACTTGTGGCGGCAATCAGCTCTCAAGATTCGAAAACGTGGTTCAAAATTCAATGTACAATGTAAACTTCACACCACTTGCATATGCCAAATTTTCGTCACTTACTGTGTGCCGAATGGGTTTCTTGCTGCATTTCGTTTAACTGAGGATGGGCCTAAGCAGGGTCATCTTTTTCACCATTTCATTATGAGTCCCTGTTGAGTAAGGTTTACAGCAGGGATACAATGAACTAAGGTAATCAGTCTAACCCAAACCCTAACCCTAACCCTAGGCCTAAATTGTCTCCCCTCTGCCTCGAAGAAATTTCGAAAACAACTCTTCAAGGAAACCGTTCAAAACATTGCAATTTGATTCCAAAAATCCACTCTTGCAGATTCAATGTTTACCATCAAAGAAATGAATGATTATTTTACGACATGTATTCACCGAAAATTGCCACAGGCAGAATCACTAGTACTGACTCAAAGTATTTCAGATGTCAAAATTAATTGGAAAACTAAAAGCCCATTAATCCTACAGCAAAACTGATACAAACTCGTAGCGTATTTCAGCTGAAGGGAACTGAAGGAAATCGTTGTTCAAATTGGACAGTTCAATGATACTTTCAATCTGTCACAGTCCACAGTAAACCATAGCCTCTTTGGAGAGGGGCATCCATCGTTTATTTGATTAAAATCGGAGCACTAGGCTTATGATTTGAAACGGACAATGAAATGGAACTAGGAACATCGCCAATCCAGTAGGGGCAAGGGGCACTGTTGACACAATTAGCATGTTAAAAACGCTTTGAAATAGACCATTTGACATTTCAGAAACAAAAAGTTTGGCTTTGCTTGCGACGGAAAGAGTGAGTGACGCGAGGGCTCCATTCGCCATTGCTTGCGTTTGAAAAAGCGACCAAATAACTTTAAAAAGAAGACAAACGTCACTCGATCCAGACTCTCTGGAAGGATAGCTAAAACGGCAGTCTTTATTCTGAAATTCACGACAACATCTTTGTGCTGTTCCGTCCTGCAATGGGTTTCACATTTTTTAATTCTCACGACTTAATGAATCGGAAAACATCAAAGGAAGTTATCTCTGACTAGCATGGATTCATTTCTTTATCTATAACGGTTTTAATGTTGCCGGATTATCCTCTACTAACTATACAACTAAGCTGTTTGCATATGTTCTCCTATCATAACCTGAATTCAGCCTGACTGCGCATAAACGGATTATCTTTGCTGTGCTATTTATAGATACAAAAGAGCTTTGCACCCCTTCTGAAACCGTCCAAAAACCAAGGTCACGTTTAACACCGCAAAAGTTCTCACAATGGTCAACATGGAATTTTGCACTTGTACCCCTATCACAACCCTTATTCAACGTAAAGGTACACATCTGGATTAGGCCAATTGACTAGTTGATCTGCTTAAAGAGAGAAGAGCTTCGCACCCCTTCGAAAAAGAGTTCACCTCAAACACTTCAAAGGGTTTCAAAATGAGCACCTTGGAAATCGCATTTGCACCCCTATCATAACCTGAATTTTATCTAGCGTCGAAAAATAAGATTACCTCGCTAACTAGTATGTTCCATTTATAGGGAGAAGAGCTTTGCACCCCTTCTGAACTGAGGTCACTTAAAACACCGCAAAGGTTTCACAATGAGCACCTTGGAATTTTCCCATAGTCACACTGAGCTAACAGCCACAAACATTTGCAAGTTGTGGCCACTCAGCAAGTATGCCCATGGTTGAAATTTCTTATTAAATTCTTAATTATGTGACTACCCCAGGGGGCAATCGAACCCAGCATATTAGGCATGGGTGGAACAGTCTGTCCTATTAATTTAAACTAAGTGTATTCTCGTTGCAATATTTCATGTATTTTTACATTTCATGTTTCAATTTATTAAGGAGGGTTGCCTATTCCGCCTAATGACTGATTTTCTGGTACCCTGGATAAGGCTAACAAAATGAAATACAGAGTTGAAAGAGAGGAAACTTTTCTCATCCTTCCGTCCCTTTTTCTTTATTTCTTTTTTTAATTTGTTAAGGTCCTGGTACCCTGTATATTATCCTACCTTAAAATGCTATGAGTGAATGCCTCTACGCCCCTGAAATTATTACGAACTGCCACATATGACACGAACCACAGTTTACTTTAGGTTATGAGTGAGTGCCCCCACCCCCTGAAACCACTACAAACTGCCACAAACATAAAATGGGGGAAATTAATAGAAAACATAATTCTAACAACAATTAATAAATCAATACATCAATCGCAGTCTGTTGTATGTGTCTCCTGAAGACAAGTTAACGGAGGTAATCTTCTGGACAACAGGGATTTTACGAAATCATGACATCAACCGATATCAACTGTAACAGCAACACAGTGTTGCTTTGGTTTGGAGCATCGGTCCTAAAAGATTACTTGATTCTCGTGCGATGCGAATTTGCTTTCCTTGCAAAACTGTGAAGTCTTCCTTTTCAATAGGACAATATTGAAATTCAATTTCTGTCGTTCTGGATTGCACATTTAGGCCTCTGCAGTAAACTCCTTAAAGGGTCTGTTTCATCCAGCATGCCTTGCACGTGTCGTATCTTAGATTGCCTTTGTTGTCGCCATATTCATGGGCCATGAAAATGGCAGCAAACAAAGGCCAGCCAAGAGACGACACGTGCAAGGAATGCTGGATGAAACAGACCCTCTAAGTCTAAAGATAGGATTTCAAGAAAAAAATTATGGCTCTTATGCATTTGACTGGAAAAGAAGGCCTGATCAATGACCTGATCAATAATATGTCAAAAGAGCCTCATGGGAAACTATGATCCGCTCCCAGGATAAAAGACGACGTTCTGGCTGTCGTTGTTTTCCTCGCTTCGTAAACTCTCTTTTCATTTCATTTCATTTTTATTTATTTAGGCACGGTAGCCCCATCAGTCCATGAGAACTGCTTTTCAGGGGGCCGTGGCAAACGACAGAACAACTAACGACAAAAATTCGAAATCACGGCTCCTCCTAACCCTCTATTTTAAACTTCCTTAAAATCAGTTATCTTGATATCAATATATCCCCATGCAAGAATCGTGACCGATCCCAAGATGAAATTCATATTAAAAAATAACGAACTTTTCCAAAAAATGAAAATCCCCGTAATCTTCAATATTGCCTCTATCTTATCTAAAATTATCAACTACGGAAAACCTGTTTCTCATTTCTAGCTAAAATGCAAGTACACGACTAACATTTACCATGATGAGTGTCATGTCACACAATGAAATCTGAATTTCCCCCTTTTAAAATCACAAATGTCGAGATAAAAAACTTTCATAAAATTTTTAGCAAAGAGAAAAGAAGGACTTGCGTCACTTTGAAGGTTTGTCTTTCAAAAAGTCAAATATCTCTCTAAGCATTGATAGAAATCCAATGAAAACAACCACCCTGGTAAGCAAAGGTTGCGGACTGGAGCAAAATTTCTGTTTACTAACACAAAGAAAAAGGCCGTAAAACTGGGCATAACGGAAAAACCAGACCCAGGACCAGTAGGACCGGACCCTAACGGACCGGACCCCAGCAGAATACCCATTCATTTCGATGTTTCCAGATGACCGATTGGGTACATTGATAATGGGCTACTTGCTTTTTTACACACTAGAGCCTATTTCTTGGTTCCTAGAAAGCCCCCTGAGGTTTAACAATGTATCATCCTAAAATGAAGAAAGCTAAGACAGTTGGCTGTGGTAATTTTGTTTTGTATTAGATTTTGGCATTGTATGTTATTTGAATCTTGTTCTAAATATCAATGAGAATCTTGTCCTTGGGAAATTGAAGTGAGTTACAGGGCCTTGCTAGAGTTCATCATGCGTGGATCTGCGTGGGTTTTCGTTCCTTTCAACTGGAAGTTCGTCTGTTGATTAGATGATCAATGTAGCAGATTGTCCATTCTTGCAGTTAATGTGGTATCCAGAGTTTAGTTATTTCTTTTCAGCGATGATTGTGTATTGGCCTTGTCTTCATTTTTGAAATGAAATGTCTGCACCGCCATTACAAACCCACGACGGAAAGGAATCGGCATTAACAGGGGTCTGGTCCGTTAGGGTCCGGTCCTATTGGTCCTGGGTCTGGTTATTCCGTTATGCCGTAAAACTGAGATAAAGAGCACTTACTTCGATTTGAAGACTTGCCTTTCCAGATGTGAAGCACACCTCCAAGAATTGCTAGAAATCCAACGAAAACAACAACTTTAGAAATCAAACGCAACACTCCTCTCCATTCAGTAAAACAAGCTATCCAGGAAGACAAACTGTCTGAACGTATTTCTGTAACAGTGTAAAACTAACAAGACTAAAACCAATACGATCCCTTGAATCAGAGGTGCAGTTCTAACAGCTTCCGATCTTAACCTCAGAGCTCTCCGTTAGCTCAGTTGAGTTTTGTTGCTCACGTTGCTTAAGTGTACATTACAAATAATTCCTAAATTAAGAAATCTCGCTCTGTCGGTCGGTTGGTGACTATGGTTGGTCGGTTCGCCCAAAGATATGTCACACACAGTTATTCAATATGGTGGCAACATTCGAAGAGCCACATCCGTTATGGTACAGCACAGAAGATGTCTTTTCCAGGCCTAAACGCCAGCAAATTACTCAGTGTACTTCCCATTGATACGCAAAATAGAACTTCTAAATACGCAACTAAAGTAGATGAACAAAGTGATTTGTGAATCTCGTGAAAGTAAATTTAAGGTGTAATGTATACAACGAGCATAACTCGTTGCAAGCGGCTTGAACAGAGTGAATCAAATCTCTTTTCAGGTTTAAAAGCTAGCAACCTAGACAAGCTAACTTTTAATGGATATCCTTGTAATTACCTCGATGTTCAGGATAGCACGACTAGTTGCGTCCAAAATTCGTTGTAGCAAAGTAAAATTAACCACTTTCCACGCCAAAACGCCAGTAAGTCAGACAAGCAGGAGCCAGCAAGTAAAACAGCCAGCAAGTAAAAAAGCCAGCAAGTCAGAAAAGCATGATTCTCATACGTAATGTTCTTTCTTTAACTTCCAGAATGATACGAAGCAGCATATAACAATCACGTAAATAGTTAACTGGCTGATTCGAGTTTTACATAGATGTAAGGTTTATGATAAATGAAATCCATTGTTGCACAGTAAAAGGATCTCTTTCCAGGCCAAAACGCCGGTGAATCACACAATTATGCTTGTAATAATGTTCGAGTAACTCTTTCCACTGATACTGTCAACGGCAATTGTAACGTTCGAGCAAAGTTTGTGCAAGAAGCATAAAAACTCAATCTCTCTACCCAAGCTTATGAAAAGCTATTCAAATGCTTATGGCAGGTCGCAATAAAGTTTCTGTATTACTTCCAGGAAAGAACAGTTACCAAGACATGCTGTAGTCGTAATAATGTTCTCACACTTGCTACTACAAAACAAAGCAGCGAATAACTAATACATAGGAAGACAAGCTGATACGTGAATTACGGTGAAGAAAAGAAATGTAAGGTGCCGGCTTAAGCAAAACAAATAACGCGGGTCGATCGCGGGTAGACTCATAAGAACCGACGAATTCGAAGGTTCATATTTTGAGAATACTTAGCAACCTCGAAAAAACATTAGATCTTCATTTTAAACATAGTTTTGAACAGGCCACCAAACGTGCCTAGGTCACATCATCTACCGCTCTTTCACTTGTCATCCAACACTCTCGACACATTTCCAAAACTTCAGACACTTTGCTTCAAATACTTGACAAGATATTCAAATTGCTCTTTATTTTGATCGTGTATTTAGCGAGAAAGTTGAAGGAAGAACCATTCATTTGATGCAATGGGAATAATTCGATGGTAAATGCCAGTGAGATAGGGGCAAACAAACCTGAAACTTCGTGCGCATTGATCATTGCGAACTTAAACTCACGTTGTACCAGATAAAACTAACATTGGCGTGGTCGTGAACTTGAATATCGTCAACAAATAGCCACACAAGGAGTAAAAATATTCTTTGAAGTAAAGAATGAATTTTAAAAATTCTATAGCACGGTATCCTAGTTAGCTACACAACTCCTCACAGACCAAACTGTCGCTTCAAGCCAAAGCGATATCGGGTTCAAATGCCAGTTAAAGCCACGCTTTAACTGGGGTTAAGCAGAATCCCTCGAAACTTTGTCCCCTTACACCCGCTATGAGCATCTTGCCAGATTTTCTATAATTTGTACAGCTCATGCAGGTCAGCACGCAATGAAACCCCTATGATGCATTTTGGCGGGTCTGAAGTCCAAATAAAAATTTGATATTAGAATATCGTTATCGAACGACGAATTCGAAGAGATTAACATCTTACTTTTTATGACGTTCGAATTCAACTTTCAGACTTTTAGTTTTACATTTTAACCCGCAGAAGAAGGGTTTCAGCGGATGATCCCGAGACATTAGGTCAACAGTCAGGTGACAAGCGCACTTCTCTTTTCCGACCAATGAAATGTGTGACATGAAATTGCCACTCTCATCCGCAGCCAATCATTTGCATTTCCGGTTAAAACAACCAATCAAATCCGTTAAGTCAGAACCGCCAGGAGCGAGCATGTAACCAAGAGCTCCAGCCTTCGAGCACATTCTCGAAAACGGCACAAGCCTAAGACGTTCTTTTGGCAATTCAAGGCGAGATTTAAATATTGACCATTGCTATTTTCCAAACTTAAACTGAGGAGAAGCCACAAAGAAACAAACTGGTGTCCCGTAGGCGATGATTGATGTACATAATACGCAAAGAAGATGCTGAGGCCACACTTTCACTCACTGCTTCCAGACAACTCACCATGCATTAGCCTGGTGGCCAAGAACTGGGGTTTGGTTATCAGGCTAACCATGCATGAAAATTAAAAAAAAAAAAAGAATAATAATAATGGGCAAATTTTGTTATTTTCTTCGCAAAACAACATTACATGCTAGACGTACCTACTCCCCCTGTTCCAATTTCCTTTCAGGCGTTACAATCCGTCTGCTATCGTTAAAGACAGAAGCATACGACATCTGTAAAGAGCAAATATGATGTGATGGTGGATCCCAACTTCATGACAACATGTAAGAACTTTACCTGTGACCGACCAACACAAATGCTGACGAGTATATATCTGCCAGATTTGACAAGGGACCTTGTATAGCTATAAAAATAAAAAACGTGTGCCAGGATTTCAGTACCGCGTTTCCCTTCAAAAACTTGGGATGAGCCCGTACAAGCCTATTAATTTCATCTGAAAATTTTCAGCTTTCAGTACTCTCAAGCGCATTCCGAATAGTTAGGAAACAAGCAAACAGAATAAACCTATACCCACGATTTCCTTTATCAAATTAATAGCTTTCGGAATAGAACTATGTTTTTGTCCCCAGCGCGGGAGTTTCTTAACTTTTGACGATCGGGGAGTTTCTCATGAGCAGTTTCTTAGTAAGGGAAAACCCGTATATGCTCATCTTTATAACAAATCGAAAGAACTTAATGTTCGGCTCCTCTATCTGCAAGATAAACCAAAGGATACATCTTTCCGAGTGGTGCATTGCTTTTGCGAAATGGTGTACGATATTCGAAAGGAACACGCTTTTGAGGTTCTTCCCGGATTTTCCAAAACATAATGATCCACCATAGATAGGCGTACGGGGCTTCGCGGAGCTATGCGCCCCTCATGTCTTTCCCTTCGTCTTTTGGGGGAACACGCAAGCGTGTTCTGTGGCAGCAAAAACCTCTAAAAGGACGTTTTTTCCCCCCTAAAAGACTTCGGATCAATTCCTTTTTCCTTACAAAATGTTTCCTCTACATTGCAAGATTACTAGAATAATATTCCCACCTCTAATTTCACAAAAAGGACTATCTTGTTTGCTGAAGGTGGGGCTATTCCCCTTGCCTGCAGAGCTATTCCTGTGCATAGTAAACTTGCAGAGCCATTCCTGTGCAAGTCACCTTCAGCAAACCGTTTTCATTCTCAGGGGCAATTTTTTCTCTAATTTCACAAAAAGGACAACCTTGTTTGCTGAGGGTGGGGCCATTCCCCTTGCCTGCAGAGCTATTCCTGTGCATGGTAAACTTGTAGAGCTATTCCTGTACAAGTCACCTTCAGCAAACCATTTTCACTTTCAGGGGCAAAAACTGTGTTTTGCGTTCATCGGGGGTGGGGCCATTCCCCCTACTTGTCGAGTTATTCCCCGCTGGTAATCCTGTGCAGCTATTCCTGTGAGGTGCTCCCGATGGACAAGAAATGTAGTCCCCTTTCGGTTTTGCTGCCGCACAATCGCTTCCGTTCCCCCACAAAAAAGGACAGTAGATATGTAGCTTATAGTTGGCATATTGTAAGCTTTCCGCTGAATACGAATGTGTGTGAATACGAATCACAATTATGCGACAATATGTTTATTGCTTCATCTGCCGGGCTATGAATTCTGGGCCGAGCTGCCCCCTGTCGAGGGGTTTGGTTAAATGCCAGTTAAAGCCACGCTTTAACTGGGGTTAAGCAGAATCCCTCGAAACTTTGTCCCCTTACACCCGCTATGAGCATCTTGCCAGATTTTCTATAATTTGTACAGCTCATGCAGGTCAGCACGCAATGAAACCCCTATGATGCATTTTGGCGGGTCTGAAGTCCAAATAAAAATTTGATATTAGAATATCGTTATCGAACGACGAATTCGAAGAGATTAACATCTTACTTTTTATGACGTTCGAATTCAACTTTCAGACTTTTAGTTTTACATTTTAACCCGCAGAAGAAGGGTTTCAGCGGATGATCCCGAGACATTAGGTCAACAGTCAGGTGACAAGCGCACTTCTCTTTTCCGACCAATGAAATGTGTGACATGAAATTGCCACTCTCATCCGCAGCCAATCATTTGCATTTCCGGTTAAAACAACCAATCAAATCCGTTAAGTCAGAACCGCCAGGAGCGAGCATGTAACCAAGAGCTCCAGCCTTCGAGCACATTCTCGAAAACGGCACAAGCCTAAGACGTTCTCAGAGCAGCCCAACCCACCCAACCCAGTTCTCAAACTGCGGCAGGAGGAGGATAAAATATAGCACGCTAAAGCTATCATTAGCAAAAATTTAGTTCATCGTTACTGGTTGTTTAGTTTCGTTTAGTTTAGCTCCACCGGACATTATGAACAGCCTATTGGACATTACGAACTATTGAGCTTTATGCGTCAACAATCAGATTGAGGCGTTATCTTGTGTTTTTTTACATTTCTTAGTCGCGTTTTTATTAAGATGAAGCGCTCTTGTGTTGCAGCAAAAACCTCTAAAAGGACGTTTTTTCCCCCCTAAAAGACTTCGGATCAATTCCTTTTTCCTTACAAAATGTTTCCTCTACATTGCAAGATTACTAGAATAATATTCCCACCTCTAATTTCACAAAAAGGACTATCTTGTTTGCTGAAGGTGGGGCTATTCCCCTTGCCTGCAGAGCTATTCCTGTGCATAGTAAACTTGCAGAGCCATTCCTGTGCAAGTCACCTTCAGCAAACCGTTTTCATTCTCAGGGGCAATTTTTTCTCTAATTTCACAAAAAGGACAACCTTGTTTGCTGAGGGTGGGGCCATTCCCCTTGCCTGCAGAGCTATTCCTGTGCATGGTAAACTTGTAGAGCTATTCCTGTACAAGTCACCTTCAGCAAACCATTTTCACTTTCAGGGGCAAAAACTGTGTTTTGCGTTCATCGGGGGTGGGGCCATTCCCCCTACTTGTCGAGTTATTCCCCGCTGGTAATCCTGTGCAGCTATTCCTGTGAGGTGCTCCCGATGGACAAGAAATGTAGTCCCCTTTCGGTTTTGCTGCCGCACAATCGCTTCCGTTCCCCCACAAAAAAGGACAGTAGATATGTAGCTTATAGTTGGCATATTGTAAGCTTTCCGCTGAATACGAATGTGTGTGAATACGAATCACAATTATGCGACAATATGTTTATTGCTTCATCTGCCGGGCTATGAATTCTGGGCCGAGCTGCCCCCTGTCGAGGGGTTTGGTTAAATAACGATAAATTTGGATTACTTCTGACACCAATTCACTGCACAACACACACCCCCTCCCATAGCCCTCCCATAGTCCTATAGCCCTCTTATTCAAATTTGGAAAAAATTATTTGAGCAACATTGCAGCGCACAAATTCAAGGAGACCTGCCGGCACCTACCGTTCGAGTGCCCTAAGTAGAGGAAGAAATACAGGAATAAATATGCATGATCGAAAAGTGATCAATTCTGTTTGCTGAACGCTCGAAAACCTGCTTGAAATAAAGATCAGAGAAGGCGAATGACAGGAGATGCTCCAAATAACGAAGGTTCTGGATTTGAAAAGTTCGAGTTTGCTAAGGTGCAAGGTTAACGAGGAGAGACTTTAAAATTTTGAAACCTGAACATTTTTTTGATGTGCTAAGGCATCATGCTTTCAAAAATGAAAGAATATCATACATTGCTCCCCCGTCAAAACGCCGGGACACAAGAGACGATTGCGCGTATTGAAGTATGAAAAAATAGCAAAATATTGAAATTGGAATTTGTGTGAATCAGTTAGCGAAGATATGAAAGTAATGTAGAGAAACCTAATGTTGACATTTTACCTTATTACGTTTGTTGAAACTCTCCGTTTCTTTGGTGAACGGCAAAACTTTAAAGAATTCTTTAGGAATCAGAAATTGCGCGACCGGAAATATATGAATAAGGATTTAGCATAAGGTAATTATTGCCTGGTCAGTAAAAGACGGAGTTTGGATAAAAAGAGTTAAAGGGCTAGGGAAATATATGAATTAGTTTGGAAGAGAAACTGACGCTATCTTCTGTTTATGAAATGTTTCTGTAAACTATGTGTAGGTGAATAAAAAATATTGAAAATAAGGAAAAAAGAGTTGATTAAAAGTAGTCAAAACCAGGATCAGTTAACAATGAAATGGATGAATGTAACAAAGATATAATAAAGAGATTAATGAAATAAGTAATGAATGAATGAAGTAATAAACGATGAAAGATTCAAGGGATTTTGCGTACCGTTATGTGTTTTATATTGAAAGAAAAAAGGGTTGACAAAGTCATTATTGCTTAGTCTAGAGGCAAACTCACAGGAAGGAACATCTCAAACAGTTCATATGGTTCACCAGGAAAGGCTCCGACAAACACAACTTGTAGTCTTTTTTCCGTTCGCCATTTCCTTCCCGATAATGTACACATACTTTCAACAGATCTACCCTCGCTGGAAGTGGGGGTCGTCAAGGGAGGGTAGAAATCCGCCGTTCCGTGCAATTTCTAAGTTAAAATCCGCCGTTCCGGCCAGTTTTAGCCAAAGTTCCGTGTCCCGCCACTTCTTTACCAATGATGGCACAAATAAGTATTGTTAGACATTTTCCATCCATCCAGGTGGAAAAAGGAGGAGAGAGGCAGTTAAAATTCCTGTGCAAGGCTTGAAAAATATTCTCATAGTGCTGACCGGAAAAATTGAGATGTGACCACGACCTTTTTTGCAAGACAACAGATGAAAGATCCGCAAATCTATAAAATTTCATGAAAATTCCGCATTCCGCGTATCATTTTCGACAAAAATCCGCGTCCGGTAGCGATGGAGAATTCCGTCGTTCCGCCAAGAAATTGCTAGAATTCCGTATTCCGGGACAAATTTTCTTCAAATTCCGCTGTTCCGTAAACCCTGATGACCCCCACCTGGAATGAGGGCTCACCAAACAAAATCAAAGCATTTGTTGCAATGTCAAATATGAACCTTGCGACAACTCCAACGAATATACTTGTAAAAGCCATTTCATAATGTATACACAAAACTCATTGAACATATTTCTCTTTCTCAAGAATGTCAAGTTTAATCTTATCCGATAAAGTAGAAGGATACAGCAGCAAGCATTTTGGCATCTGAAGTCCAATACTTCACAGGTTTTGTTTTTTATACTCCATTCACACTTGCAAGCAAAACCAGCTGAAACTAAACCAGGTTATCGACTGGAGCTTTCTAATTGGTCAGTCCAATAAATCCAATGCATATGATTGGTTGAAATTTAACCTCGCCTAGAAAAATCTGGTTTAGCTTGCCAGTGTGAATGGGGTATTGAAGGCATTACATTTGATATCAAATACATCATTGAAAATTGGTGGCCATCATTGAAAATGACAAATTGCAGCAAATTTCTGATATCATGGTATGCTTGCACAATAATCTAAAAGGATCTGACAAAATGGTGACACTCAAGACACCATCTACCTCGAAGAAGTGGTTTTGTTATTATTACTTCAATGGAACAGAAAATGTCGATACAGATGAAGAGAGAACAAGAGGTTCTTCGAAACAATCCTACATTTCAGTATCTCATTCGTAAAACGAGGTTCTTCGAAACAATCCTACATTTCACGATCTCATTCGTAAAACGAGGTTCTTCAAAACAATCCTACATTTCAGAATCTCATTCGTAAAGGTTGTTCATAAAGTACGAGAAATGACCTCCGTCTCGTTGAGCCACTTCCCAAAGACAAGTATTTATAGGACTGCAGTCTCAGTTGTTTGCAACCGGGCGCCATGTTTGGATTTAGCAATGATAGATATGACAATAGAGCGTGTATCACGTAAAATAGGATGGATTTGAGGGAGGCCACTTTAATTCCAAAAACAAGCATAATATTCCATTAAAGTGTAGAGGGAATATAGTCAACAGCATCTAACACTGGTGCGTGGTAATCTCTTATATGTTTGTCGTATAACTTTTGGCAGGCATTGCAGTAGCAGTGGTAACAAGCAGTAAAATGACCTTGATGATCATCAATGCCTGCATAATTCTCCCACTGACGTCGATGTCGTCACAGAGTCGATCGAACTAAACCGATGATAAACCAACAAACCTCACTCAATTTTAAAAAAGTATCAAAGTTACCACCCTGATTATTTGGTGGAAACAAGTATTGCTCAACAACGAATGCTTAGAATTCAAAACCTGCAGCAGGGGGAACGCTAAAAACTTTGCAAAGCTTAACTCAGCATATCAAAATGAAAAGTATATCATTTATCAATGATCACAATGCGCCCACGCAGAACAAACATCCAAAAAGTCTTGGAGTACACATTACATCTTTCTATTTGATGTAAGCTGCGTTGGAGCTGGGAAAAATGATAGGCGGCAAGTATGTAGAAACGGAATACTTATATCCCTATTTATATCACGAAGAAAAGTCAGGCGGGGAATAATGAGCTAGGGGGGCATTGATGGTAGATGGCCTATTTCTTAGCACATCTGCCTTCTGTGCACAAGATCCTGGGTTGGAGGGGGGTTGGGTTTGAATCCCAAAGCTGCAACCTGAGAAAGTGCATTAATTCGTCATCTGGCAACTCTGTTTCAGAGAACTTTAGGTGCCTGGAAGGGGTTGTTCTACAAGGGTTCGATAATGGCCCACCATTGGCAGTAATTCGAATGATGATGATGATGATGATGATGATGATGATGATGATGATGATGATGATGATGATGATGATGATGATGATGATGATGATGATGATGATGATGATGATGATGATGATGATGATGATGATGATGATGATGATGACGACGACGATGGTGGTGATGATGATGATGTTGATTATAATGATGATGATGACGACGATGATGACGATGCTGACACCACTGACTGATACAATAAAATTATGCGACGATGTTGATAGGTGCGGCGTGCACGGATGACTCTGTGATAGCAAGCTTGACTATCAAACTGAATGCAGCAACTCTCAGTAATTCAAGGCTTAATGAATCACAAGGTGTGGTCCCAATAGGGACTTAGAAACGATTTTGTTGATTGTGCGAGAACTTCAGCTAGCTTAGGCCACTTCTGTGGACCCACTTTTAAGAGTAATATCATGAGTCCCTATTGACCAAGTGATATCAGCAAATCAAAGAAAGTAGGGAAACAAAGGACGACATGGTTAAAGGCACGCTGTCGTGGCTGTGATTGGCTAGTTGTGATGTTGAAATCAGTAACAAAGCTCAGGCCTCTGCGTAATTACCAAACCTTTGTGCTGTTGGATTATACTTTGTTTCAAGAATAAAGGGAATCAGATCATTATCATCTTCGTGAATTTCACTGTACATCGAAAATACTGAGCCTTGCCTAATTCTTTTCTTCTTGGTTGTCTTGTTTACCCAATCAGCGCCACGACAGTGTGCCTTTAAGTCCAGACAATGCTGCTTCGATAAGCTTATTTTCTCAGTGTCCTAAAAACTTCCTTGGGATTCAAGGAAGAAACATAGGAAAATAGGCGCGAATAAGTCTATATAAGTTGAGTGGGTTAACTGATACGTGAATAAGTATCAAAACAAGTCATTTACGGACAGGCAAAGAAAAATGAGCAGTGAAAATTCTTTATCGTAATTAAGTCTGACAATGAATGGCTTTTGAATGTTGCTAAAGGGTTTGTCATCGGCAAAATAGGGAATGAATTAGATCTCAGATCCGGAAGTAATTCTCAGGCACCAAGTAAGGTAGGCTGCGGGCACACTTCGTGTAATGGCCACTAAAAGTATTTTGCTCCCGTGGTATCGTCTAACAAAACAATGAAGAGATGTACTAGTAAGTCGTGTCAATGAGCCTTTTCAATCAAGATTTTATTCGATGAGTAAATAAATACGATATGAACGAATTTGACACGGTACAAGTTTTAACGCTGCGCTGTCTCCAGTCTCCAGTAAAAGATTCTCTTCAGCAATTGCCTTTGGCAATGTTTTGCACAGAGAGAGCGGCATATTCAAAGAGGGATTTGCACGAGAGACTCTTTAAAACATTTTAGGATACACGTCTCCAGCCAAATCTTTTACTGGCCTGTGACAATCCGTTATTGGAACAGTGGCGGCATTTCATACGCGTGGTGGTTGTTGTAGACGACAGGTAGAGGAAATATCACGTGATAGAAGGAACTTTGTAAACGGAATGACTTATAGAATTGAGAGGTGAGAATCTCCAATGATATGTTGAATAGCAAAGAAAACGCAATTAAAATGCCAATAAAACGGGTAAAAGGAGACGCTTAAGGCCTGCCATTGGCAATTTTGCACTGGAATATTGATGCACATTGTAAACGGCATTTAGGAAAACTACACGTACCTCAGATCATTAAAAATTCAGAAAATCCAATCCTGGAAAAACATAACTTACGATACTGTTTGTTTTGAGAAAGGAAAACCTTCACATTTCCTTATTTCATTTTCACTAGTCTCCTTTATCATATTGCTCGGAAAGTACCTGAGTAATGTCGAAAGACTGGAAAGGGTCCTAAAAACATTTGAGTTGTAAAATCCTCTGGTGGGCACAGGTAGTGAGCATGAAGACTGTTATGACTCCAAAAATTATTTACTTCTTATAAAAATACTTGTATTTTGGTGACGGTTTTCAAGCTTTTCCAATCCTTAGACTGTACTGAAGTATCTTTTGACAGTACTGGAATTTCTTAATATTTTGGAGATCTTAGAGTTGAAATTCTCTTTAAACCTTGGAGCCCTGAGCCTCGTGCTGTTCTGTGTTGATTAGGATGCCTGCTCAGTATTAAAGTTAATTGCTTCTCCTGGGATACTTTGTTTAGAAGAGGACAAAAGATTTCTTGACAGTCAAGCCAATATGCCCTGGAAGTATCTGCCATTTTGATTTAAGACGCCACAGTCCTTGTAATGAATGTCTGTTCCATTTTGAGTGGCCACTAAACTGACCCCACCTTTCGTATTTTGCGACTTGTAGCATACTTGTCTAAAGTTGGAAATCCGAAAATTAGATGCTCAGTCTTGAATATATTAGTAGATCATTCTGCATTGACCATCTTTAAGAGACGTCGTTTCGTGGAATTCTTTCTGCTTTATATTTGTTACTAAATATTTCCAGGTGCCTACAAATCACATTTATGTCACATACTGCAAATTTATGTCACATACTGCAAATTTATGCCACATTCTACGGGGTGAGCCAGAAAAAAGTTCCCAATTTTGAACATTCATAGCAACAAGAGTAGTGGATGGATTGAGATGAATCAAAAATTACTTGACAGCCAATGGATCGAAGTGTTTTTTGTGATTTTCTCGCCTTCTTAACAGCACTGGAAATATAGGTAAATCAAGCTTCAACGTTAGATGATTGCTTTACCACAATAGATGTTTACAAACAATTTCGTCTCAGACCAGCTGCAGCCTTGTAGCGGAAAAGGCTCGTTTGCCAAACATCTCCACATCTGGATATCGCAACTGTTTAATTCAGCTCGAAATTGGATGTGGCTTCGCAGCAAAAATAGGCTACCTCTACAGGTAGGGCTGAAATGCATGCTGGTTCCCCAGCAACTTTCAACCAAAATTTTCAACACATTTTGAAAATATGCCACTTATTGGGTGCTATTCTTTTTATCAACCTCACTGGAGATTGTGGGCTGCAACACATTTCATAGCTCCTCCCATGCATCGTTGCCCTTGCACCAACCAACCTAGTACTTTTATTGAAATGTTTCGATTTTCATTTATTCCTAATCCTAATACTTTTTCATTTAGCAGTAACCAAATTTCAGCAACGATATTTTGCGGCATTCTTGCTGGACGTCTTTGTAAGTGGATATCTAATGCTAGTTGTCAACATATTTTGGAAAAATGCAATATAAGGCGCAAAAGTAGTGCCTGGGACGGCCAAAACTGATCTCGCTCATTAAACATTGACCAAAAAATTAATGTTACCGTCTCGTGGCATTCTTGTGGGATATTTTCTTACTGGCTATTGAATGGATACTGTCAACACAGTTTAGAAATATGCAACCTAAGGCGCATTCCTGTTCCAAAATCTCCCTAAAATAGTGCATGAGACTGGCACAAAGTGATCTCCTTCATCACCAGTTCATTAAAAGTGTTAGCATCACATTCTCGTGGCATTCTCTTTGGATGTCTTTGTTACAGGATATTTAATGGAGGCTATCAACTTATTTTGGAAATATGCTACCTAACGCGTATTCCTGTTTTTGATCTCCCAAAGATAGCTAGTGCCTGAGACTGGCACAAAATGATCTCCTTCATTACCAGTCAGTTAAACATTGACCACAAAATTGTGTCATCGTCGCGTGGCATCCTTGTCAGACATTTAAGTTACTGGATATTTCATGGGAGCTATCAACATATTTTGGAAACATGCAACAAAAGGCGTACACCTTCTCCTTAACTCCGCAAAATAGCGCAAATAGTGCCTAAGAATGCATAAACGTAATATCGTCCATTACCAGTTCATTAAAAGAGGACTGCCATTAGCGTCACTGTCTTGTGGCTCTTTTACACAACATTTCTTGTATCAGTTACGCACAGTGTGCAAAGGGCTGCCCAAAAAGAGCGAAAGAGAGATACAGAATCTAAATGAAACGATATCTTTATACAATTTGGAAGAATTATCAAATGTGCACAATATTTATAGTAGCTCTAACACCTTCTGTATGAATAGTTCAATTGAACCTTCTATATGAATAGACCTTAAGGTTTGACCCAGTTTTTGTTATGTGGCGTTCAAGACCTTTCTTATGACTTGAATAGAAGTATACTCGAATCGACTCTTTAGTTTTATCCACGAAACTGGTCGGTTTGATTGAGATCTTTTGCAACCTAAAGAACCACAAAGTCTCTTAAAGAAAATGTTCTTTTTTCATTGTAAATTCTTTTCTCATCAGATGTCAGGCATTTTATCTACTACAACGAATGAGTTGCGCTTACGACATCATTTAAGTCATCGCAACCCTGACCTGATATCTGATGTGGAAAAGAATCTAGTACATTATCCATTAGTTGTTAATTCTTTGTAGTGTAGTCATTGTTAGGTTAACGTTACGTGTCATTTTATATTGGCCATGGGGTAGTCATTGTCTGTCGCTCCCCATGGTATCGTACCTTTAGTGTAGTAAACTGTAGTAACTAGAAATAACTAAAAGTTATCAACTGCGCGCACTCTAAGATATTTCTGAACTCAAATAAAGCCACAATAAATTCGTAAATGACTTTTTTGCTGTTCCCTTGAACTGGATTCAATTGTTCCATTATTCCCTATTCCATGTTTTATGACTAGAAGAAGGGTGATGAAAGCACGGTCAACAGGTTATTGTGCTGAGTTAATCCTATTGACGAGCATTTATTTGCTCGATTTGCTGCGTCGTCGCCAATCAATGCATGTGATCAGGAAAGTTGAAGGTATGCGAACGTTTTGAACAGCGGCAATGAAGCAATAGACAAAACAAATATGCGTGGCCAGCAAACGAAAATTCACTACCTCGCAATTAGTAAGCACGCACCTTCGTCGCGCGCAATTATAAAAGGTAGAGTAAAACGTACTATACAATGTAAATTAATATATTTGAATGAAAAAAACATTTAAGAGATTCTGAAACGAATCAGAATCGAATGATATTTTGATTATTTTGTAGGATTTTCGAATGTGTACAAATAATGATGTCACTCGATCGAATCTCTAATATAAAAATGTATAAAACTATCACTCGATCCATGCTCTTTGTCGAATAGCTGAACGGTTTATTACATAAAGCATACCTTTGCTGTCCTTGTGACCTTCTTCAGTCGCATTTGGAGGCAGATTCGATTTTGTAGAACATCAAATTCGAAAGCAATTCGAAAGGACCACCTCTTTGTGCATTACATGTTGATGTCGTCGAACTGTGGAGGAAACAGGCATTGTTATTTCATATTTCTATAAAAAACATCTTAAGAATATACAATGTAAATGTGAGAATTTGTTTTGACTCAAATTGGCTCTAAATGAAAATGTTGATTGTTAAGGCTTCAATAAAGCAACTGTGCGCAGCGGAGCTCTCGAGATTCTTGCAACATATTTTGTTATCAAATCTAAAAGTTCAAGTTTCTCTCAGTTTGAAATATATCCCATCTTTATGATCAAGAACTGGTTTTGAGACAGTATCAAGATTCGTTTGTCTGTGTGCCTATAATCAAAACTAAAAACAAAGTGCTTGCAATCACCATCCATAGCCAAAAAAGACACAGGGTCATCAAGCTCTAATTACGAATGGTACCTACAATTGTCAACTTTAATATATTCAAGAAAAGACAAGTAAGAAAATTATGCAATTTAGATGCACGGAAACTGAAGTATGTTTCAAAATAGTTGTCAAATAATTCCACGGAACAATAAATGACAAATTAGAATCAATGTTTGATGGTCAAAATTCTGAATTTTTACCTACAATAGAAATTCCAACAACAGAAGATGTTAAGTTAAAACATCAAGGAGATGGTTTCATGTTTGGTAACATTCGTTAGCGCTCTTCAAAATCATACAGTCGAACAAAATAGGCAGAAATCTCCGTTCCAGTGAAAGTTGATAATTTCAATGAAAGAGACATAAAAATCTTGTGCAAGGTTTTAAAGTTTGCCAGTGGCAAGGAGTGAAAAAATCTAAAAAGGTCCCATTCAAATGGAAGTTGCACATGCGCCATGAGCAATGGATTGCCAAAAACATAATGCTGTGCTTCAGTGTTCTCTGGGCTTTGTTTATCGACAGGTGTATCTACCATTACATAATCCCTTTCCTTTTACTAAGGAGTACTGAAGTTTGAAAATTAATCAAAATCTAAACTCCACTTATAAATCTATCAACACGTATTTTTGTACAAGAAACTCGACTTTCAGATCATCAAAAAAGTAAGAAACTCGAGCCAGAGAAAAACGTTATATACTTTACCAAATTTTTAACTTTGAAATCTGAGAAAATTTTTGCAAACATTAATAAAACTGTACACTGTAATTAAGATCTCAATTCGTTGATACAGGAAGGTCAGTGTCCTTTACTCCAAATACTAGTAAATTAGCTATATATTAGAGAAAAAATCAAAGTCAATATTAACCAAACAGTTCTTACTAAATATTTCTACTAAAGGCTTTCTGACCTGCAGCTGTTAAGAGTGTATTGAGTCTCAGAGATCCAATTTCAATATTTGTTAAATCATATTTGATTTCGAAAAGGCTGCTTCACACACTTGACATAAAACAGAGTTAACTGGAAAGTTTTGCAGACTTGATAGGACTGAAGTCTGAATTTTGTCTGGTTTTAGTTGCTTTTAGCCGATGTTTGTTTAAGATAACAACAGAGAAAACGTGTACTAAATCTAAAAATTTTTGGCAAAAGACCACTTAGCTTCAGTCTGGATCAAGTTATCAAGTTATATTGTATCATATTTTACAAGTTATCCACATACATTTTCATCTGCTGTTAAATAAGACATTCAAAAAATTGTCAGATTTCTACAAACTGTATAAAAATACAACTTGATCCACACATTTTTGTAGAATAACTAAATTTTCTATTCAAAACTTTTTGGAAATTTTTTATTAAATACAACCTGCAGCAATAATTTGCCCGCAGTACATGCTTTGCACAATGAGCATGGTTTTCTTGCCTATGGATTCTTGGGAATTCTGGAGAATCTTCTGTAGATTCCTCTCTTGCCTCACAAAATTTACAATTTTTCATATGGCTCAAATTCTTATCAAATTATAAAGAATGCTTGCAAATTCTAACAAATTTTTAAGGATTCCTATAATCTCACAAGACCTTAGTGTAAGGAAAAACATGACAGCATTCATTTTGTCATGTACGATCTAATAAAAATACAACAGAAAATAGACAAAAGATTGCAAGAATGATACTGTAAGAAGAATGGAAATAAACAGAGTACAGGCAGACATCAAGATGACAAGCAATTTTTACATCCATGTAAAATATTACAACATAGGTTACATTCTACTTTACTCTCTAATGACTATTCAACATTAGAGGTACAACGCAACGAGGGGCAAAACTAAATGACAGCACATAAAGACATGTAACTAGACTAAACCAGTTTCATCATCAGTCCTACAGCATGTGTATTTTGATTAATTAGCTGAGGATCGCACGAGTTTGAGTGCCAAAACGTTCTGAAATTATTGACTTGATCATGTCTTTTTATAATAATGTATTAACTACTGGATTGTCACTAACAAGGATATGTCAATATTCTCTACTTGGATTTGTCTTTAACACATGGATTGTCATTACTAATATTACTTGGATACGTCAAATAATTACAACTTGCTCAGTCTTTTCTATCATGTCATCATGAGGGTTAATAAAATGAAACTGTTGGTCATGACACTTGCAATAACTAGACTAACAACTACTATACAGTTTACTGATTATGCTACTTACAAATTACTATAAAGTACTGCTATAATATCTAAGAAAAAGACAAAAAATTAAAGTTGAAAACAATGGTTACAAAAACAAGGCTACAATTGAGCTAAAAACAAGAATTCTAATACATTATAGTAAGCTTTCATGAGCTACATTAAAGACTGTAAATTTTTCTTAAAAAGAATTCTTAGACAGGAAGCAATGTTAATGACCATGAGACCTGTACTGTAACACACCTTTAGCTATTAACATACAATAGAAATCCATTCAAAAGCTACTGCTATTACCTTTGAGATTTCTATGTCAGCCCCATATGGAGAGATAAACTGATATCTCTCTCTGTCTCCCAGATGCTTCCAACAAATGCCCACTGAATGTGAGCACAAGGAACTCCTGAAGACAGATAAAATGACCCAACAAGTAACAAATGCAAAGTTTGCCATCTTTGAGTGAGTGTGCAAGGTCAAGACCAGTTCTGATAGCTGAATGCCTAAAACAAAGACTGATTTTAGTTTGTGGTTGGAAAAGAATATCAATGACATCACTGACTGTGGTTTCAACCCCAAGTGAATTGAAAATATTATCTCCACTAGGCAAAAAAATGACAAGGCAGAAAAATTTCTGGCAATCTAAGTGTTGAATCGAATTGTTGCTGCGGAAAAATTTCAAGCTGCTAATAGTAGGAATATGTTCTAATTTTAGCAGCTCAAAATTTTTTCTTCTAGTGGGAATCCAGCTTTAAGGAAAAGTTGCACCAAAAGGTGCAAACATCGTTCTAGACAAGCCAATATCATCATTTAAATAAGCATTCCTTGATTAATTTGGTTTCAGTTTTCTTTCCTTTTTATTTATGTAGGTAGGGGAGCCCCACCAAAAAACTTGGAACCACAAAATTTTTGCGAAGTGTCTTATCAGTACTGATAGAAACAACACTTTTTCTGAGTGTTTTCTTTCATCCATTTTATGCCCCATTCACACTGCAAGTTAAACCAGCTTCAACCAAACCAGGTTTTTGAATAGGGCCTTCTGATTGGTCATTCCAACAAATGCGGTCAATTGATTGTTTAACTTGGTTTAACTGGTCAGTGTGAATGCAGTATTAGAGAAGGTGGTAATAGTGGCAAAGTCCAAAGACAAAGCTACAAATTTGTTTATTTGTAAACTTATTTTATTTCGATTTTAAATTCTATTAAATTATACTCAGAATCAACAGACAATTCAGCAAGTCAACTACACAAATTCACAGCAGTTAAATTCTTGCAGCTAATTTTGGTGATAAGTGGAAAAAACCATTTGTAAATGTATCTCTTGCCTAGGTTGCAGAATACAACAATTTTCACAAGATTTCCAATGTGTGAAGTGAAATTTCTTTTGTTCTCTATTGTTTCTTTTTAATAGCTTATTGAAATTTCCAGTATCCAAGACCTACCCAAGATAAACACCAGGTTGGAAAGTTCGTACTGCACGTCAAGGATCTTCGGGGCGCAGTTCAGAACTTTGGTGTGCAAATGTAAAAAAATTGGTGCGCAGCGCGCATGAATCACAGGGATCTTAGTGATATCTGGTACGCATTCTTGCTACAATTAGTCAGAACTTGAGGGTGAATGAGACCTCGCTGAACATGATAAAATTATAAAACATTATCATAAAAAATTGGACTTGGGCCATCCCTTGCTATTTCTGTTGTATTTTTAGTGCGCACATTTATTTCAATTTTGGGGCGCAAATTTTATCAGTCTCATGGCATTCGATGCGCAGTTGACAAACTTTCCAACCTGGGACAAACATTCTCTGCAAACATACCCCCCCCCCCCCATTAATATGATGATGGAACTAGCTGGGATACCAAAAGGGCGCTTTTCGAAAATCTCTTTTTGGAATTGAATTGCTCATAACAAGGGCCAGGTTTGCGGTAATAGCACCTTTTCATCACCAGACCCTTTTCAAACTGAAGATATTGACTTAAAATTTTTTTAGGCCTCTCCCCACTACTCAAAGTTCTGAATGGCAATTTTTTCGTAAAAACGGGTCAAAAATTAATAACTCCTGACCAAACCATAGATCATATCTTACCCTTCAGTTCTTTTCGGCATAATTTTGTCTTCATTTGCCGAAAACATTCATCCTTCGTATCAAACCCTGCCTGCAACTCCAACCGTCTTCTTTTGCCGCCATTGCAAATCAGGTCGGGTGGTCTCTGTCTCTGGTTCGGTTCCACCTCTAGTTGCGGCCGTTGCGCCTGTGCAGTGTTTCGCGCGCTTTCTGCCCGCAATGCAGGATTGCCTCAATTCAAATCAGGTGTCAATTGTTGCGGAGTTGCGGCTGTGCAGCGACTCGCGCGCTTCCTGCCCGCAATGCATGATTGCTCAAAGTCAAAGTCAACCCCACTGCTTGCGGCCTGCAAGATGGAGGTGTAGAGGCGCTGTGTGGAGTTGAGCACGAAGAAACGCTTTCCTGATGGCGTACTTCGACTATGACTTGTTTGAATTTCATGATATTGATGAATATGAAGATGAATGGATTGACGAGTATGCTTATTATGATGAATATGATTACAGGGTGAGTATTTTAAGCCTCAAACAAATGTTGGCCTAATAAATAAAAGCAGTCAACTTCAAAACCCCTTCCAAACAAAGGTGAATTTCCGAGCAATCTTACGGCTTACCTAGGCCATCTCAACTTCCACCTGCAAGATACAAACTTTCCAGCCTGCCTCTCTTTCCTGACTATTTGAACTGAAAGGGCCAGGTAGGGTGAATCTCTAGTAGTGTGTGATGCTGCGCTGCTCAGTCCGGTCCAAACGTAGTATACTACGATGATCTATAATCGTAGTATACTTCGATAAGCAAATAGCGTAATGCCTCAATGTCGTAGTATACTACGATTTTAGTAATGCGTATTTTGAATAGGTTATTTACACTGTTTCATTTGGCCAAACGATGATTGAAAAGAAAACTTAAAGAGGAGAATGAGCTAGTCGTAAAACTATTGATGGAAAGGAAAATCTCAACTTCCTAACAAATCAACTATAAACTTTACTTTGGCAACAGAGTAAAGGCTGATTTTGAATTATTATCAAACTCTTTATAAAAAGAATGTCGATACCGAGAGTTGGCCTAAACACTTTATGATCATTTATGACATATACTTGTAACAGTAATTTTACCAAACTTTAAGGTGTGCATTTCTCAATTGGCCTTAATTTTTGCCTTTAATTATGAGGTACAAAAGTCACCACACACTTGCATGTTTGTTTCAACTTGGTACGTTGCTAGTAGCTTTTGAAAATAGGGCTTTTCTCGGTCTCAGCATCTTTATTATAAAGCTTTGTTATAAAAAAAAACGCATTAATGATTAGTATGTTTTAGCGTTTATTTGCAGTTTTTTCCAACATTATGTCTAGAATAAAACTCTTTCCAACTCTTCCCTCGACAATCGGTCCTCAAATAGTTTCTTCGCCTCTTCGAAGTGCTGCTCTTTAATCCGCATCATATAGTTGCACTTGATTTCAGCCCCTCCTCCTGGTCTATCCCTTCCAAATCTTGTGCGGGCTCTTTCAAACCTTTGATAAAACACAGGATCAATCGTTCGGCAGACTGTTCCTCCATAATTGCATGTTATTCCATCCACCAACATTTCCTTTTCTACCAATCTTCTAAAAACGCGACACAGATTAGCAGGAACCCTCCCTACCTGCTTTCCGACGATATCCCTCACTTTCTGCGGAGGACGTTTCGAATCTCCTTCCCTTGTATTTTTGTCCAACAATTCAGCTGGCACGTCTTCGGGCATCATCACCTTCATTGCAGAAGGGTCTCTTGCGTTACCTTCTTCCGGTAAAACAAGCATAGAAATGCTTTCATGAGGACGAATTTTGAAAAAATGATATCCTTTGATGGACCATAACACGGCTACTTCCCTCCACAAATTCTCTCCCAAAGCTTGAGCAGCAGCCATGACTTTACTCAAATTATATCAAATCTTTGAACCGTAAGTAGATGTGCTTTTATTTCTTCAGGTGCTTGACCGATTAATGTTGAATGAATGAATGAATGAATGAATGAACGAGAAGTAGTACCCTAACGATAACTCGCGTGCTGGAATGTTTCATGACGTTTTCACGAAAAAAATTAATGACGCTTGGAACAAAAACGCTTTTTGTAATGGAGAAGAAGAGTAGTTTTTTAGGACGCAATAGTATGTTGAAATAGGGCTTATTAAAACAAATCAAATTACCACCATCAACAAAGACGTTTCAAAACAAGTGATTAGTCAAATGAGTTCTTTTTTGTAACTTAGTGAGAAGTTTATGACAACGTAGCAATAAATAACTCTTTGAATTTGAAGGTGTTAATTAGCTTCACTGTGACGTTAAGCATGCTTTGAATAATAAAATGAGTTACAAAAGGGGTATGGGAACGATTGAAACCAAAAAAATGATCGAAAATTCATTTATTGTTCAGTTGTAAAAATTCATCGCATGGTTCGCTCATGGCTTCAAATACTCGATCGAATGCAGGAAAATCAAAGAGTGGACCCGCAAAATTTCAGGAAGAATGTGGCTGCCTCAACCATGACATATTCACCGAAAAAGGGACCATTCCGTTTAAGTTGAGAAGAGTCAGTTGGTTTAAAGGAAGAACAGGATATTCAGAACTGTTAGCTCGTGGTCTTCTTCACCGTAAATCATACATTTGCACGGCTTGCATCAAATTTGCCGTAGACAATTTTACGAAGAAAAGAACGAGGAGCGTAAATGTTTCACATGAGCCTGAAGAGGAACTTGATTCGGGACTCTTTGAAGATGAGAGTGCAGAAATTGATGAAGATATTGACATGAATACCACATCCGATTCATACACCAAGGAGCTGGTGAAAGATATCAGAAAAACACGAGAAGCATTAGAGAATCTAAAATGGGAAAAACTGTCAGCCGATTTGAAGCTAGAACTAACAAACCTTGCAGGAACACTGGGGAAAATTGTAAATTTAGCGACATACAAAGATGGGCAAAGTATAAACGATCAATATAAGGATCTAAGATCATTAGGCAATATGGACCTGAAGAATTGGCTCTCAGATCGTAATCCTGTCCTGATCAATTTTCTGTATGGCTGCTCTGGTGTTAACGAAGAAACGGATAGCAATAAGAAGACAATGGCACTCGTACACGCAATTGAACAAATATTATATGCAAGAAATCTTCTCTTGGTAACACCATTTGCTTTTCAAAGAAATTTGATTTCATACAGCTTGACAAATTCCAAAACAGCTGTAAAACTGAACGGCAGCTGGGAAAGCTCTGGTGGGTACACAACCATCAACAAAGTCATCACTGCACCATGTCCTCCGAATGAATACCCAAGAAATGATGTTGAGAACACTATCGACAACAACCAGAAAGTTGGAAAGCATTCAGGAAGGATAAGAGAAGGCTCAAAAGTGCCAATTAGCATATGCACGACCGTAGGCCATATTGTGCCAAAACCGGAGACAAATCTCCAAAATGATGAAAGCCTGATGCCAAAGAATTGGTTAGACGCTGAGCCTTTAGCGGAAACCATGAGGAAAGTGGAAACATTCGAACAAGAATGCCTGAAAGAATTCAGACTTTACCGTGGAGCCTTCATAAAAGAAGGCTTGAAGAACGTAGAAGAAGAACAGCGACAAAATGGCAGTATGCATGACTATGTGGACATCGGCATAACAAATGACCGAAAAGATGCAACTGTCTGTAGCAAATGCTGCCACGTCTATCCTCAAGCAGTAGAGAATCAGTTATGCCCTCGCTGTAAGCATAATCCTAGTTATTATGACAGTGGTTTCGATGTATACTACCGAACACCTTCCATGCATCCACAAAGCCCTCCATTAGTGTCAGTAGGAGAACCACTGATGGAAAATCCTGATAGCTACGAGGCTGTAAAGCATGTACTGAACCATGTTCGCAAACTTGCCTCTGTTGGTTACGACAGGAAATGGACCTCCTTACATTCTGATGGGGTCCCTTACGTATATGCATCAAATTTACAGGATAATCTTTACCTCTGTAATATTTGTTCCGAAGAAGTACGAAAGGAGGACCGAGAAGAACATTCTAAGGGACACAGCAGTGCTGCCACATATGACCGAGTCTTTGGTGACATTGTTCTGCGACCGGGCCCTGGACATATCGAAATGAACATGGCCAAAAAGTTACTGAAAGTGTGCTGGGAACCTTTCTTGTCAACGGTGGCAAAAGGCCTGGGTTTCCGGACACCAAGAGCCCAAGATGTGTTCAAAAATGGAGTTGACCATCATCGATCGCGACAGGTTCTGGAGGTGTCACTGCAGGCTTTAAGTTCCGAGCTGCTTTTACCATATGTAAGGGAATGCTTGTCAGAATCGATAGCCCCTACCGGAGAAGGGTACCAGAGATGGGTGCAGGATGAGGTGGAGGATGACACTTACATGTTCTTGTATCATGTAACATTTTCATACCTGTTAGCATTCCATCTCTACACTGAGGCCACACGAAAAAATCACAGCAGAAGAATGATGGCTGCCAGGGTGGTCTTTGCCCCTTTGTTCTTTGTTGGACACCATCCAAAGTACCAAGTTCTGCATTTGCGAGATTTGTGCAATCGAGTGCAGTATCCTCCATTACTCAAAGCTCACGTCGAATCAACAGAAAGTTTTTCAGTGTCTGGTGTCCAAAATAGGGGACAAGGTGCTGACTTTATCCACGAAGAAACAAATCGGCTTGTAAAGTCCTTTCTCCCCCCTGGAATGCCTACAGAGGAAACATGGCTGCGCGTTTGTAGGAAAGCATCCGATTTACGAGCAATGAAAAATTCTGCTCTAGCAGCATCTGGATTTAGCGAGGAAGATTCTGCAAAACGCCCCAAGAAATTCGATTCCGAAGTATTGATGTCAAGGAAGCTGTTCAGAGCAAATAGCTTTATTGCAAGCAACCCAAGAAACAAACGGGCAATGAAAAGTGTCAGTGGGGCACAGCTAGACTACGAACTTTGTGACATTAAAACGAAAGCAATCGAAAACTATGAAGCTTACAAAGTCAGCTATACTAAGACAGGGATGTATGGACAACAAAAATTGCCACCACTGTTCATCACACCAGCTGATAGGGAACAACACAATAAGATCGAAAACAAAACTAAAGTTGAAATTAAAGCATTGATCCGGGAAATCTTAAAAGAAATGCCGGACCGTGACATCGCAAAAAGTTACATTAACGATTTCAATAAAAAGGAGAAGAGACTTAAACATGCAGATTGTGTTGAACTTTTTTATGAACTGAAAACATCTCAAGATGAACAAATAGCAAATGTCGAAATTGAACTTGAACACGATGAATAATATATTTAAACAAAATGTTTTAAGTAAACTGAGGCAAGAAACGCGACTTTTAGATTAGAAGGCCTCTCAAATTCATATTCTTTGTTGAGTGTGACTAAAGCCTGGTTCAGAGTAGGTCTTTTGGGTCGTTTATGGTCGTTTAGAAAGACCCACGAATCGAAGACTAAGGGTTTGAGTCCGTTGTCTTTTGGTTCTTTATGAACGATCCCAACGACCCAAAAGACCTGGTGTGAACCAGGCGTAACATTTTCAATTTGACTAAAAATTTCCATCAACTCTGAAAGGAACATAAATTTGAAAGACCCTAGGCCTGGTCCACACTAAGCCGTTTGGACCGTATAGGTCGTGCAGAAAGACGCAAAAGACAAAGACTCAGAGTTCGCGTCCTTTGTCTTTTGGGTCTTTCTGCACAACCCTAATGACTCAAAAGACATAGCGTGAACCAGATTTTAGTGTGCTGATTTAAAAATTTTGTTTCTTTGCATCCATTTTCTTACAAATCGTAAGTATTCTTTCCCATTAAATATATATTTTCAATAGCCTGATTCACACCAAGTTGTTTGGCTCGTTAAGGTCGTGCAGAAACACCCAAAAGACGAAGGATTCAGACTTTTGAGTCTTTGTCTATATGTTCTTTGCATGATCCTAACAATCTAAACGACCTATTGCGAATCAGGCTTAAGCAATGAGGTGTATAATAAAAACGTTTTGTAGTTGCGCGCGACGAAGGAGCGTGCTTACTAATTGCGAGGTAGTGAATTTTCGTTTGCTGGCCACGCATATTTGTTTTGTCTATTGCTTCATTGCCGCTGTTCAAAACGTTCGCATACCTACAACTTTCCTGATTACATGCATTGATTGGCGACGACGCAGCAAATCGAGCAAATAAATGCTCGTCAATGGGATTAACTCAGCACAATAATCTGTTGACCCTGCTTTCATCACCCTCCTTCTAGTCATAAAACATGGAATAGGGAATAATGGAACAATTAAATCCAGTTCAAGGGAACAGCAAAAAAGTCATTTACGAATTTAGTGTGGCTTTATTTGAGTTCAGAAATATCTTAGAGTGCGCGCAGTTGATAACTTTTAGTTACTTCTAGTGATAAAGATACTGATATGCGTGCGTGAAAAAGAAATTTACATACTAAGGTAACAAGGCAACTTTGAAAAGCTTAGGCAGTTGAATATCTATTGAAGTTCCAGTTTAGTCACCAGTGTTGCTTTTCTTTTGCTGGAAATAAGTAGGCAAAAGGAAAAGATCTTCCTACAGTTTCCTGGAATTACTAAGATTTTCATTTTTACTAGTGACTGCAGTGATTAATACGTATCACATGAATAAGTTCGATTTTCTAGCTGAACCTGGCAAGACAATTTTTATAATGGAAACAAGATTTTGGTCATTTTCAAAGTGCCTTACTTTTAAGAGTTACCTTGTAGAAATATGATGATATAAATTTATAGTAATGCAAATATAGTATTATTAATGTGTGTGAGCTTAGTCATGCGGCATATGTCGCTTGCAAAAGAAATGCTTTTCGCTCCACTTTCCTAAATTCTTCTCGCCACTTGAATCGTTTTTGTAGTATATTCCACAACAAGTTGCATGGACCCAGTAATTACAATTTTTGGCACATTGAACCCAATGGCTGTCAATATCGGCATCGCTCACGTATTCCACTTTGCAAATTTGGCAGATATTAGGATCAATGGCCACTCTTTTTCTGGTCACTGTATCGCAAGATGGGCCAGGTGTGCTTGTTGCCCTGGCTTTCGTCGGTGTTACATGTTCATCCAGACCTTCATTAAAAGCCTGGGTGTTAGAGGCGATTGTTGAAGAATTGTAAGAATCGTCTTCCAGGTCAAGCCCTGCAGACACATAGCTTTTGACCTTTCCTTTTTTCCACGTTGGATACAATTTTAACGAAACCTTGCATTGTGTTATTGCCTCTATTTCCTGGGCTTTTTTTATCAAAAATTTTGACCTGTGGTAATAAGCATCGGCCCTATCCTTTGCTTCTCTTGGCTCTTTGCTTATGTGCCCATCACTGGTGAAATTCCTTGATTCCTTTCCAGATCTCTAAAAAGTAGAGATGAGATACACGTATTTTGTTATAAGAAACCAAGTATTTGGGCCACTACTGAAAGTTTCTTAAGATTATCAGATTTTGAGTACTCAAAGTTTCGTACGAGTTTCTTCAAGGCTTCAGAGCAATCTTCATGTTCACTGCCTGTTCCTCAAGAAAATTTCAGAACATGGTTTTTTGAAGCCTTTCCAATGTTTTGACTGTACTCCAGTACCTTACAGGTATGATACAGCAAACAAGTGAAAAAAAGAAAAAATATGTTAAGGATTTCTTCATAAAAACAAATAGTTTCTTAAGTTATATTTTCCCAGTACGGGAGTTTCTTTATTTCTTGGAGATCTGTTAGTAGAGTTTCTTTTTCTTACAAAAAGATACGTATAAACCTTTAAGAAATAGTGCACACACATAAACCATGCCCTTGCTACAATGATTCCAAAGGCATATGCCTCTATGACGACAAATAAGGTCAAGATAAAACTTTTTACTTCGCAGTGTATTAATCATATGATGTTTTGTCGTAAAAATAATCTGGATGTCTTGATTAAAAATTAAGAAATATTTCAAATTTCATACCAACCTTCATGTTTCCTTTCGTTTGTTCGCAGTTTTAATATCTGACGAATACGGATGTTTGGGATATCAGTAGATTACCACGTGTGTCTTGAGTCCAATTTCCCGCAATTTTTGGTCCCTCCTACGCAAAAGTTGCGCTTCACCTCTGCGGAGGAGCATTACGCTTGACCTCCAAAGGCAGACCAAAGGCAGACTGAGATTCAACAAGGACTTGTTATGGCGACCTCAGGGCAATAACACAATCCCTGCTCAAACAACAGTCATGGAGGTAATTTAGGCCACAAAGGGTTTGTTTCAACGAGTGGTCATTGAAGAATGATCAACAAAAGATGAAAACAAAGGTCGATTTTTTTTTGCAATGGTGAGATTTTAGATAACATACTAGGCCATTGTTTACATGTCTAAACATTTGTGCACGGCTCCTAGCCTTCGTGCACGCCGCGTTTAAAAGTTGTCATCGTAGTATATTACGTCCTTGGCCTGAGAACGTCGAACTATGCTACGATCATCGAAGTATACTACGAGGTCGTAGTATACTACGTTTGGACCGGACTGTGCTGGCACTGCCCCAAATATTTTGGAAGCAAAACAAGTTTATGCCCAAAAGTGTGCGCCAAAGAATAAAGACATTGAATTGCCTATTGTTTTAAGGCTTTTTTCAACACCAAATTGTGTGCCAGATTTTGAACTCTTGCTCTTGTTCTCTACTTTAAAAGCAAAGGAATCACAGACTCCACACATGCCCATAACGTGCCCTTGTTGGTTGCACACACAAGATCTTGTCGAGAACTGCCATGCTCTGCAGACTGGCTCCCATTCAGCCGTTTGAATTGAGTTCTGTTGTCTTGGCAATGGCCTAAAGCCGGACTTGTTTATGTAGGAAGTACAGTTTGGGTTGAAAGGCAGTTTCAAAAGGATTTACAGCAGCAAAAAAACAGCCTTTCAACTCATATTATGTGATTTAAATGAACACAATTATATATACTACTTGTGGTAATGATGTCTAGTTTTCTATTGCATTGCAGGATGAAAAAGAGGCATTTTGGGCCAGTCACTACTCAAAAGTTCTTTACAGCCTTCCTGACAGCATCTCCATCTTAAAAGTGAGCCACCCTCACAAAAAAGCTGATACAGGCATTAATGTCACTTATGAAAACCTGCATGCAATCATCACAAAGATTGAGACATTATTCTTACTGTGGCAGAAAAGACTTGTACATGATTGGAACAAGGATATAAAGAGACCATTGTAAGTTCAGGGACTGGAGGATTTTTGATAGTCTTTAGTAAAATGAAGTTAAGTTCCTGTGTTTTGTATGTTGATGTATATTATATGATATTTATTGATCGCTCTTGATCAGGGAACAGTGGAAATTGACAAAGTACATTGATTAACTTGTTTAAAGACCAAGCTATAGGGGAAAGGGAGTTTATTGAGATGACTTTGAAATTTAGAGCTGGAATTTTTAATCAATTGAATCAAAATTGTTTGTAATCTTGCCCATGGGAAACTTAGCAATCATTTAATGATGCATCCTGCCCATATTCTATGGTTATCTTTATTTCTATTTGCAGAGACAATGATAAGGAAGTTGTTGAAAGCAATGAGGAGGCTGCTAAATGTGAAGCAAGTGAAACTGCAAAAGATAGTGGTGTGTGCCATTTTGTTAATTGTCAATGTTTAATTTTCTACCTGTTTTTGTGCAAAATGAACAACCAACAATATGATCACTTATTTCTGTCCAGAAATGGAAAAGTAACTTGCCTGTTTCCAATTTTGTTGAGTTGGATTGGGTATTTATTTCATTTGGTACAAAAGCTGGAATTTGATTCTATTCACTGAAATTTAATTTCACTGTAACTGTCAGTATATAATAAATAGAATTGGCAAGCAAATCATAGACCAGGATAAAATGTGGAATTCTCCGTAAGCCCCCTTGCCAGCATTTCTGTAATTTCTTGGCCTAAAGATGAGTGACTTTATGAAACAAAATTTTCACACCTGATTTATCCTTTGACTGTTAGATTAACATTCTATTTTTGAATGTTGGCAATATACACTAATGCAGAGCCAACCTGTTAACTTTTATGACTCACCCAGTCTAGAAAATACCTTTATTTGTATCTTCTGCTATTAGTCTGCATTGGGGAGAGAAGTCATGTCTTTCAGAAGTTCCGCTTATACTGTACATTACAACACAATTAATTGCAGATTATGAGATGATTCTTTCTTTTTCTTCAGAGAAATCAAAAGATGATGACAACAACACAAACAATGACATTGCAAATAACCATGTCCATGATCATGCAGGAGGGTTCTTCCTTGCCCATGCTATCCAAGCTCTAGCAGAATATGAAGTGTTAGGCCTGGGTGATGGTTTCCCTCCTTTGTTTTCTGATGATGATGACTCTTGTGAATTTGATGGTGATAGCGATGACTTTGATTCATCATTGGATGATTACTATGATTACTCTGATGAGGATGATTTAAAAGCGCACAAGATCAGAAGAGAAGCAAGGAACAATAAGCGAAAGAAATCACAAATCACTGAAGGTATGGAAGCATATCAGTTGTCAGCAAGACAATTTTATGATTCATTCCCAAAGGTAGAAGATGCTGAAGCAATCTTGAGTCAAATCATTTCCATGAGAAGTTGGATTTTGGATTTGTTCATTTCAACTCTAGAGAAATGCATAGGTCAAGCATTGCCACAACTTGTCTTTGAAAATATTCTCAAGAATCTTGAACATCAGTCAGGTCAGCTTCATATTAACATTGGCTATGTTGCTAAGACTGTGAAATTCATTGATGTAGAGAAACTACGGATGAATGAACTTCACACAGCCCTTCTAGAGATCTACTCACTCTTCTTTGAAATCCTGTTTCACAAGCATCATTTAACAGCAAATACAACTTTTCTGAGGGAGTATATCCAGAAGCTGTTTCAAGTAGCAATGCGTAAATTTGTGATGTTAGAAGAGCTTCATGCCTGGTTATTAGGGAATGATGAATGCGCTGCTGAGAATGACAACCAAAGTGGGTTTATGTCTGGTGTGTTTCACTGTAAATTGCTGAAATCATGTGGCAGAGACTTTGATTACATGCAACCACTAAATGAAGCATTCGCCAGCTTCGATGGGAAGCACTTGGCCGTTCTTGCTCCAGGTGGAGTGAAAGAGGGCTGTGTCAAAATCTATGATGTTAATTCGTATCATTGTACCCTGTCACATAATTTGTTTAAAGATGAAATTGTCCTTGGGATGTCATTGAAGGATGAAAAGTTAGCACTGTTGCTGAAAAGAGGTCTTTCTTGCCATCTGGAAATAATCAATTTTCTTGACAAATCCAAAGCCCCAGAACTGAAACTAGATGTTGGAATGTCATCAAAAGAAGCTGTTAGAAAGATGATATTTGTTGAGTTTGAAGATCACAAAAGATTGATTGCACAATTTGTGGATGATGTGGTTGTTATTGATCTTGGAGCAGAATCAAAGTCGAATCCTGCTGTTATTAAGGTTAGTTGCCCTAAATCAAGAACGCTTATAAAACTTCAGAATAAAATTTCATCTGATGTTCTTTCAGACCATTTCATATACCAGGGACAGAGCAGAAACTCTGTAAAATGACATCATCAATCAATCTGAGATAAGGAAGTGTTTGGGCAGATAAGCTTTTTGAAATGATAAATCAAGAGTTTTCGGTCCTAGGAAGAAAATATCAAGTGTTGCCTAATTTTGGGATCTGTTGCAGGGAGCTACGGGGACTCAAAGTTACGAGTTTTCGTGGATGCGTGCGCAGTTTCTGCTGTCTCAACCAGGTAAGTCAAACAAAAGGCCTGGCATTTGATAGGCTACTGCTCCCTGAACATATGAACAATGATATTTTACAATATCTGATTGAAAAGCTAACATGTTTAGCTATTTCAGAATTTTTCTCACAGAAATCAGTCACTCCATTCAGATTTGCAAGGGGTTTCCCCCAAAAAGGTCCCTTTGAGAAACCTTAAAGAATGTACTAAAGTTTCCTTAATATGTTTACCTTCAAACATGACTTGAGGGTACTTTAGCATGTGCTATCCTCTTGGAAGAATCAAAATTCTTCCCCATAGTATTAATAACTTATTCAGGGGGGCTCCATTCTCCCAAGAGGACAAAATACGTGAATGTATCTAATTGCCGTTTGCCGTTATTGCTAGGAAGGAAAGCATAGGGAAATTTTCGTATTGTTTTCACTCATCTTTGCATGTTCTCAAAGGGCTTTTTGCTGGAAGTCTCTCATATGAACAGGAGGGAGTGGGTATTGAAGCCAGATGAATTACTGAACCTCATTGAACATATCAGGAATAAAAAAGACAGTTTTCAATATTAATGCTTTGATATTCAGAACGCAATTTCATTACCGTTTTCAAATGGTACCGGTATCGTGTGAACACTAGCTAAAACTTTGCTGTTGTCACATTTTTCACCGTTTTCAAATTGAACCAGTATCTTGTGAGCATAGTCAAGAAGTTTTCCTTCAAAATTTTAGACCTACAAAGAAACGGAGTTGCTGGCAGCCAAGGGGCAATATATCATAGCAAAAGACATCGACAGATCACCCTTATTTGCAGCGATTTCAACTGCCAAAGAAGTTGCCGAGATAAAGAAGAAAGTTACAGGAATTAAAGTATTCGATATAAAGAAAGATGCGTTGCTGAAAGTGATCAAACATCTCCCGGAAAAAGACGAAAATAATTTGATACTCAGCCGTAGGCAATGGTCTGCTACTATCGACACAGATCCGGACAGTTTCAAATTTCTACTTTGGAGTTACTCGACAGCACAATTATGGGAAATAGGTGATGCAGTCATGAAGTTGAAAGATATTGATTTAGGTGATCGAGTACGCAATGGCCTAAACTTGGTCTTGCATAAGAATATCATTGCTGTTCTCAGCACTCAAAACAGTCATCATGATACAAATTACGACACTATCAAGTTATCAGAGATCTTGTTCCATGATATGGCAACATCTCAAGTTTGCTACCACGAAACATATCATGGCACTTTCGAAAAGCCTGCTTGTAATATCTCAACGCCCGGTGGACATATTTATGGGCTGCACATAGCAGAGGATGTCCTGATATCATTGCATTCATCTTCAAACGGGGGTGAAGTCAGAATAAGTAAATTCGATATGTCACATCAGAAGATAATTGGTATGGAATGTGCTGAGTTGTTAGAGAAGAGAAGAGACGAAGAACTGAAAAGGCTGATTAAAGAAGCTGAGAGGAAACGATCGAATGAAGAGAGAGCGAGGAAAAGAGAAGAACAACAACAGAAGAGGTATTTGTAATTTAATCTTGAATGCAACACCGAGTGAGTTTAAAAGATCCATGAATTTTGGCGGGCTGTGGAATGAAAAATACTTTGTCGATATTCAACATTTAAATGCTAATTTATCAGTCAAAAAATTTTGTTTGGTAAGAAATGATTCATCTTTCAGATGTGGAATAAGAAATATCCTGGTGAAGAGTTTGTATGGGAGCGGGAATTCCCATTTCTATTTGGGTCCCAGTTTTACGTGCCACCGATATATGACTTCTAACACAATTTTCTGTTTCAGAAATAGAATTGTAGATTTGAATGACAAGTCAGTCATGGATCAAAATTAAACGTGGAATTCTTCATTCTATACAAACCCCTTACCAGCATTTTCCTCATTTCTGAGTCTAAATGAGAATCTGTTTTACCAAATAAAGTTTTCACATCTAAGATAGCTTTTGACTGACAGATTAACATTTTAATTTTGAATATCTGCCGCGTGCTTTTTATCTGACAGTTCGCCAAACGTGTTACAGTCGAGGCAAGAGTAGTGTGACCGAGTGAAATAGATTATGCGAATATTAATCGTAAAATAATTCAATATTGATTTTCAAGAATCAAATAATAACAATAATGTTTTCATTCAACTGACAGCCCCTACACTGTGGTAAGTTGGACAATAGTTCAGCGGATGTGTGTGCTTGAGGAAGACAAAACAAGGCATTCAATGTATTTAGCAGTACGAGGGCCTTACACCACATGTCATATCATTATTCGAATTATTATTCGATTAATAATCCATTGATGTTTTGGACAAATCAAATATTTTAGGATTATGCTGGTCACACTACCCTTGCTTTGACTATAATTATCTTTTCCTCACTCGGTACTTTGTGTTTTTTACATTTCTTTTGTAGGTTTCTCGATGACACGAGGTGTCGTTGATTTGTACGAATTCTGAAAACGATAGACTTGGTAGACTTAGAATTTGTGTTTGATTGACTCCCAAATTGCGAAAACGGCAGGTTTGGCAGGTTTGGAAGGCCTTCTCAAGGCCTACTCAACCCAACCTTGATACAACGGCCATTACTCCTGCGTCGATAATCAGCAAATCGGTCGACGGTTGAGATTGCGAGAAGACCGTTTGGGGCCTGGGAACGAGGTTGTACTCAACCTTCTGCTCAAAAGGCAGAGGGTTTAGACGTAAGAGAGATTCTCGTTTTCATTTTGAAACTTTGAAAACGAGGCAAATTTGCTCCTGTTCCTACAGTAATCGGTAACTTTACTCTTTGTTGCCAAGCACCAGACTCGTCTTTGTGTTTTCAACTTGAAACCTCGTTTTGGCCAGGATGTATCTGAAACCTGCCGCTTAGACGAATTGTATGTTTGATTGGGAAATGTGTTTTCGTTTCTGCGAAATGAGCCGTTTTCAGAATTTGGTAGGTTTAATTACCAATCAAACACACGCATGATTTGATTGCACAACAGTACAATTTTTAAGATTTTGTAATGACAACTGGTAGAGATCTGCAAAATATAGCTGAGTTGAAAATGTTACTTCGTGGTTACATGGTATAATACTATGTTTGTTATCTTGCTAATAGAAGACATTTTACAACTTAGAAGCCAATGCAAAGAAATTTTACAGTTCGTCAAAACAAGTACAGCATGGTTTATCGGCTGTTTTTCCTCAGTGTAAGATTTTTCAGAATGTCAAGCGATCAATTCAGACGGTCTCTAACATTTCTTCACCCTCTCAGGCTGGAGAAGAAACGAAAACAAAGAAACGCTCAACGGAAGTATCGAGAGAAGGCAGAAAAGGCGGATAAGCTTCGAAATTTAACACAGTCGGGTGTTTACGTCATAGGAGAAGTGAGCGAATGGCGAGGATCTTATGGGTTCCTAGAAATAGCAGGATTTGGCAGTGCCTTTGTACACATTACTGACATTCATGGTAGACCATTCTTAACACCTGGGTGTAGAATTCATTGCCAGTTACAAGAGCAAATTGGCCATCCAAGACCCAAGGCCGTTAATGCAAGCCTAATGCGCTATTGATTTAGAGAGAATAATGAACGTCCATGGATTGGTCTACGCGAAGCAACAGCGTACACATCCATCTTACAAATGACAAACAGTCAAGGAGATCGCTAACTTTCCAGCAACGATGCCCCAGACCACAGCAAGCTGTAAGTTCTTTGACATTATTAGCAACTTTAGAAAACTTTAAAGAAAAATTTGACATTTATTTTGACACACTAAGCAACTTTGTGACTGAATTGAGTTTTTTAGTTAGCTTTGTTGTCTTAGTCCCTTGTTTCCCTGTGCTCTTTGAAGCAAATGACATAGCTTCGATCAGCAAAGATTAATGAAAAAGTATGCACTAGTAAAGACCCTCATCCCAAAAGACTGTTGCGTCAGTCGTTTCACAGGATTCGACGAATTACATCATGATTCAATTTTCAATGGACAGATTGAATTTTTTGCACTAAGTTTTCGTCATTGAAGGACAAGTCCATGGTTGGTTGATTAATGATAAAATACCAGATAATACTATTATGAATGGGGTATTATACTTTTCCTACTATTTTTCGCCTTCTCTTTGTAAAATTACTTATTCAGTTAAGCGATCTGCGCCAAATGACGTCATATCGCGCAATCAAAAATGAGGCTATTGTTTTCTCGCCGCTTGATCATTTGCTAGCCTCTTTATCGTGTGCAGTTGCAAGAAAATGGCGACATATGCCTATGGATATCGCCGCTCTTGAAGAACATTTGGTCATCGAAAATTTTAAAACGATTGAGTGGAGGTTCAACTTTATGAACGTACCAGACAATGAACTGCCTTTACCATTCCGAGACTTTTTGAGACATCTGACAAAGTATTTATTGCATATGGCACTATGTAACTTTTAGTACCAAAATGTCACTTATTTTATCAAAGTTTGATTCATATATGATGAACAGAAAGAATCTAAATTATTGGTGATTGCGTTAAAAAAATTTGCAGGCACATTTTTGTTGAAATTTTGCGCTCGCAAGCGCAAAAACATTTTTGCGAGGTCTGTGTGTTCCAAACAGGATCTTTGTTGGATTTCCTTTATGTGAGATGATGGATTAGGATCAGCCTGATCAGCATGATATTCCTATTGAACATTATTTTCCACAGGGAAACAAGGGACTTAGATAATTAGTTATAATGCATGGTACTTCTGTTGGCATTATGGATTGTCAGTTCTGTTCTGTTGATAGTAGTGTTTAGATCCATCCTGCTGGTGTTGGAAGCTGACAAGATATACCAACCATTGAAATGGATCATTTAGAACTAAAGTGCCCCACATGACAGAGCAGAAACTGCGTAAAATGACGTCATCAACTAATCTGAGATAAGGAAGTATTTGAATAGATAAGCTTTTTGAAATAATAAATCAAGAGCTTAAGGCTCTAGGAAGAAAATATCAAGTGTTGCCTAATTTCGGGATCTGTTGTAGGGAGCTAAGAGGGCTCAAATTTTCGAGTTTTTGCGCATGTATGCGCAGTTTCTGCTTTGTCGCCTCACATTAGGTGGTGAGAGAGATTTTTCTAAAGGGCCCCAGGTGGCAACAGAGGTTTGCAACAACTCAGGTTTAAACATTAGGTGGCAACAGAGGTTTGCAACAACTCAGTTCTACTCATGCAAGACTCGTCAGTCATTTCATTTGCAGAATTTTTTGCCTGACGTGTAAATCGAGAAATACTGTTGGTTTTCAGCATTTTATTTAAGGCGTTAGATTTTAAAATGAATTTGCAATATCTGTAAAGTTTTTCTGTTCGGTATCACAGTATTTCGTGGGTAAAACTCTTGGCCGTTTTCAAACAAATTCGAAATTTGTACTTTGTGCATTGCCACAAAAATATTCTTAACTTGTTATAGCTTCTGGTAAATCTTAGGCCAAAAGGATTGAAAAATATTTCCAGTAAGGTACGTCTCTTTTTAATTTTCAGTCCTTTAAGGACAAGCTGTAACCTTTTGAATTCTAAGAAAACATGACATTTGCAGTATTTACTTAAGAATATTTTGCTGGGCTTTTGGTAAATGTTCTATTCAATAATTAGTTTGCTTGTAGCAGTTAGGTTTCCCTGTGTTGTGTTCTGTTAGATTTCATATAAAATGAGAAAAATTTGACAAACAAATTAATGAGTTGTATTTGAGGAGAAAAAATAATGGATTTCCACGTCGGCTCTCACTTCTCATTTTTGCTTGTTGTTGATTCCCGAAGAGTGTATTGCTCTTCCAAAAGGCATAAAGATTCCGTTGACACGATACCGGCCTAATTTGAAAACGGTATGAAACTGTTACAGACAGACTTCCCGTTAAAGTAAACACGGTAAATCTCTTATTGCCACAGTTCAAAAAATAAATTCTTCATCTGGTTGATTTCATTCATCTCTCTCGTATTATCTACTTGTCTTCCTCTGGTTGATTCCAATTTTTTCCCCTGGTTGATTCCAATTTCTTACTGTGGCAAATTCCAGTTTCTCCCCTGGTCACAATCGCTGCAAAAGCTGTAGACCTAGCAACAATGTTTCCTAAAACCCTTGCACAATCTTATCGACATCATCGCTGCCAAAGCTAGAGGCCTAAAAACAATCTTCCCCTGAAGCCCTTGAACGGTCTTATGTATAGTGAATATTATTGACATCATCGCTGCATAAGATGTAGGCCTAACAATATTGTTCCCTAAAATCTTGGACGTAACCTGGTTCCTAGGGCCAGCTTCCTATGTACAAGGGAAAACAAGACAATGTCGGACCTGGGAACGAGGTTGCCTTGGACGGTTTTATTGACATGATCGCGACAATTCTTCCCAATACCCTTTGGACGGTCGTATCGACATCATCGCTGCATTCTCTTTCTGATTGTTTACGCATTCACGTGACTTGCTCGCTAACTAGATTCGATTGTTCCGTCTTGAAGTACGCAACCTGTTTTGAACGCTACACAACACAAAAGTTTGATCATAAGGTCAATGAATAGCTTGATCGCTATTCGACTTGTGTCCACGCCTCGCAAATTCCGCGTACCGTTTACGTTGACGTAATTAAACTTGCTTATAAGCTACGTCTGTATTCAAATCAAAATAATACGACCTATCTAATTACGATTTGCGAGATTTGTTTCGATTTACTAGCATTTCAAGATTTGTTTTGTTTGCAAATTTATTTTGAGGAGCATTTACAAGCAGTTTCAGGGTTTCACGGATTTTGTTTTCGCAGCCGATGTGAAATATCGAATGATTTTAACTGGTTGTAAATAATGGAGGGATTTCCATTTTGGTTAACGGCCTACCTGTTTTTATTTGCAATTAATTTTGGATATTCCAAGCCTGCACCCAAAGAACGTGAGTATGGTTTGTTATTCCTTTGAAGCAGTCTTTAAGAGGTTATCTCAAAATAGCTGCTAAATACGAAAGTGTGCAAATTTAAAGACTTGATAGGTTATCGGTGATTTTTTTGGAAGCTTCTGTTAGAATTTGCATGAGAAGTTTCACGTTAGCCCTGATTTTAGTTAAACTGACTGTAAACTTACTAACAGCTTGGACGTTTACACTGAAACATGAAGCAAGTGCCCGCATAGAGTGTATGATATAAAAATCCTTGAAACATTCAAACAATTTCTAACCTCGATATCAAACTTGTTAACAAATAGTTTTGCACAAAGTTGTGACGAACGTCCATCTATTTGCCTTGTGCTAAGCTTACAAACATTTTCCTTGGGTTCAGAAAAGAGCTAACACAGCAAAAAGTACGTTTTGAGCTGCTAGATTTAGAACATTTATCTGTCAAATGAGATGTCATGCAATCACTAATCAAATGCGTTGCAATAGGCATTAGTCTTGATCGAGTAATATTTTTTTTTGCGAGAGGCGTTTCAATATTTTTTTTACGAGAAGCATCTTCCTTAGGGGCGTTGGACCTTATTTATCACTTCTGACATACTCTTGTTCTGTAGCTTCATGATCCTTTAGATATTTAATGTATTCAGCATTTTGCGACAAAATGAGAAAGAATATATTGACTGCCTTTCCAGTGGCGGATTTAAGGGGGCAAGTGGGGGCAACTGCTCCCCGTAAGGAAGGAAACACAGCTTGGCGCTCCCTTTTTGGTGAGAAGTGCGCCCCTCGTCGTAACCCAAAGACACTCTTTTTTAACTGTTTCGATCAGAGTGTTGGACAAACATGCAAATCATGACATTATTTAATAGAAATGCCAATGAATTTTCTCAGTTAGAAGTCCAAATGTTTTCGCTTACTTCAGATTATAATCTGGTCGCCCTTTCTGCAAGCTGCCCCTCCCTCAACTTCGGGCTGGACCCGCCCCTGTGTCTTTCAACCTCTTTCGGCCAGCAAAGAATGCAGATAACGTGCTAAAGTAAAAACATTGTAAGAAAAGATTCAGGGTGGACCATGGCCTTGATTTAATTCATTTCTTCTCTTTTTTACATTCCAACAAAATTTTACAATACAAATCTACAAGTTACACTACTTACATAATACCTAACGACACTAAGAGAACGATGCCACTGGGTGCAAAATACTATGACTACTGCGTGGCATCACAATGAAAACTAAAACTAAGATTTTCTTTGCTTTCAACAGCTAAAGAATGCAAAGAGCCTCTTGGAATCCAAACTGGTTTTCTGGAAGATCGAGACATCAAAACTTCATCAGCTCAGAAAAATTTTACAGTCAGTGACGCTTGGTGTGCGAACCAAAATAATGACAAACAATTCTTTGCTGTCGACCTTGGAGAAGATTTTCTTTTCACTAAAATTGCAACGCAAGGGAAAGTTGATGACAAAAACAGATATGTAAAATCATATGAACTGCAATTTAGTAGTGATAACAGGAAATGGAAACCATATTTGTCTGAGGGAAAACAGGTAATAAGCTTTCTTGGAAATTATTGATTTTAACCGAGCCTGTGCGCCAGTATAAAGCAGTAAGTGATGACGAAGAAAGGGATTTCTACAGCTGATCAGTCAAAACGAAAATTTGAACAAAGGAAGCCGTAGAAGATAGCATAGGGGAGCCATGATAAGGCAGGACTAACTAGCTAGATGGTTGTGTGTGCGAATAAGAAATGTTAAGACAAAAGCATGAATGGAAACAAGAGGACACATCTATAAAATATCTGGCGATGGAATTTTGTTTACCTATAATATAAACCATGTTTAAATTGCACATTGCCAACTCACTCCTTGTACATGCGAAAGAGGGATGTCAATATATAGCACGACCATTGATGAAAAGAATAGAGACAGATCAAATGGATCTAAACATCTTTTGCCTGCATTTTACTAATTGCATCTAAAAATGTGCAGTAGGCATTACATTCTCATAGTTTTTAAGACACAATGAAGCAATGGAAATTTTTAGCTGTTCAACAGCAGGAGAGTCTCAATCGATCTTGACGAATGTGCACGATAAACTATGTTGAACGTTCGTTTGCAACATTGTAGACAAATAGCTCATTCCAGACGCTCTTCTAGAATACGTAGAAAATCTATCGATGCCTATGGTTCAAGTGAGGAAGCTTCTGTTTATTGAGGTATCTGTTTTTAGATTTAGAATATATGGTTTGACGTGATATATTATTCCTCATAGATATTGGATGGCAACAAGGATACATTCACTGTAAAATATCACAAACTAGAATCCGATGCTGTTGGTAGATATGTGAAATTGGTGCCTAAAACGTGGAACAACGGAATATGTTCAAGAATGGAACTGTACGGATGCGCTGGTGAGTGAATTATTGAGTTTCTGATGAAAACTTTCGGCATTTGAAGAAGGGTACGGTCGTGAATCAATCAGCCAGTTTCAACAACGTAATGCTTGTTTATAAAATCAAGGCTCGCAAAGGTACCAAAATTTCATTAAAATCGGTCATACCATTGTAGAGCTGTTGATGATTCTGAGAAGGAACCGGAGAAGTCTCTAAGCTTCAAGGTACACGGTTTTGGTTGAAAGCAAAGGCTTGGTTATTGCCCGTTGGTCATTCTAAATTTTAGGAATATAAAATACGTTTTTGACTACTATCATGCAGCCAAGCAATCGTGTCAGATCACAGTATCCTCCCCAACTACAGCTGAGCAAATTCCAGTTCCTTTCAACAGAGTTGAAATTGGACAATTTAACTTGTGGAAAGGCTCTATTGAAAGTCGCAAAATCAAGAAAGCAAACCGTTACAACCAATGCGCGTGATGATATCTCATTTGGTAAAGTTGAGTGTTTTGTTTCAGAATCATAGAGAGGAGAAAATAAAGAAAATAATTTGAAGTAATGTTTTGGAATGAATATCTTAATTCTTTTACTATCTTTGCTTTACAGTTGATGATCTGAAGAGAGCACAAGCAAAAGATGCCATAAAAACCCCCGTCCAAACCCCGGATATCAGAGACATCATTCCAGATGTGCCAGAGGTCAAAACTACTAAAGATGTGAAAGACATTATACCTGAACTAACCAATCCAAAAGATTTAGTTCCTGATGCAAAAGCAATCAAAGATCTTGCCCCAGAGGTAAAAAAGGATGCTGTCCCAGATGCGAAGAATACAAAAGATGTACCAAAAAGGGATTCTGAAGCCAACTGGAATTTTGCTGCTGCTGTAGAGCCAAGTCAAGCAACTGCTGCCAATGCCGCAGCTTCTGCTGCTGCTGCGGACAACGATGATCTTTTAGAATTATCAAGGCAGCTTGGAACACCAAGTCGAAGGTGAAAGGGCAAAGGTCTGAGTCAGAGATCACAAATGAAAAAACAAAGGTGAAAGGGAAAGTGATAGACAGGACAGTTGATAGAGATCAAATAGGAGTCGAAAATCAAATGGAATGATATAAGACACAATTCTGCTCTCTTTTGATATGTTTGATACAGGAACAATTGAAATTTTATTGAGGTCTTGCCACAATTTTCAAACGAGTATGGCTGCAGGGCTCTAGTACATGATTTGTGCTGGAGTTGATTGTCATAATAAAATGAACGTTGAGATTCTCCAGATAACCTAACGAAGTGTTTAAAACGGTGCTTGAAAGTATCCTGGTGTTTGTGAGATTTTACTAAATTATTTGAAAGGTTAATTGTTTGCAAGATATTTTAATCATACTAAACTTGTGTAATTTTACCTAACTTCATGAGGGATTTTAGCTGTTCAGCGATATATGGATATGTGTTCCTTTGATAACGGCCTAAATGGCTATAATCGACATTCAGTCCTCTAAAAGCTTGGACATTGAAAGCAATGTTATATATACAGTAAATCATTTTTCTAAATATGTTATCTTTATTGTATCTTTGAATCTAAGGTTTGTACTATCTACATCAGAGTTTTGTTAATATTCATGTATATTCCTTTATAAGATAAAACCAATGAGCTAATAATATGACTTTCTTTCAGGTTCTTTTATTCTGCGTCATATCCATACTACTGTATTGGCGCAGGCTTCCTGGAATTTAGAACGTTTCAACTCTTGACTTTAAGTGCTTCTCTCAAAGCCTTGAATCACACTTTATGGTAGCAATCCCGAAGTAAAAATACGTTTCCTATATCCGCAATGTCAAGCGTCGAGCCTATTTTTGGTGTTGTCTGGGCCTATGAAAAGGTCCTGACGAGTTTTTCGATAGAATTAAGGCGTGTTGATTCCGCTTTGAAGCCATGTATCATCCTGATTCTAATGTGCTTTGATGATAGTGTGAAGCGATTTATAACAGTTATTTTTAAGTCATATTTCACTTCTTGCAGAAAATGGAAAAGACAATTGCACTAAACATGGTTACGAGGCATTTTTTTACCAAGATGCATTCAGTTCTAATTACAAATGCTTTAATGATTCTATATTAATTCGATTAAAGAACACAGTGCATCTTTGCAAAAGAGTACCTTGCCGCCATCTTTAGAAAATCGATGTAAATTTGTTTTTGCAGTTTTCATGCAATGTGATTGGTTACGTACTTCGAGGCTTGTTCTGCGCTAAAAAAAGGTTGGAAATGCAAGCTTACATGACGTCACGAATAGTTTAAGTAGACCAAAGTAGACTCTCATTCTCAGATCGAGACTATATAATGGCTACCTCTTTCCTGCTTGTTCCAAATAATAATGACTGCACTAAATCTCTGCTGCGTTCTTGATGTCTGATGATTGAAAAAATTGATTTGAATTCCCAGCGAAATGTTTCGCAGATTAACGAAAGGAAAAGATTCAAGTCCGGTGAGTGTGCTTATTCATTATTCTGATCACATTTGAGATCACAGTGCGTGTAAGAGAGACGATATTTAACTTTTCACTCTCAATAGGTGATAGGCCAACAGATCAATCAATATCAACAACAAACTTGGTTGGGAGACAGAATCGAGCAGTCATATCATGCAAAATTATAGTTTCATAGACAATTCTATTGGGACAGTATCTTGGATTCGTTTTATTCACTTTTTGAGGTCTTTAACTTAAATGAACAGTGCCATGTGAATATCACTCTGGGACTTCTAGGACCGGGTTCATATAAGGCATTTTTGGACTTAGTAAGTAGGGATGTAATGTAATACATTTTTAATTTGCAGGCAAAGCCCACAAATCAAGCTGCTGCCAAAAAAGAACAAAAGCCTCAAGATGCAGAAGTATGTGTTTCTTTTCCGAGATTTTGAAGTTAATTTGCAACTGAGCCAGATTGGAAAGTTTGACATGCATGGGAGATTAATCCCCTGTGCACTTTTATGTTATTCCGAATAGCCATCTGCGCATTTGCAAAATTTGTACTAACAGGACTGCACACTTACTTGAATTGTATTTTAGAAGTTGTATGCTGATGATATGTGCATTTTCATTTCAAATTGGAATACTATCTGCACCATTTTCATCCCTGCTTAAAAATCCCCTGCACAGTTTTCAAACTTTCCAATCTGGCAACTGAGTAAGACCAAACAGACCAAATACTGTATACACTATTCTTTTAGAGATATTGTTTTTTAGAAATATAGCTTTGAAGCTTCTTCAGAATGGCATGGATATTTTTAGATTTGAGTGTTTTGAAATGTGCAAAATTTACTGGCAGTGGCTCAGGTCCCATCATTGGAACTGCAGACAACAAGACACCAGCAAACTAAGTTGTGCATCCTTTTGAAGTCAGTAAATGAGTACTCACAGGTGCTCAGAGTATCCAAAGGGAATAAGCTGTGCAGCAGCCAGATATTTAGCCTGCATGAACAAATGTTACTCATTCCATAAAATCTTTATGTGATGTTGATATTGTCTTTTCTTGATGCAGGGTTTTCTGTGTCCAATGTGCATGGCAAGATTGCCAGGGCCTGCAGAACTTCAGAATCATTTTGAAAAGGTGCACAGTGATCCAAGTGGAAATATCATTGAACAATCTGATGTCAAAAATGTAAGTTATCATTTTCCACAAGTACTGTGAAGAGACGTCATCAAGCAATCTGAGATAGTGTTTTGATAGATAATCTTTTTGAAATCATAAATCAAGAGTTTAAGACCCAAGCAAGAAGATATAAAGTGTTGCTTAATTTCAGGATCTGTTGCAGGGAGGTAGGGGGTAGGGGGGCTTTAAGTTGCGAGTTTTTGCACGTGCGTACACAGTTTCTGCTCTGTCCAGTGAAGATGGTACAGGCCTTTTGCACAAATTTTAAAGTCTGTAATGTAAGACTGTAAAATTTTATTGACAGGAGTTCTTAAAAAATTGTAAGAATTCTTGACCATTATTCTGATAAGAATCATTTTTTGATGGGGTGTAATGATTCTCAGGTAGCAATTACAATCAATTTCTTCAGAGTTTTCATAAGATAAAGTGTATGTACAATTTTAAGTGTTTTATTCTAACAATTTTTTGGATAAAGTTGAATTGATTGTCTTATTTGAAACATCATTGTGGAGGATTTTAATCTTTATATATAGGAAGTAAAAAGTGAAGCTGTTGGACAGTTGATAAACATTGAAGATGATGAACCTGACATTGGAAGAAAGAGCCAATTAAAATTTGATGGAATGAATGCAGAAAACCCGCAACAAGAAATAATGTACCTTCAGCAAGAAATGGCAGAGCTTACAACTGCAATCAAGGAAGAAAAATGGTATTCAGGGCAGCTGAAAGATGAGCTTGACAAAGTTACTTCAGAGAGGGACAAGTTAGAAGAGGTTGCTACCTGAAATCAAATTTGCTTCTCTTATTGCACACAATAGAAATTTGGTGCACAGAAATTTGCTTCTAGATATCAAAATTTCTGTAATGGTTACTGTAATTCAACAAAAAGGAATACAAAGAAGATTAAACATGTCATTTGAGTCTTTTAAGTGTGAACAAACAAATAGGAGGAAAATTAGTTTGATTAATTTTTAAGTCCTTTGGTCTATTTTATTTGCTATATGGTGGCTGGTAGATCATTTTATCCATTGGAATTTTTGATACTGTATACTGTAAGTGAGAATGAAAATGTGAACCAAGGAACATTATATAATTGAACACTAACTTGGTTTGATCAACTCCTTTTTTACAAGAAATGGTGTGGTCATACCATATACTGTTTACAATTATGGAGTTTTACTTTGTATAGATAAAGAAAAATTGTGGAGAGATTTCTATGCCAAAATATGAGAATTTTTGTGTCCCAATTTTCTTCCTTTTTTGGATCTAAATCTCTTTGCAATTATTTGTTTAGTGCCTTATCTACCAAATTATTGATACAGCAGTTGCAGATAATTTTCTATTCCAAAGATTTTCTGAAGCACTTATCTTTTTTCATAATCCCAGGAGAGGGACATTTTCAGACAAGAATATGATTCCAAACTTCGTTCTGCAGAAGGAACTTTCTTGCAAGGTAAGAACCTCTAGCAATGTTTTTAAATGCAGCAGTGTCTTCAGTATTTTCAGAATGAGAAAGAATCTTAATAAAGCTGACAATTATATGTTTCAGATTGTAAACAATCCATGGGCAACTGAAGATGAAAAAAGGTAATTATATAACCTGAAAGTTTAGAAGTTTAGATTTTTTTTGAAGTATGTTCTAAAATTTTGCTTTGTTTCAGTTGCTGAAGAAAATGAGAAATTGAAAGAAGAGCTGAGATATGCAGATATAAAATCATTAAAGGAACGAGATGCAAAACAAGTAAGTAATCTTCTTTGTAACAAATTAAAAGCTTTGCAAAAGCATAAACCAACTGAAGTGCACTCAGAATCTGATCTGATTTTTGGTAATGGCCATCTGCAATAATTTGAAATTTTTCTGATACTGATTGTGATCTTTGAACATGTTTTTTTTTTTAGAATTCTGAGATTGAGAACTTGAAACTTGATTTGGCACAAGAACGAGACATGAAATCAGCAGTTGAAGAAGCAAATAAACACATGATGGTAAGCGTGCTAAATTATAATTTTGCTTAATTGTGTATTTAGTCATTGAAGAGACCCCATGGATGAGGCAGAGGATCTGGCCAGGAAAACAAATTAGTGTAGTGAGTGAACAAGCTATGTGGCAAGTAGAACTACTTTAAAATTTGATACAAGTTCTTTCAAATTCCATACAAGTGAGACAAATATATTTAATTCATGCTGCCATTTATTAACACAGAGATTTGATCTACAATTCTTGCAAGCATAGGATCTGAGCAGATACCATGAGAAATGGTTGGAGTTACATTCAAATGAACAACAGTGCTCCTAATATCTCAGCTGCAAATCATTGCAAAGGAGGAAGAAATAAGAGAAAGACAAAGAAGGCAAATAAAACCACAAACGTAAATTGAGTTGATATGGACATATGATAACCCAGTTTTGATTCTATCATAGTACAGTGAATTTTTATCATTAAAACATCAAAGTTTGAAACATCCAACTCTGTGCTGTGCTGATTTCAATTTTGTCCACTGTGTTTACTTGCTTTTCTTTCATTTTGGATCATGCTTGATGATGATTCACTGTGACCGGTTTGGGATTGAAATAATCTCACAGTGCTTAGCAAACACACTTGCCAAATTTTGTTGATGAATATCTATCATTAGACAGGCAATGACTCTGACTTGTTTACTTTGTTCCACTTTTCAGGTGCAAATTGAGAAGAAAGACAAAGAAATTGATTCACTTAGTCTTCTGATGAAATCAAGGTAAGAACCTTCTTGAATCTTGATAGGATCAAAAACACACTTTCTTATTCCCCAGTAAAATACAAAGCACCAATCAATAACGATTTACAGCGGGGTTCATAAACAAGAAACAGGAAAGAGAGACAAAATAGGTGTGAACGAAATAGACTTGGGGAGGTCCCCTTCTTCACTGATTTCTTTTGCTTTCAGACCTTCCAGTGAAAATTTTGATCTTCTCGAAAATGAGATCAAAGAATTGAAGGCTCAGCTTGAGAAAACAGAAAGAGAGAGTGGAAAATCAGCGCTGGAAGAATCAACAAAATGGAAGGAGAAAGTTGATGGATTGAATTCAGAATTAACAAAGTATGTACCGCTTTCATTATTCTCAAGTTTTTAGATTCATTCTTTGTTAAAGACCTATAGATAACGTTCCATCCTTTCCAGACCGAATGAAAAGCAAAATAAGGGAGCTCTAGGCCATAAACGACTTTCATAGCATACAAAGGTCGACTTTGTTGCCGCAAAGAGTCATTGTTAGCTGTGTGCCTTTAAAGACATTTCTTTGCACCTTTACACCAATTTTACATTATATTTTCACAACAGGGATCTCATGATTTGTATCTTTCTATAATATGTATCATTTTTTTCATTTTCATCATGAACCTTGCTTCCAAGAATACAAAGTTGCAATGTAAGCACTAGGTTACACTACGTGTACTTGAAAAAATTTAGGCACCCACTCTAGTTTTGTAGTATAAAAACACTTGTGAACGTCTTAAACTTTTACATTTCTAATTTTTTAGAACTTTTTCAAATTTAACTTTGATTTTTCAATGTCCGAAACTGTTTTATTTCTTTTATTAGACAACAATTGACAATTAAAGAACTAGAAATGGAAAAGAATTCGAAGTTAGACCAGATACAAACGTAAGTCTCTTTAAATTAAGATCTTACATAAAATACAAGAGGTGATTGGAGGGAAATTGTAAGAGATCTGATCAGCGTAGAAATAGATTTGGCTTATAGATCAAGAGCAGACGAGTTATGCATTAAATGATTAATTACTTCTTATCAATACGCAATTTGCTTCTAAGCTCAATTTAAACCTTTAGGTTTGTGTAACGTAAAGCGAATATGTTTTCATTGTTTATTTACAGCGTTCAAAATGCGTTGAATGCAGCACTCGAAACAAGTAAGCAAGCAAATCAACAAGCACAAGATAAACAACAACAAATAATCGACTTGCAACATGAGGCGAAAGAGGTGAAATGTTCATTGTTTAACAGTTGAGATCACTGTCTCGCGATCTTAGGATAAATGAGTATTTATTCGAGGTAGCACATTCATTTGATTTTTATGGGCCTCTTTCAAGCTTCTCATTCTGTTTATTTAATCCTAAGAATCAGTACCTAGCTTAACCCAACTTTCTTAACTATTTTCCCATAATAGAAGTAGTCAAAACCTTGTATTATATTTTTTAGCTATTTTGATACCATAACCCTTTCTATTTCATTTATTATAATTTTGTTTTACTTCAAGGCTCAAGCTGCACTCAAAGAAAAAGCTGCTTTTGTCACCCATCTCGAAAAGCAGTTAGAAGACTCAAAGACATCTTCAGCGACAGAGGTAGGAAATTAGATTGAAACTATCGCATCATCACTTGAAAATGTTAGGATGTCGTTCTAGCTGTAGAAACAATAATTTGCAAAGATGCTTCATGGCTGATACTGCGAAAACTAGAGTATTTCGTTGTTGGTAACGGGAAACTTTAGGATCTTTGCCAAAGGTTTTGGAAATGTTTAAACATTAAATGAGCTGACTGCAAGGATTTGAAAGCACTTCAGCATGTTTGTCATTCCTCGAAAATATTGTTTATTTACTGAAAAGTCCTTTTGTGGTATTCCTAACCATCTTTTCCCGAATCTGAGATTGTTTGAAATATGTGAAAATTTGAAATGAAGCAAAATTGATTGCAATGCTAAAAGGCTTTCATGTGCTCGTACAACTTGGTTCTTGTTGGCGTTTTGATTAGTGCCTTCCTAAATATATTCATGGGACGGCGTGAAGATATTCTCCACTGACTTTGTAAACTTGAATGACTTCCAGATCCATTTTCTTAGCCTTATCATGATGTAATTTGCTGCATTTTCAGGCGAAGGAGAAACAAGATATTCAGCAGCAATTGCGAAATCTTCAAAAGTCTTTTGATGAAAGCACCCGTAATGCAAACGAGAAGGATCAACGATTGATGGAACTGGAAAATTCATTGGCGAAAGAAAAGACGGAATTACAACGTCTTGAAACGGAGAGAAGTGATCTCGTTGCGAAGGTAAATTTCAAGAAACATTCTGCCGCATGTTCAGAGAAATTTTGGAGAGTTCTATATGGAATATGATAATTGTGACTTATGAAGGTTGTTCAGTTACAATTAGATAAAAGAAGTTTTCGCGAACTTTCTGTAATACACCATACTCTATGTGATTTAAAAGAGAACTCAAAAGGGGAACTGTTGGAACGTCGTCCACTGAGATCCCCCAGATATGAATCAGGAGGAACTGTTGGCGTGGTGGTTAGTGAATCAAGTTTCCAAACTTTTTCTTGAATTGAGTGTACAATCTGATGTTTCAATTTTGCAATAGTTTTGTTTCTTCCAAACACACCTTTCTCAGTTTTTCATTTTTCTGACAGATTGAAGCTGGTTCTGGAGTAGAGACAGCCATCAATCAACTGCGCCAAGAAAAGGTAAACATGCTTTTTTACAATGCTGTCATAAAACATCACTGATACGTACATAAACATGCAAACATTTTTATTTGTTTTAGGCAGGCAACAAATGGGCAGCTAAAGCTGATGTGGTCCTGGCTTCTAACTAGACTTAAAACAATTGATTTAACAGTTCAAATAAAAAGAAATTGAAAGGGTCCTACTTCGGAGGCGTGACCTCACAACTCACCTCGCCGTCCTTCGGAAGGGACGTTAAACTAGTGGTTCCATGCCTGGATGGGGCATGCACAGTTGGCCTAAATTAGCTTTCAGTAGCTTGAAATCCTGACAACCCCACTCAAAACAAATTGAAAAACAAAAAAAATAAAAAAACATGAATGATGCGAGTCTTCTATTATACAAATACATATGTTGGTTTGTAAAAAAAGTGGAGGTATTTAAAAGATGTACTGATGATATTTGAGATATTCATCAAATTTCTTTCTTTCCAGGATAAGTTGATAGAGGGTGTTGCAACGATTGAGAAGGAAATGGTTGAACAATCAAAGAAACATGCTGCAGATATGAATGCCTTACGTGAAGAAAAATCTAAGGTAAACAATAGGAACTATCCAACATAACACCAATTAGTTAATTAGTTAGTTAGTCAATTAGTTAAAGAGTCCAAATCGAGCAATAGTTTTATACATTTTGATATGAAATGCTCCACTGAGTGGCGTCGGAGCTTCTATCACTGTTACATACAAAGTTTATGGACATATCGCTCGTTCCATATTTTTTGCAGTCTAGTCAAGAAATCTATGCCAAGTTTCTAGAAAACCCCTGTGTGCAGTAAAAAATGCTCTTTAATCCAAGAATTATTTATAATCACAAACTTTGGATAAGACTTATGGTATTTTCGTTGTATTGAACATTCATCGAATTTAGATTTTGTTACCAAACATACTGATTTCAGTGTACAATCATTCTCAAGGTTTGATTCTTGTGTTCTTGCTGTTACAGCAGTGTCTTCTTTATGGTTTTCCTTTTTCTCATAGCTCGCAGATAATATTGAAGACCTCTCATCTCAGAAATTGCAGTTGGAGAAGAAAATTGTGGACTTCGAAGAACAAGTCTCCTTAAAATCAAAGTCAGTCGAAGAATTGAAATCTGATTTGCGTATTAAGGTACTGCCTGCTGTAATTTTTAAGTTCTGAACAGAGCTGCAGATATTTGTGTAGACTTACTGCATAGTCCTAGTTCTCACAACAACGACAACAACAACAACAACAACAACAACAACAACGGCACTTGTCATGTTTGACATCATGTGAACTGAATTGTTTACTCAAATTCTAGTCTGAGCATCCGTCGTTCTATCAGTAGCGATAACAACGAGTAGTCATTTGTCTGAAGGTGCATCACTTACTGTAATGAATATTCAAAGTTCATTTTAATCATTTGACAAGGTTAAAAGAATAGTGGACCACGGCACCAATAGTCGCAGAAATTTTTTCAGGTCTCCAGAAAGAACGACAAGAAGAAAGGAAAAGGGATAAAGATCGAAAAGTGAAAAAGTTGAAAGTCAATTTTTTGTCAAAAATCCCAAAGCCTCTCTTTATTGACAGCCTTTATTAAGTAAATTTAGACTGGTACCAGATCAAGGAATTTCATAAATAGATATTGTTCATATGTCTGGAAGTGGTCAGTTGAAACATACAACAAAATTTGCCCAACAAGTATCATTTACGATTGATGACAAATAAAACTGATAATTATTCTTCAATGTCTGTCCATCCATTGCATATCTTGGCCTGTCAAAATTAGATACTTTTTGAAGCGATTCTCGCAGGATTTTTTTAAAGACTTGTATTAGTTCCAGCAAGGGCAGATTTTGTAATACAATAGCATCAGTCGCTTTGGTTCACACCTCAATTCAAAGCGATTAGCGAATGTAGACAAAAGAAATTCTTTCAAGCAGAAATTCAAAACAAACGAAGACGCAAAGTTGCCCTGAAACCAGTATGGCAAACTCTCGTTTGGTGCGGGCGAAGGGAGGTTTTTAAGAGATGTAATGTGCTCATAATAAAAGAAGAAGGGTAAGTCTAAAGTTCTGTCTGGGGTATTTTGTTTATTTGACTCAAAAACCGAGCAGAGGGCATTACAATTTTAGCACATTTATTGCTCAGATATACGCAGTCACTGCTCAGCTCCTGAATCAAGTAAACAAAATGCCCAAGACAGAACTTTAGATTTACCCTTCTTCTTTTATTATGAGCACATTACATCTCTTAAAAACCTCCCTTCGCCCGCACCAAACGAGAGTTTGCCGTACTGGTTTCAGGGCAACGTTACGTCTTCGTTTGTTTTGAATTTCTGCTTGAAAGTATTTCTTTTGTCTACATTCGCTAATCGCTTTGAATTGAGGTGTGAACCAAAGCGACTGATGCTATTGTATTACAAAATCTGCCCTTGTTATTAGTTCCAGAAATTAGATGTTGTTCTACCTCTGCCATTTGATTTCCTTTATAGGCCGAAGAAAACTACAAACTTGAATCCGAAAAATCGAGTGAAAAAGCAACGTTCGAGAAAGAAATTGCAGAACAAAACAACAAGTTGAAGAACCTTGAAAATGAGATTGCAAGTCTTCAACAGAAGATTGATGCGGTGAGTACACGCTCGTTTATGCATAATTGATAGAAAGTAATGGCATTCATCTAAAGAAAGTGAAATATCTGAATTATAAGAATATCGTTAGAAATGTTATACCACCAATGTATCTCTGGACGTTCAGGAATTCTATTGACGTAATGCTGATTTGAGAGCTTGTATCTTTGTTTAAAAGTAGGCCTTAATTAGCTCTAACTTAGCTATTTTTAATGTAAGCCTACCAAAAATAAATAAATGATGATGATGATGATGATGATGATGATGATGATGATGATGATGATGATGATGATGATGATGATGATGATGATGATGATGATGATGATGATGATGATGATGATGATGATGATGATGATGATGATGATGATGATGATCAAATGTTAGAACAATAATCATATGCTATTCTTCTCAAGCCTTCAATGACATAGGTTTATCAACATTATGTTTACAAGATTGAACGGTAAATCTCATTTAATCTTAGAAAACCAGAGAACGTGAAATCATGGATAAAGAATTTTCTACTTTGAGAGAAAATGAGGTAAGATTTGCCTTTTTATTGTTCTTTGTTTTTATTGTTCTTTGTTTTTATTGTTCTTTGTTTTTATTGTTCTTTGTTTTTATTGTTCTTTGTTTTTATTGTTCTTTGTTTTTATTGTTCTTTGTTCAAAATTTTCGAGTAATTTTCAGGCTCTTTGAATTATAATAGATACACTATAAATAAAGTATATAGCTACACAACAAATAGCTTAGGACGTTATGTGTTCTTGGCACAGCCTTTCATCAGTAGTCCATATAGGCAGCTTTTACATGGGATTGATTCTACTTGGAACCGTACCAAAATGGGTACGTTTAGGCCTTGCGTTTACACGGGACCCACTGGAACTGTTCCAAATTGAACTGCTAGCCGTACCCAAATGGATCCACTTACGAAGGCGATCCCATTTGGAACCGTACCCAGAAAGATCTCATGCAAACGGGTGGAACGGTTCCAAACGGAAACGGCTAGGAAGTGACGCTGCTACAGTTCCAAGAGGTCCCCTGTAAACGCTGCCATAATTTGCTAGTACAAGGATGCATGATAAATACGTACGTTTGAAGTAACAGGAACGTGACCATCTTATATCTTTGAGCTGCTCCAACTGTTACAAGTTTAAGATTTCCCTGTTTCATTTTCTTTGTGTCAAGAGTTTATTCATTAACACATCTTACAGGCATCTTTGAAAACTAAGATTCATGACCTCGAAGTGGAATTTCAGCATCAAAAAGAGGTCCTCCACGAGCAGATTGGAACTATCAGAAGAAAAAGCGAAGAAACTGAGGTATTTGATAACATGAAATTGCTTAGTTTCAAAGCAAGACTTTAACATCGCGTGGTGATGCAGTAGACTGAAGTGATGGGTATAGTTTTATCCACTCAGTGTATCAATAATTCTCAGTTCAAGGTCTGATCAACCAATCGTTAGCATGCGAATTCGTGCTATCGTATACCTTTTTTCTATCAAACTTAGATGAAAGAAGTTTCGTGGAAAGTTCAACTATACACAGTGCTCTAATGTGATCTAAGAGACAGCTTAAAACGGCTTTTACAAGAGAAGTGTCCACTGGGCTCCTCCAAAATCAAACACGTGGAGGTGATTAGCGCTGTAGTTAATAAACTAAGCTTCCAGTATTTTCTGGAGACTTTTTAATTAGCAAGTTTTTATATTGAGAAATAATTCTTCAGCTAGTATTATTACATGTGCACGTTGCACTACTTTTGCTGTTGGATGAAAGCAAAGCAACTCAAAGCAACAAAGCAAATCAAATGCCTTTGTCACTCAAAGAGGAGCTATTGAAGAAGCGATGTGATAAGTCTGTAGCTTCTATACTTTAGTACAATGCTTTTCCACATATGAAATTTGTGAGAAAGTATCTGACCAAAGTGCTGTCATTGCAGAACTTAGCGAAATGCCTGGTGGAGAGCTCTTCTTATCATGAAAGACCTCGTTGTTGGATTAAGTATTCAGTGCTGAACTTTCTTTAGACAGTGAAAATAGACTAATTACATAGTCCCTTTTATTGCAACAAGAAAAAGAACAACAACAGCACAATTTCTACATATTTGCATCTTTGCAATTTTAATTGAATTGAATCTATCGAAAGGGAGAACTTCGACGATGTATGCAGCGAACTTTTCCTTTTCATCAAAATTTAATGATTTGTTAATAATTTTTCACCATATCCTTCCAGGGTTTTTATTCATTTTTGTCTTCATGAAAAACTGTTTAGGCCAAATTCAAAGATGATTTGAAAATGAAAGAAGATGAAGTCACGTTTCTTAATGGCACCTTGAAGGAAACTGTTACTGGATATGAAAAATCGATCGAAACACTCGAGGTGCGTGATTCTTTTCTATTTTGGTAAAATTATTCGGTTTTGTTGGTCATACCCAACTTTCCATTTTTTCCATTTAACATTATTTTAACACGAAAAAAACCCTCCAGCATTTAATATTAAAAACTTACTTACAATTTTAGATCTAAAAATCATCTCCAGACATTTTCATTTCTTATTTCATAGAGGAAGCAGTGTTAGACAGCGGCACAAAATCTTTGTGTTCATCTTCATTGATATGCCAACGCTGTATAGACGGCTTTCGAGTGTTAATCGAAGTAGAAAACGCGTTGCTCGTCATGCAATTTTTAGTTTATATGCAAAATAAGACCCTAATGCTAGCCAACAAATACTTTTTATGGCGTAATTCATAGATGAAGAAACATAAGGTCCTCGAGATCCCTCTTTAAATGGTTCTTAAATTATATTTAACCACATTGTCACTCTAGCAAACTAATGGATGAGGAACAAACAAAGAATCAAACAATGACGAAACAAGCAAACCAATAACAATAAAAACGGACAGAACAAAAGTTGGATGGGGGGAGGGTGGGGTAGCTGTATTCAATCAAACAGTTTTGCTGCTTTCATAAAGGATATCGTAACAACACTAAGATACCATTGCAACGTTTGCTGGAAAGAAGTTTCTTAATGTTCCAAGGCTAAGCTTGGTATTTTATGAACTGAGTTATTTTTCAGGCCAATCATCAAGAAGAATTGAAATTGAAATCAGATGAGATAACTTTTATCAATGGTACACTGAAAGAAACGGTTGCAGGATATGATAAATCTATTGAGACGCTTGAGGTAATTAAACATTTTCACCAAATAGAAAATTTGTGCTTTTATGAAGTCGTACAGTTTCCCATCCAAGTTTCAATTATGGCTTCGTGATCCCTATCCCTTCTGATAGTCTTTACCCAGATATCTTTAAACAACAGAATCTCACATATCAAAATGCACCATACTTTTCTTACAACATGATTTATTTGACTATGCCGCATCGTGGTGAAAGTGTTGTGGCGCGGTGGTGTAATCCTCTGACTTTGAAGCTAGAACAGTCAGGTGGAGGGGGCTCCATACCCAGTAGGACCGCACCATTGAGCGTCATAACAAGGGGTCGCGAACTCGATTAGGTCTGCTCTATTTCTGCGATCCCAGCGCTTGGCGCTGAAACACGCAACGTCACGTTCACCTTCATCTTTACATCGATTTACGTGGATGCTTTGATGTAAGGTATTGATTTCTCGTATGTGTGACCCTACCGTACTGCATTAGACTTATGACGATGAGTCTCTTGTTTCCCTGTGCTCCTTGACTTGATGATGGCGCTTCGGTCAATAGAGACTCATAGTATTACTATGAAAAACATGGTCCTATTTAGGCCCAAACTGAGCAATTTCTTCAGTACCGATCAGATTGCGAGATTTGGCCAAGAACAATGCTGTCGAATTTTCAATTCGAATGATGCAGTTGACTAGATTTTGAACGAAGTTGCTGCGGCAGGTTGTTGTAAATTGCTCTGGTTTTTTTTTGTCTTGAAAACATGGAAAATGTAGCGTTGAAAGACTTATTTTGCACTCACCAGGTAAAGTGAACTTCCTTCTTCGTATTTATACCAAGTTTCGTTCATTAAATATCTGTTTAACGTGGTTTTTATCGCATTTTCTTTCCGAGGAGTGACCGTTGAACAGAGCTACGGCAGTCGTTCGATCATGATTCGATCGATCGAATGCCTCAGATAGGGCCAGGTTTATTACTGTTTCATGATATGATGAGTCTCTAGACTGATTGCATATTCGTAGTTATCGCTATTGATATACTGATGGACGCTCAAACTACGACTTATGGACTTTGATACTAAAATTTGGGATGAAGTTTTCCCCTGTCGATTTCATAACTAGATTTGGAAACCATAGCAACACTGTACGAACACCAGGCAATGGCGGATGGGCCTAAGTTGCCGGCTCGAACCTCCAATGTTAAAACAGCTCAGAATTCAAGTTTACAGTGATATTAGCCATGAACAAAAGCCACAAGTATCCATACGAATGTTTCCTCAATCCAAGAATCAACAAACCTTTCACTGTGAATCAGGAGTTCCTCAGTTTTAAGGCCAATTAGCTTCCATGAACTTCACCGCAGCATTGAGAATCTCCAACTGTCGAAGGTCACTTGCCTCGCTTCCGAAACTACATTGCAGCCTCGTTACAAAGGGCACACGTAAACGTGTGCATCTCCGTCTCAAAAATTTATATCAAAGTCCATAAGGCCCAGATTGAGCAAAAAAGGAAATGTTGCTGTTGTTGTTATTGTTGTTGTTGTCGTTGTTGCTATTTTGCGATATCTGGGACTATGTCGTGAGGCTAATGAGTCTCTCTTGAGCAAGGTTTACCGCAGGGATACAAGGGACTCATCGTCATAAGTCTAGTACTGCATATGTCAATTAACAAAAGATTGTTCGTTTTAGGCCAAGTACAAAGAAGAACTGAAGCTCAAATCTGATGAAAACACCTACATCTCTGAGACTATGAAAGAAACAGTTGCAGGGTTTGAAAAATCAATTGAAATGCTTCAGGTAATTTTCAATTTTTACCAAGAAAGATCGTTATTCATTGATTATAACCATTCTTAAATGAAGCTGATGTTCGATTCCTGCTTTCATGTGCCATGTATATTCGTTTTTGAGTCTCATTACTTTTTATTCATTTTCATGAATTATATGTCTTTGAGAATCTGTCTATGCTAATTTCAGTTTGTAAGTTGTTGAGAACTTCATTGGGAGAGGAGAAGGACTGATCGACGGATTATGCACATTCAATTACTCAACGCTGACTATTAATTAATAAGACAGAAAAAGAAACTGAAGTTACTCGAATTTAAGGATCACCCACCATTTGATTTATGATACTCCTTTACATGATTTTATGTTTAGTAAAGGAGATAAATCTATTTCAGGCTGAACTGAATAAATGCAAAGAAGAACTGAAATTGAAAAATGATGAGATCACAGTTATCAATGGCACTCAGAAAGAAACGGTGGCAGGATTTGAAAAATCAATCGAAACACTAGAGGTAATTTATCCTGTACAGTTCACTTTGAACATGCCTTTTTTTAACATATTGCCGAAAACAAGGTTGACGTTGAATTGGTATGCACCGTGCAATTTTGCTCTCGCGAATTCATGATGTACATATGTTGTCTTTTGCTAACGATATTATTTGTAAATAACTATCAAACTTTTGACTCACTGTCATTTATTTGTATTTGTAATTCTCATTTTAGTCCAAGCTGAAATCTAAAGAGGATGAAATCATATCTATTAATGAAATAATGAAAGAAACTGTGGCAGGATATGAAAAATCGATGGAAATGCTTGAGGTACTTCTTCTTTTATGTTTTATTCCATTTTGCAGAGGTCAGGAGACACACTGTCAAGAGTATATTCGGTTAAGAACGATTCCAAAATATGGCAGGGAACAACTGTCGGTAGTGGTTTCTGGAAAATGATGGATTTTTGTTTAGGCTGATTGGATGGTTTTACGGACAGACAGACAGACAGACGGACAGAAGGACGGACAGACAAACAGATGAACACGCTGTCATTCTACAATAAAAGTACCAGGAGCATAAGCAGTTTTTACACGACGTCACTCAGTTTCACTGTAGATACTCTATAAATGTTTACTTGCAGGAAAAGTACAAAGCGGAATTGAAATCTAGAGATGAAGAAAACACATTTATATCTGGTACTTTGAAAGAAACTGTGGCAAGATTCGAGAACTCAATTGAAATGCTAGAGGTACTTAAACTTTCTGTTGTTTTTATTGTTCATAGTTTTGTGTCTTCAACTGCATACACTCTTCAATTCCCCTTTCACGACCTTTGTCTTGACAGAGAGACAGAAATTTCATTACTTGTGCTAATCTAAAGCAAAAACGGTTGTGATTGTACAAAATCTTGTTTGTCTTATGTCTCGTTTGATTCCTTCCCTGACAGCCCCATGATACCCCCGGGCATTTGCTCAAAAATGATTCCCAGCCCCCGGGCATTTGAGCTTAGATGCTGGATTGATCTTCATTTGGAGGATTTCAAACTGGTTTCATTACCGTCACGATAGATTGCGAGATTTTCGTTTACTCTCTTTTTGTAACTTTCTTATCTAATTTACCATGTAGGAACAGCTTAAAACGGAAAAAGAAAAGACATCGCAGCTGGAAGTGAAGGTGATTATGAGAATTTGTCAAGAGATCTTCCAGTTTAATTTTCTCTTTATCCATTAAAGATGACCTGAGGCAAAATTTTTAATGCTGCAACCGTCGACTGATAAGAAACTCCGTTAACATTATTTTGCTATTTCATTTTGTGTTAAAGTTATCCACTGATTTTAAGTATCAGCTGATGACGTCATTTTGTTTGCAAATTACTAGGATACTGTAAGGAAATAAACCTATATCTTTAAAGGGTTACAGTTGCAAGGAACTTTGAATCTAAGCTACATAAATGAAATATGAATTGTTTCGTGAATCAAAATGATGTTTAGAAGTGCATGCTAACCGGGAAAGCACTTTTTTGAGTGGCTTTCTCTTGGAGGCATAGTCAGTCATGTACACTTGCTATACTGTTTGCAAAAAATGACGTCGCCAGCCAATCGAAAAATATTGTGGCTAACTCGAAAACGAAACAAGATATCAAAAAATTTTAAACAGAATTTGTATGATTCAACAGTGCTATTAATTGGCATCAATGAAAGTTTTCACTTCAGATCGCCTGGAATTATTTTCTGTTATTACTTATCACTTATCACTATATGACAGCTGTTTTCGTGAATTTTTCTGATTCTAGAAAATCGTAAAGTGGATATCCATTCTGATCGACGTCAATTTTCATTCATTGTTATTTCTCACAGGTAACGAAGTGCATGGAAGAGAAAGGAGCGATCTTAGTCAGCCTTGAACAAAAAGACACTACGCTTCATGATGTACAAAGACAACTCGAGGTGAGGCAAGCAACTAATTTCCTGCGTTTTCGATGTATTTAGTTGTTCATTGTGTCAAACGTTAAAGAGCTTATCTTGATTCCTGCTATAGCACTTCATTCCCAATTGAATCTAAAGCCTGGTTTCCATATGGTCGTAAGGATCGCAAGTGATGCAAGGATCGCGGGAAATTGCGACTTGCGATCCTTGCGATCCTTGGGTCTTAATGGGAACTACTCTGAACAATCAATTGCGATCCTTGCAATTCTTGCGCCAGTCCTTTTCAAATGGAAATCGTTTTGTCTCAAGGATCGTAAAGATCGCAAGTCACAATTTTCAATATTAGCAGTCCATCGTTCTATCACTGAAACCATCCATTTCTCTTCTTATTATAGTTGCAAGAATTCTCATTTCAAGCATCTAAGCGTCCATCTTTCAAGGTTTCTTGAGTTGAAGATAATCTACAAAACTTGTGAAACTTTGTTTCGCTTCAGAGCTCGTTGATGACAGCTAGATTTGAAATATTTTCCTTTACATTGAACATAGAAAATTCCTTGCACTCGTATAGCTATGTCAGATTTCCTGTCACGAATATTTTCCTTTGCTTTCACAGGTTGCTCAAGTTGAACTAAAGAAGCCATGCCAAAGTTGCAAGAATTATGAGATTCAGCTTTGCAGATTCCAAGAAACTCACAAAGTAAGAAACCTCCATAAATTCTTCACTACTGTTTTATCTTGCCGTAGGTGGTTAGATGCCACAGTTGTGCTAAATTGCCGTATCTTTGTTCTCTTGCGGAGAAAACATTATTTACTACTACAGAAGGGCTTGCAGAAGAGATTGACAGAAAGACTTCGATACCTCCTCCGCAGCGGTCTTTATGCTCAGTTCAGTTCAGTTCAGTTCATTTTCATTTTAAAATTCCACTACATACAAATGCCATTAAAATAATTACAACATACTACAAAGCAACAAATTACAATAAGAAATACAAACTAACAAAATAACAAAAAAAAAAAAATTCATAAGGGAATTTGTATGCAGGGAATTTCTTAAACGGAGGAGCTCTCTCAATAGGTAAACTAATCGAGGAGAGAGCACCCCCTTGGCTAAAACAAAATTTTGGAGTTTGATTGACTATAAATAAAGATTCTATTAATTCAACAATGTCATATTTTCAAATGAGACTGCTTGTGTTGGGTGGTTGTTTGAAATTCTAAGACTTGTAGTTGGTTGCGAAGAAATGGAGCTTAAGTTTATGCCATAACTGTAGTGTCTATGAGCCCATGGTCTTTCCAGGCTCAGACTTATTCTTGGCTTTATTTGTAAGAAAAAATGATTTTAAAGAAAACTGTGAGAAATCAAAACGTCAAGGTGGAGTAGATTGGGTTAAACGCCCGAGCACTATCTGTACCTCTACTATTGGTAATTGATATCTATTTTAGCTACAAAATACCTTTTGAAACCTAAACAGAAAACAAAACTGAGAGATCGGATTTAAAATTCCTGGCGCACAGCCCAATCTTTTTGAACTTCAAATGTACCATGCTGTTAGAAGAAACTTTATTTGGAGGGTTGTTGTTTCTTTGTATCCACAATCAAGGATGACTTTCCGTCCTTGCTCCATCAAATATTTATTCATTCAATTTCATATTATCAACAAAAGTTTACAGGCTTAGTGGAAATGATGTATTAAAATCAAAAGTAAACTTAATTTCCTTAGGAACAAATCAACACAGTGAAACAGCTGCAAGGTCAAATTGAAGAACTACAGAAAAATTTGAAGGTATTTCAAATTCATTGTTTTCGAATACTCATAAACATGCCAATGCTTTCTAATTCTCAGCTGAAGAAAGTTTTACAATTCTGTTTCAGCAATGTTATTTGTAAGCCTGAATTGAAGTTTATTTTTTGATTAAATGATGGAGGATTTCTTGCAATTTTTACAAGCCACGAAAGCATTTTAGGAGAAAGGTGTTATCGCAGTTTCATTTTCCCCGTGTAGTTCATTGATGAAATGAATAAATGAATGGATGATTGATTGATATATTGATTGAATGACTGATTGATTGATTGATTGATTGATTAATTGATTGAGTGATTGATTGATTGGGTGATTGAGTGATTGATTGAGTGGTTGATTGAGTGATTGATTGATGGAATGACTGATTGAGTGATTGAGACATTGATTGATTAAGTGATTGATTGATTGATTGATTGATTGATTGGCTGGATGATTGAGTGATTGAGTGAGTAATTGATTGATTGAATGAGTGCTTGATTCAGCGATTGATAGGACAGCTAGAATGGTCCGGTTATTTGAATTCCATTATCTGATTAATTAATAGGGCATTTTTTGTATTTGTGAATACCTTACTGTCAGAAGGAAGCTGCCCGATTTTAAGATTGGTGAGAGGCAAAGATAATAATAAACAGACTTGAAAACATGCTTTGGAAACAAATATATCTTGGAAAATTGAAACTGAAAATTGACGGTGCCAGAAATTTTTGTGAGAATTCTGTTAGCCATCCATTACTTTCGTACAGCTCAATTTTTTATCCAGTCCTTCAAATGTAATTTCTAGGAATCGAATGAAAAGGAAGCGACACTCAGTCAAGAACATGCAGCTTTGAAAGAGGCTTCGAAGAAAACTGAAGAAACATTGAGACATGATTTGGAACAATCAACAGAGGTCAGTATAATTTTTAAATTTCTTGATAGTTCATTTCTGCTTTGGTTATGTTTCAGTTTGAAATTATTTCCATCTATAGGTCATCTTTCGTATACAGTTTTCTGTGACATATCTTACAACAATGGCATTACTTTCACTAGCACGAAATCTTTAAGGAGAGATCCCTCCCACAAGAACTTCTTGTCTTGCTTGGAATATCCTAAAAATTCTAAATTCTTAAAAGAACCTGATTTTGGACTGTCCGGATATTTGTTTGATTTACTTGAGTTAAAACGTGGCAATAAATTGTAGAGGACGATTCACAAAGAAATCTTAGTGCTAAACAGCTAGTACAGAGGCATGGAATGGTGGCTTTCTGGACGGAACTGCGATCGAAATTAAGTAGTGACGTTAATTTTTAATTCATTTGCCAAGGTGAAAGCTGTGCTTGAAGCCAGAGTTTTGGAACTGGATGACGAACTCAAGGAAGCCTATAACAAATTTGATAATGCTAAATCTGAAATGGTGAGTATTGATTCAAGTGTACTGTAATGTTTTGTATTCATGCTGAATAAAACGATACGTTTCTTCTTTGTTCCTCAATGATTCTACCTCGCACCTTGGCAGCTAGGCTTATCAAAGAAGTGTCCTGGTCCCTCCTCTAGATATGACCCAACATTGTGATTCCTTTAGCCTAAAATAACAGAGGGCTGGTGACTTTCCTCGCTCTAGGTAGCAGGTTCAACGAGGCAGGGCTCAAATTGGCAGTGTCCTGATTGGAAGTCAAGCGTGCATCCGCGTTAATCCCTGCTCCATTTTCTTTTTCTAGGACACGATGTCAACAAATCTACAACAACAGGAAGAAAGGGAGAAAAAACTTAGAGATGAAATGTACACTTTTATTTTATTTCCATCTGTGTTGACTTTCATTTGCTTTGTCTTTTGGTATACTTATGTGTAAAATCGTTGACCTAAAAATTATCTTATTTAAAGTCGAATTGCTTAAAATGGTTTTTGCAGTTTGTTGAACAAGAATTGAACAACAGTTGAACAGTAGTTGAACAACAGCTTAACAACAGTTGAACAGCAGTTGGACAGCTGGGCTTATCAATTTAAATCTTTTTTTGTTTTTATAGAGTTGGCTTAAACAAAGACATCATTGAATTGAAACTCGCCAAGGAGACATTAAAAGAGCAAATGGAAAAGGTATGATACTTGTGTTTGATTTGAAATACGCGGGTACAATGATTTAGTACATAGTCACATGACTGTGTTTAGTAACAGCCACATATTCGTAATATCTTGCATAGCATCGTTATTTTGCAAAATTTCTTTATTTTTTCTAATTGATAACTTTACATGGTTTGTTTCAGGAAAAAGAAGAATTAAGATTGACTGCTGAAGTCATATCAAATGAGAAACTTGAGTTGGAAAGTAGACTAAAAGAATCTGAAAAAGTTATAGAAATAGTAAGAAATTCAGTTCTTTACTTTTGACTAGAACCTGTGTTGATAGCGCTGTTATAGACTATGTTTTGAACAAATTGAAAGCTAGTAACAGTCCTTTTAACTTCTCTGAAAAGAATCTAAATCCAACTATATTTATATAGATTAGCAGAATTCTCGAAGGTACACATTGGTGATTGAAGCTTTTTCGATGTAATATTTTGAGTCCCTGTTGACAGAGTGATATCAGTAAATCAAAGAATGCAGGGAAACAAGGGACGAAGAGGCGTAAGTCTAATAATAGATCATATTTTTTGTGAAGGAGTTGACCATTGTTAGAAACTACTCTGATTATTTATTCTGCGAAGAATTTGTTTATTAATGTTTTAACAACATTTTCTTCATTGATTGAAATTCAAATTTGTAGATTATAATCAGTGTTAAAATTTCGACCTGAAGCAAAATATAATGCGTTATTTCAAAACTAGCCTGAAAAGTTTTTTCAATTAATTTTTCACCTCAGGAAAAGAGGAATCACGCAGAAACAAAGGAAGAAATGGAAAAGATGCAAAATGTTTTAAAAGAAGAAACAAATGCAATTCAAAATCGACTGGTATGTTGATTATGTTATGAATCCACAAAGATACAGACAAACTTTATTTTTTCAACATTGCATTCGTGCAGGTAGTTATCTACTATTTCTGTCGATTAATTTTTGTTTTTGAGCTGTGTGTCACTGATATGACTGATATGAGCTGTGTGTCAATGCAAGGGTAGGTCTTTAAGATTATCGTCCATTATTTGAAGTAATCAGACAAAATTTGAAGTGAGCAACAAATTCAGCTAGATTTATTTATGCCTCACTTCAGGTCCACATGATCATGCGCTTGGGAAATCCCCTATTTATCCCGTGATACGGTTACCCACATCATGTTTTTCATGGTTCAATGTTCCTAGCCTGTACGAAAGGAAAGTTGCCTCAGGAGAGCAATCACGTGATCTGACGTGGATATAAACGACGCTAGTTTAGATTTGTCTGTTGCTGCAGAGCTGCTTGATAGCCTTGCATTCTAAAAATTGATCCACAGAAGATCGACTCAGAGCTTGTCCATATGCGTTCAACAATCTTCGAACCGAGAAGAAATAACTTTGATGCTTTTTTCCATCGCATTTCTAACGTATTTTTATTCTTTGGTTATCAAGCGTTCCGCGTTTTTAGACCCGAAATTTCTAAATGAGTTGAGTTTGACTGTCACTGTGTATTTATTCCAGAGAACATTACGTGTTTGTTCCGTGACATTTAGCAAATCATGTTCTTTCTTTCATATCCAAGAATAACGTTGTCTTCGAAAAAGATGAGTTGGTCAAAGCGAGACAGCAATCTGAGGCGAGGCTGAGTATGGAAATTACGTCACTGAAGGAGAATCTTCATGGAGGTAGAAAAGAATTGGAAACTAAAGAGAAAAAATTAAAAGAAGCAAATCAAGTGAATACTAAATTGGAGAAGGAGAAAGATGATTTAAAAGGAGATATAGCAGGTAAGGTTTTAGATATTCCTCTTTATTGAAAAATGGATAACTTGGTTTATGAGTTGTAAGGAATTTTTGAGGAACACAACTTGGTCAGTAATTGCACCGTTGGTTTTTCCCCCCATAGCACATTATGCCTCAACGTAAATTCATGGGCAGGTAGACACCGCAGTAATTCTTCGGCTTTTATTCCTCTGCGGAGGAAAAGTATACTAGTTAGATATCCTTAGGCATAAGACATTAAAAAATATCGAAGAATTATTCGTATCACCTTTCTTCAGTGATCGAAGCTCAGATCCAAAATATGAATGACGAGAAGAAAGCGTTAACCGAAAGGTAATTTCTATCACGTTTTTTACTTCTTTTTCGTTTGCTCGATTAAACCTTTGATTCATTGATTGATTGATTGATTAATTGATTGAGAGATCGATTCATTGATTGATTGATTGGCTGATTGATCGATTGATTTAGAGATCGATTGATTGATCAAATGATTGAGAGATCGATTGATTGATTGATCGATTAATTGATTGAGCGATTGATTGATCAAGTGATTGAGAGATCGATTGATTGATTGATCGATTAATTGATTAAGCGATTGATTGATCAAGTGATTGAGAGATCGATTGATTGGCCGATTGATAGACTGATTGATAGATACGTTGATTGACTGATTTTTCGACGTTTGATTTGTCAACTTTGCAAATGCTATTTTAAGAATGATTTGTCTTGAACGTTGATGCTTCTTCGTCGAACGTTTTGCCGATTAATTGAATTTTCGATTCGCTTATTAGATTATTAATTATTTATCAATGTATTTCAACCCGAAAAGCAGCTTCCTCTCAATATTATGCAAAGTGCACGCCACTGATCAAAAATGTCGATCGCTGTATCCTCAATGAATTTTTGAATGATAATGAGGGGTAACTCGGGACATCTTCTATACTAAGTCAGTTTATTTCATATCAATTTATCAAGACATTAAAGTCCCAACTTTAAGAAGCTCACTTTTAACCTCACCCTATTTTCTCCCTTAAGTACTCTATTGTTAACCTATTGTTCTTGCAAAATTCAGCGTCTGAGTTTCTTATAAAGTAATTTCTTAATGGCGGGACTATTCTGTATTCAAAGTTGGTGATGAACAGTAGCATCAAAAATTTACTAATTCAAAACCAATTATTTAGAAACATTAAAACGATATCTTTTAGAGTCCTACAGGGCGAAGATGCTCACAAGAAAACCAAAGAGAGGTTATCAGATACCAACAGGAGGCTGGAGCAGTCATTGGCTGCACTGCAAGAATTGGGCCAGGAGAATCAATCAATTCAGGTTTCCGTTCTTTGAAAATTTTTGACCTCCAAAACGTGGAATTTGATTCACTCCACCATAAGAGCCGAATGTTGTGCTGATTCTTAGGGTGCGATCCCCCGTCCAGCCTCATTTCCACGAACCAATCAGATTGCGTGATTGGAAATACAGCAAAATGTTGCTTCATTTTGCCTACCTTTATAAACGTAACAAGGATACCACGTTGCTTGAAATTCGCGGAAAGGTTTGGAAGAAACCTGTTCTGCAGGTGTGATGTCGCTTTTTGCCTGTTCAATGAGTATTTAGAAAATCCGTAAGGCTTGAAGAACTATGGCGTCTCAAATTCGCCTATAAAGAATGAGTTATTTATATTGGATACATTTATCGCCATTGAATTGAATCATTGGACTGTGGAAGAATTTTCCAAGACCAAAAGCAGACTCACAATGAAATTTGTGTCGTTTGCGAATAAACGGCCGCATGTTTTCTCAGAAGAGGTTCAAATTAGGGTTAATTAGAAGGGTAGATATTCTTCCAATATTACTTCCATCTGGAAAAATATCCACAGACTTCAGGAAGGTTGTTGAGATTCTAAAGAGGCTTTGGAAAATGAGCGAAGAAATTCCCTTTAAGTGTACAAGATGGAGTTAGATGTTTTTGATGAATTCGTAGCCATGAATTTGATAATGAATTTGAATGATAAAATATTTCCTCTTCTCGTTTAGATGCAACAAAATTTCAAAATGAGTCGTCAATGGGAAGATGATAGTCTCGTTACCAATTGTAAATCATGCGAGAAAGCATTTTCATTTTCTGTTAGAAAGGTAATCTTTGCTTACTTTTAAAAATGTTATGCCACGTAAGATGTTATGGGTACCTTCGTTCCTAAATCTAATTTACAAACTGGTCTAGATTCTACTTTTGATATATTAGTGCAGAAACTTGTGTATCTGAGTGTTTTTTTGGATGTAAATTCGTGGCAACATACTTTTCTCTGCTTTGTGATGCCAAGAAACAGACAAACATTGGTGCCAATTTTTCTGAACAGTTGTAAAGCTATTTTATCGAGTTTTTTTATTCATTGGAAAAGCATCATTGAGAAGTATGACATTCTGAAGATAGGCCTAAAGTTTTGGTGCTCTTTACTAGACTCGATTATATGTCGTAGTTTCGCTTTTTGCCTGAACTGATAAGGCTACAACTCCGACTCGTTTCCCTACGCTTGTCGAAACGGTGAAGCTCCGTATTGATTCTATATGAAACCTTTTAGCTGCTCTCCAAAAAGTTCGAATAAGTAGTGTTGGACTTTCTCTATTCTCTATCACTATTGTGCACATTCAAACATCCCACAAAATATATCAATCTGTCTTTCGATTCGCATTCTTTTTTAGAATGCATCTGAAAGATCAATTGAGCCTAAATCATCTGCTGCGCTCCTGAAGTGCAGCAATGTTGTGAAATTGAAATTGAAATTGCTGCTTTTTTCTCACAGCCACTGGGTCTAAAGTGCCTTAAAAATCAGTTTTCTAGAACTGCTGTACCATAAAATCAGGTTTCAGGACGTCGGTAAAGAATTGTTCTTGCCACAAAAGCAAAATCTCGTCCCGATTGAAATTTTTTGCCGTTTTTGCAGCTCTATGGAAATAAAGCCCTTTGTGGAGCGATAACAACAACAACAATTCAACTCAATTAGATGAGGGTCGTTGTGTAGTGAGGCTAGGTGCAAATGTATGATTGTGCTACCCCTCCCAATATTCAGAGAAGACATTGGATACACACCACTTATGTCAAATCATTTAAAAAGATATTACAGCTGTACAGTTCGATGATCTCCCTAGGTTGCCTTGGAATCTGAGTTTCCAGTGGCTCAAGTACTTTTGAAAAAATATTATATCGTGTTGTTGATATCCCAAGCAAAAGACTCTAAATATTTTATTCTGAGTTGATTGCTCAGTCACAAACATTAGTTTCTTATTAATCTCCACGAAACTCGCACCGTAGTCTGTTATCTTAGGGTGGAGTGGTGAGAAAATCTAGCCTGAATCACAGATGTTATCGTGTCGCTTATTCTTTGAAGTTCAATTTTACATCGATATTAATTTTGTATTTAATTCATTTTGTTTCAGCACCATTGTCGGCAATGCGGGTAATGTATCTTTAAAATTCTAGTTTCTCTTCTCGTTATTATTGAATTTCAGCCTGCTTAGTTCAAACTTATGAAACATTTCTAAAGAAGTTGATAAAACATGGAAGCATGAAACCATTTTTGGACCATGACTTTTCGGTTGCTAGTATTTCATTTAAAGAGCCATTGATACCCAGGGTCCTTTGCAGGTAGGTTGCTATATTAGATGGTCTGAAAAGCAAACTAGGCCTAAGTAGAACTATGCATCGGCACTGCTGTTGTTGAAATGTAGAAAAAATTGACTTTAGTTGACTTTTCCATCATTTCTTCTACCGGGTAATCCGGAAAAAAGTTTCCACTTTTGAAATCTCATAGCATGAAGAGTGCTTCACTGATCTGAATGATTCAACTTTTGTTTAAAAGCCGACAGGTCAAGGTATTTTTTGAGTTTTCTCGCTGTCTCACGAGCACTTGAAATCTAGGTATATTCTACAATTACCTAATTGTTTAGGTAATTGTATTTAGGTACACTTTTACACTTTCAAGAATTTCATTGTCGCAAAATGGCTGAAAAAGGGCCTAAAACATTGATTTTATCATAATGAACTCCTCACGCAGAACAATAAAGAAAATGCAATTTCTCGTGGATGAGAGATATCCACTGCACATTTATCGCCATGGAACTGAAAATCGCCATGGTATGTGTTTGAAAATTGATGTCTTGAGAGAGGTGAAACGCCAGTTGCGTATTGTTTGTGTTGAAAGAGAGTCCCTACAATTTGATCAATGTTTTAGGCCCTTTTTCAGTCATTTTGCAATCGTGAAATTTCATATAGTTCAATTTCCCGATACTTCTAGTGCTGGTAAGACAGTGAGAACAAATCTCAAAGATACTTCAATCTTTTGGCTTTTAGTTAGAATTTGAATCATTCAAATTTCGGAAGTACTGTTGGTGCTGTGAATTTTCAAATGCGGGAAGTTTTTTCTGGCTCACCCGATACAGCAGTGTGCATCCATGTTTTCTGCTTAGGCCAAATTTCATTTCCGGGCAATGTGATATTGCAGCATGCCTGTTAAAAGAATGTTAATATCTCTTTTAACTTCGAAAATCAGCATCGTTTCAAGGATAACAGTAACGTAATAAAGGCCAAGAAAGACTAAATATTTTGCCCGTATGTTCTCGAATTTTGCTCCACACAATTCAGTTCTCGTTGTTTCTTTCTCTAGGGCTATCTTCTGTAATGAATGTTCAAATTATTACACTCAAGTAGCTTCTAGTAAAAAGCCAGTTAGAGTGTGCCAACCATGTCATACAGAACTCAATTCTTTCCGTGGCAGGGTAAGAATTCTTTTGCTATTTATAGAAGTTTATAAAATAGACGATTGCGCTAAAGATGGGGGCGAGGAATTTTTTACCGAGATGCACTGCGTTGTTTAATCGAATTCCTATAGAATCGTTGAAGATTTGTCATTCCAACGCAGTGCATGTTGGTAAAAAATTCCTCGCCGCCATCGTTAGCGCAATCCTCTATTGTGGAAGATTTGACGAATGTTTGGAAACGACTTTTTTTTTATATTCTCATAAAATTTACAAAGACAAACAATTACAGTACAATACAAAAGGTAAGGGAGCATGGAAATATATAACAACCCTAACACTTACACTTAACATGGAGACATAAAATATTACAACAAGTTAACAAGGTATTAAGCTACAAAAATAATTAATTACTGAGAAACGACTGAGACCAACTTTAATTTCTGACTCTATTTGCATTGCATGTGTCCAATGACAACAAGTAAGGTATCGCTCGAAAGCTGGCGATGAGCTTGATTTGAATAAATATCTTGAATTTATTGAGTTTTAAGTTGGTTTCGTTCCAGTATTTCAGTGGTGATTTAAGTACGATTTATCTTGGTGAGCTACGGGCTCATTCCACTGATTACCGTAAAAGCAAGCCCCTCCCCTCTGAGCTGAAATTTTAGATAACCCCCCTCTCCATCCGGAGTTTGAACTCACTCGACCGAGCTTAACTTCAGTCACCTGACGAAGACAATATAAGTTGCTCTGCCATCACCGCACTTAATGTTTGCTGGCCTTGGCAACAATTTATCTCTTGTCGTGTCTTTCAGAGTCCGATTTATTTATCGTATTTGATCAAACTGTTTTTCATTGTTGGCTGTCTTCTCCTTCTCTGATAGAGACTATCGGCAGCATCAATGACGTAAAATGGCGGAAACCAGGACAACTTTCTCAGTGGATTGAGAAACACGATCTCGAATTCTATGCAATTTTATGATTACATTTCATAAACTTTTTACTCAAGGATATTCCTTACATTTTGTAAGAAATTATTAACTTATTCAATTTTAGGGTTATATTTTTATCTTTGCTTTTAGTTTAGCTGTTTGTTTATTAATTTTATTTTTACGTAGTGTTGAAGATACGATCAACGCTTCCTTTTAAATTATTGAAGGTAAAGCAGGGGCATGAATCATTTCTGCTATGGAAAACCTTTCCCATATAAAGCATATTCAGCTGTGAATTCTTACTGAAAAATTGTTGGATTGCTGAGTGAAATGAATAAAACTATCTTTCATTGGGCGAAGATTCTAGGTTCTTCAAAGGTTGTTTTGATACTAAAAAATTCTGTTGTACATTTAAAAATGAGCTCCACGATGGGCCTCCTCGTAAATGTAAGAGTAAGCTCTACAATGGTCCTCCACGTAAACATAACGAGGTCTGCAATGGTTGTCCACGTAGAAACAAAAATGGGCTCTACACCAGTCCTCCACATAAATATATTTCGAGGTGCATCAATATTATGATTAATCATGGTTGGGTTTCACCAGGGCAAAATCAATATTACTTTAGGATAAAGGTTTTCGCAACGCAAGGGAAGTTTCATTGACTTCGGGTTAACAAATATAGCTACGTCTGTTTTCCAGAAATTTTGGACACAGTATCAGAATCTTATGAAACTTCAAGTTGCCTGTTAAGCTGTCTTGTTGCTAAATATAGACCTTTTAGCAATCCTAAAAGAGAGAATCTAGATCGAACAATAGTTTGATACAATTTGTAGAATTTTTGAATGTGCACAATAGTGATAGAAGCTCTGACGCCTCTCAATCGAACCTCGCTTATAAACATGTATAGAAGTAACGCTCGATCCAAGCTCTTTTGGAGAATAGCTGAAATTTTTCTCTTGTTGCTGAGTTTGATTTTCCGAGTCTGCAGTTTTGGGAGTCCTTTTGAATTAGTTAAAGCTTTAGACTACTTCTATTCCAATACTTCGGATGATTTCACGCTGTCATGTTTCCTCATTTTTACGTATAAAACACATGTACATTGTAAGCAAAAGTCATTGATTCTATATAGACCTTTTTAGCTATTCTGAAAAAGAATCTCAATCGAACGATACTTTGGTACATTTTGTAGAATTTTCGAATGTTCACAATTGCAATCGAAACTCTAACGCCACTCAATCGAACCTCGTGTATAAAAATGTATAAAAATATCGCTCGATCAAGGCTCTTTTGTAGAATAGCTAAAAGGTCTATTGTAATGATAAGCTGTTGCAATGACCATCAGAGGACCTGTTTGTAGCTTTTTCAACGAAATGTCTGCTTTATTAATCGAGCTAGCAAGCATTTCAGAATTTGATATTTTAATCCAACGTTGAAAATTGAAAATTAGCGATGAAATGTTCTGTGATTTAAATTTTAATGCATTAGAGTCAGATATGTATTGTTCTGTAAAATAAGGGATTACTGAATGACATGAATTGTTTCATTTGCATTTCACCGCTGTATTTTTAACGGTGCGGCTCGTGCTTGTATATAAATATTGTGATTGATAATTGTGATGAAAGATGTTTCTTTCAGATTTTATTGCACATATTCCCGTTTCTTACCAATTTATACAACCTTTGGATTTTCTAGACTTTTTCTTATAGTACATATATTCTGAGAAAGGTTTTTTGAGCAAGCTTTGTTGTATGGTACTTTGTTTATCTAAAGTTTTGCGATGGGTTTTTCATAAAGGAAATCTAATTTTCTGTCATACAGTACAAAAACGCAGATAATTTAGCAAACTTAGAACGTTTGAACACACCAGACGAGACAATACCGATCCACTAAATTTCCAACTTTACATACTTTCCAGGCATGCCCTTGTAGTGCAAAATAATTTTGAACCACAAACACTTTTATTCAAGTTATTGCCCAGTTGCAAGATTTTTTTGCTCTTTTAAAGGAATTTACGTGGGACGTGAAAATTTAGAATTTCACAGTTTTCGTTAGACGTGTGGCTTGCAATTGCACGTTGCATGCAAAGCTACAAAGCAAGTTGGAAGCCTGTGGCGCAAGGGTGTAATCCTCAGAGACCTTCCGGGACAATGTTTTTATCGTTCAAGAGCGTTTACACTGCGCCAGAACCAGGGAGATATAGATCTATATTCTATATCTCCCTGGCCAAAACTAAACTTTTATGCAGATGGAAGGTACGAAAGTGTCACGGACCAGTTGGAGCAGTGTAAACGGGAGGCTGATTTGTTACTGATCCAAAGTTGTACGAAAACGGGGTTTGACTTTGCAGCCAAAACAGTTAGGCGGAGATTCGATCAGAGTCGATTGGTCTCTACTTCTGCAACTTTTATACAATGGCGTCCTTGCGTCGATACTGACCATACAGTCCATATCGGTCGACGGTTGAGATTGCAAGAAGATCGTTTGGGGCCTGGCAACGAGGTTGCTACTTCTGCAGTCTTTGGCCTGGGGGTGTGCACTACATACATATGTATATTTTGGGTATGGGGACATGCCATCGGAAATCGACTTTCGAGATAGGTGTCGATTTTCTTAATTTTGGTACAAGGAACGATATCAATTTCAAGATTTTGATATAACACGTACGGTCAGGCATACCTTTTCGAAGAAATGCTATAATGGCATAAGGTCTGGTATGTACGTTTTCGAAAAACTGGTATAATTTTTATCCCTAACCAAAATGTGGTTAAGTGCACCCAGGGCATTGGGCTATAAAAATCACAACTTTACCAGTATTTTGAATTGAAAAAGGCGAAGTGGAGCCAGGAAAATCATACTTTATTTATCCGTCGGGATGCTAAAATTGCAGGAAAGTATTTTGCTTTAGTTTATTTGATTTTTCCTCGACATGTCTCAGAAACCGCAAGTGCAACTAGCGGTACATGTAGGCAAAACAACGCAAGTTGCACAAACTTTGCCAGCTGTGAACGTTTTCGACAGTTCCTCCAAAAATTGATTTAAATTTGACAAAGGAAAAGGTGTTCATATTTTTGAGAAAAAGTTTGCATTTTGATTTGTTCCCTATAAATTTTCTTTAATTTAAACTTTGGGGAAACTTTTCATGCAACACACGTTGCATGGCAACGAAGCAGCAGGGAAGCCATCTTGAATTGAACTCGAGGCCAGAGCATTTGGGATTAAGAGATGCAAAGTGGAGCCAGGAAAATCACTGCGTAGAAATATGCTGTTTATTGAAGATCTATAGCTGTATTCTCAAATAAAAATAGTTTATTACTTAGATTTTTTATACAGAGATACTTTATGCAAGTTTTAGTAGCTGAAAGACACACAGCGAAGGTTTTCTGGCCTCGAATATTGACGAGTAGTTTCAAATCATGTCAGGTTGTTTACAAAGACAAATACGTCAGTTGGCAAGGAGACAAGCTAAATTGAAACGCTGCTGGCTTGCTGGTTGGTGTAATCAAGGCTGTTGAACAAATATGCACTTGATGAACTAAGATTTCTTTTTGATTCAAGACTCAAGTAACTCGCGCTGCTTGGATCCTGAGCATGAATTAAACTGAAAAGTTTTGTATCTGTTTGAGCTTTTGCTGGCCTGCTTTCCGAAGACGTTGCAAGATTGTGGAAGATGGAGGAAAGTGAAATATCACAAGAGATGTAAACCACTTCATCCTGCGCTACTTCCATTATCTCACATTTCTATAGTTTTGTCACAGTTGAAAGGAAATTACAAACGCTGATTTTGAAAGCAAAGTGAATGAAGGAGACATCCAGATAGAACATCGGTCGGTGCAAAACGCAGACCAGGTTGGTTGATGAAGAAAAATGTCACGCTTTGTCAATGCAGAGGAACGTAAAATCACTTTTGGTGAAGGAACAACAATCAAAGATGTCCAGGTAATTTCCTGATCTCACCTCAGTCGCTGCCTGCGCTTATCAAAGTTTGCCTGCTCAGTCTGCGAGTTTAAATTTGGCCACAAACAAGCAGTGTTTTGCAGATAAGAATGATCTCTTTTTTGTGAGAAACTCGTGTAGGAAATCGTTATCAGTGAATTACCACCCACAGAACGATCTGTGAAATTTCCTGAAACCTTTCAATAGTAATTTACATCCTCGGTGTCTCTTCAGAATTGTCTTCCTGTCACATCAAGTGAATTTCAGAGAGATTGCTAAATCTGCTTTACATTTTTCCATTATAACTTATATTTGGATGCATTAATTTTTGTAAGTTCTTTCTACAAACTGGAAACAGCTAAATCTCATCAAAAGCAAATTCATTGTTGAAAGCTGAAAGAAAAGCGTTTTATATTTTATGTGTGGAAAAGATGATGCAGAATGCTCTAGCACTGGGAAAGTTGTTGTATCCCGTGCGATCTCCATAAAAAGATAGCCTTTGTCTAAAAACAGAGGGATCCGCACAAATTCACCATGCAGAACAAGTTTTACACTCTGGTTCATCTTCCTAGCTGGTCAATGATGAAGTGTCACTCAAAAGTCTCTTGGCATAAGGTGACAATCCATCTATAGCAAGAAAGTTACAAAATGCAGAAAATACATTGATCATTCATTGTCTTCGATTTTAAAAGGGTAGTTCCGCAGACAAGCCTTTCAGAAGTTGGTCAGAAATTTTCTGCAGAAAATGCACATGCTTCATGCAAGGATGTATTGTCCATCTTAAAAGGAATGTTAGGTGATATTGTTCACGATGTCAAAATCTCACCTAAAAAACAATTCATTCACTATTTGCACGTATTTTCACTTGACATTGACTTTGAGACAAATTGCAGGTTTCTTGAAATTGCATTTGATGAACTGTCAGATCCATAAACATGTGGGATTATAAAATGTAGGGGGCTATCTGATAGAGATTCTGTCGTTCACCAAAACCTTTGTCTGACTGAGGGTTGATTTTTTCCACTAAAAAACAGACAGATTTTCAAAAAATTTTCCAACATTTGGGGGCTGTTTCCCCCCTGCCCCCTTTTGGCATTACACCTATGTCCAGCTTCTTTGAAAGAAACTTTTGTAGCATTCAAAACTGCCTTTTCTGCTTGTACAAAACTCCTCAGATTATTCTTATATTCTGTTCAGTTCAGATTCAAATTCTCATTCTGCATATTCAGATGTGTCTGCTCTACTTCACACATCTGTTCAAGAAGGTACATCTGCTTTTGATTTGAGAACGTAAGTTCATAGCATTATATGGCTGTGAATATACTTTAAACGAAAGACATCATAAAGCATGGAAATTGTGTGTTCCAGAAATGATAAGATATATCCATGACAACAAAGCAAATCATACTTTGAAATTCTCGCATAGATTGTATGGTTTGATGACAGAGAGACACATTATTCCTTGTACATTTAATTACTGTGGAGGTGATGTATTAGTCTAATATGTCCTGTCTTGTGGTCATGACACCATAAACCAAACAGGTTGGTTTACAAATTGTGATGAAGGAATACCCCTTGATAAATTCCTTTCAATTGCAAACAAATGTCAGAAATGTGACCCCCTTTTATGATACTGAAGTGTTGTGGCTCCATTTGGGATTAAACTCTATCTGCTGACTTTTCTGGCTGCAAAGTCAGGCAATTACACCAGTGTGCCACAACACTACAACTTGTTACTAACCTTGGAGTGAAGAAACTTGTGGATTTTCTTGACTCTTCAACAGCTAGTATGATTGAAAGAAAGATAAGTTGTAGTTATTGTTCTGTAAAACATATCAGCTGAAAATATCTAATTCATGATTCCTCCCCATCTGTAATGTGGAAGGCATGACAACATGAAAGGTGATTACTGATGTTGTCATTAACAGCAAAGATAATATTCTTCATGATCACCAACTTTACATCAAATTAGAGAGTTGTTAGTCATGAAGTTCATTTGTAATGCTGCCTAAGAAATGTAAACAAATAAATAAAGTAAAATATGAGCATCATGATTCAAATTGAAATACCGTAAAAGCTCTATTAAGCCCCCTCTCTATTAAGCCCCCCTCACTTATACAAAATTCTAGAATTTACAAAGTATTTTCCGTTTATTTAGCTATACAACCTTACATGTCAATTTTAGTATGATTTGGGATAAAAACTGAGTCAAATTTGTGCATTTGAGCCGGAAAATTGTGTGTTGAATCCGCAAAATATGGAATAAAGGAACTGAAAAGCTACCAAATATATCCTTTTCACTTGATTTTGTGAATAAGCCCCCCTCTCTAATAAGCCCCCTCTCTATTAAGCCCCCCTCTGGAAGGTCCAAAATTAAATAAGCCCCCCGGGGGCTTAATAGAGCTTTTATATTAAGTACAATGTTTCAAGCATAGCTCATTATAAAGGAAAGAAAAATTAGTAGAACCAACACTAATCAAGCAAAAAGAAGGGCAGATTTGAAAGATTAGGATGGTAATCAAAGGAATTGATGTGACGTTGAAAGTTCTGAAAATAGGACAGAGGTTTAGGAATAAACTGTGATAAATCTATCACATTGATTCCCTTAATTACTACATTCTAATCCTTCAAATCTGCCTTCTTTTTGCTTGATTAGTGTCAGTTCTACTAATTTTTCTGTGGTTGATAACAGGCTATGCGCAACATGCTGTGCTCATTTATTTCAATTCTCATTATCAAAGTATTTGTATTTCACTTTAATGACTTGTTTATCTTTGTACAATTGCACTACGTGCAACAAGATAATTTTCTACCATAGAAATGTAAACAGCCAGATAAATTTGTTGTAACTGTTGTCCAGATTCACAGGAGGGTAACACAATAAACTTAAAGTTATACAAAAAAAACAGATGTTATCTGAAAAGACATGAATTGGGAAGAACCATGCAAAACACATGTGACACTTGTAGGCAGGGACCGAACAGCCATTGGGCTAGGTAGGGGGGGGCTGTAGCCCCCCCCCCCCACTTTTTTTCAGAGGTAGGTCTGAAAACTTTTACAAATATGGAATTTTCAAGTTCAATCATTTAAATGTATCGATGACAGCGAAGAAAATAACTCGCAAACAAATTTACATGTCAACCGTGGTAACTTTAGCACGTCGTAATCAGGGTCATCGAATTAAGAGCAAGGTTGTTCATGATCTCTTTCTCAGTCTTCTCATTTAATACCTGAAACGAATGGGGGTGTTGATGATCGCAGTCTTCTGGGTACACACTAATAGTTGTCACAATATGTGTCTCTTTTGATAGTTCCTTGTCTCTTTTCTCAAAGGAACTGTAACTTAATATGGACATAAATAAGCACATCTTTCTTTGAAAGGGGCGTTTTCCGACGTTCTAAAGGGCGTGGTCTCAAAACATTTTCCAGGGGCAAGCCCCGGACCCCCACCTTACCTCGCTTCGCTTGCCATTCAGCCCCCCCACTTTTAAACCGCTGCGCGGTCCCTGCTTGTAGGCATGATGTTTTTGAGACTTTAGGAGTTCAGCATGAAATGCTGATTTTGTCGTTGTTTGTGGTTCCTAATAATATTGAAATTTATAAATTTTCCTGTGTTGACACTTTACTCATATATTCCAGTTTGATGTAATTCCTAGAAAATTTCTTGACTGAAGAAAAAGGATGATTCTCTGCACAAATTTCTGTAAAATGTATATATTCTTCTTGAAATGAACTTCAACATAGACATGAAGAAATATTTGCCAGAAATCTCACAGGGATACCAGAGAGACAGAATTCTTTGTCAGACATTTGAAAAAGCTTCCTTGCACAAGTGATGAATTACTTTCACAGGAAATGATATTGAGAAATTAACGCTCAAAATGTGTTTGGCTTTGGCAAAATAAGAGGTAGAAAATTGAATCAAAGAGGGAAACTGTTATATTTTATTGATGTAATTTTGTAATTTATGATCCTGCCCAACTCTTACATTTGAAATCTCACCAAGATTTGAATATAGGTGTGATTTTATTTATGTAAAATTAATGACTCCTGTAGGTTGCACCTTCATTTCAGTCAAGAAAGGAACTACTTATCCAAGCACGTTTTATACTGGGACCATCTGAAATGTGAAATCAAAGGTCTTATGTTTTTTGTGGTTTTTTTTGCAACTAAATAATGGTGCAAGATATTGTCGACAAACATGAACCATTTTGAGGACTGAATATGCATTGCATATCTTTTCCTTGAAACCAGGGGCATTGACACCACAGAAACATCCGCACAATTTTTACAGAGATTAAGGTGTTGATGGAGCTCACATCTCGTCTTCCATGTCTGAAACTGGGACATTATGTTAACTTGCATTCACTGTGAGTAGCACCCTTCCATTTGCATGGGTGAATTCACACAACAAAGGATGCAGTTCTGTTTAAGACAAAGGTGTTTGATAGCTGCAAGAATGGATGTCAGACCTTCTTGTGCAGTCAATTATAATGCTTTGCCTTCGCTGTTTATTTTCTTTGACTAAGTGCACTACGAGGGGTGAAATCTAGGGCTATTCTTCTGAAAGGCAAATCGCTTTGTCTCCATCGGAAGCCAAAAACTTTTGTTTTACAAAATTAGCCCTTGCTCCTTCCATTGCCAAGAAGCGTATACCATTGGGATACCATTGCATGATGAATCTATTTGCCCCTTCTCCCTCAACTTAGGGACCTCAAGGACGCTTGCACCAAATGTAGCCTTTCATTTGTCCAGAAGTGTGAGCTCTCTCGTCGAGCGGCTGCATATCTCTACCATGACAACCTATTTTGTAATCTACCATGACGACCAGTTTGCAAGCAGGTGTGACGAAACGAAGTCCCATCTGGCCTTGCTACTATTTTGAAAGTTTTATACGAAGGCTCTCAGCAAAGAGGATATCTCTCATTGTTCAACGTATGCTACAGACGCTTACTTAGGCACGCTTTCTTTACTTGATACAATTGGCCTAATTTGCATACATTTTGTTATGATAATCAAAAATCCGTCGTTCATCATCCTGTGACGACTTAACGCCATGGGAATACCTCTAAATATAGCTGCTTCGTGATTGTAATGGTCTTTTGCGTACGTTCCTTTCCATTCGCGGGTTTTAAGCTTATGAAACTCTGTGTCATGGTAGACCAACAAACATCTTTAGCTTTTTTTAGATGAGCCCTCTTCTAGGTCATTCATTGAGTGTTCATAGCTATTCTTTTCTTCATTTTGCACTTCATGGAGAGAAAACTTCCAAATTTTCTCATTTTGAATAGACCCCATCGTTTTGTTTATACTTTTTCGCTGTCATTGCTGTGTCGTGACGAAATATTGACATCATTTATATTGAAACGGAAATTCATAAAAGATTAACAATTTTTTTATTTCACTGCCACCTACGTTAACGCATCTATTCTTCGCGACCTCTTGCGTTCCTGTGAATGCAAAAGAAGCACGCAATCATATTTTGGGGAGGGGCATTTATCCTCTTCTATCTTCATCCAGCCGAAGATCTTTCTGTACTGGGCGAGTCATATCAACACGTTTCGCAGGCTGTGGAATAAAAAGTATCAGGACGATATTCAAAATTGAATCTTAGTCTGTCAGTCGATGGTTAACTTAAATACGAAAAGTTTGTTTGGTATTAAAATCACTTATCATTTACGCGTATTTTTTTGTAAGAAACTGCTTATAAGAAACTCAACTCTCAGATCGCCAAGAGATTTAAGAAACTGCAGTACTGGGAAAATATCTCTTAAGACACTATTTATTTTGATAAAAGAAATCCTTCATATAGCTTTACTTTATTTCAGCTTATTTCCTGTATAATATTACTTGGAAAGTACTTGATTACTGTCTAAACATTGTTCACGGGGCACCGGTAATCAACATGGAGACTGTCATAAGGGGTTATGGATACTTTAAGAAACTTGTAAGAAACTCTGAGTACTGAAAATCGTATCATTTT